>JAQFVV010006532.1:752715-895747 GCA_028023455.1 Epiperipatus broadwayi | reverse complement strand
TACAGTTCTTGGCTGCCCAATAATTAAAGCCATTGGTTATAAAGAATTCTATTACAGTTCTTGGTGCCAATATGGTAGGCATTGAGTACGTTCCTTCAGTCTATTGGGTTATAGTAAGGTGGGTTTGATTATAGTAGTTATCTGACATCAAGGTATTAAGCTTGATTAATGTTGATGGTTACAGGTGAGCTCTTGGCGCCTGTTAACGTGTGGCCCGATTGTCCAATTGATGATGGTTACAATATTGATTTGCATATTATATATATATATTAAGGCTATAACCTTAAGACTATGCACCTGAAAAGACGATAGTAGAGACCTGCAAATCTTAGTACACAATTTATTTAAAAGACAAGAGCGGCCATTCTTATCTAAACCTACTTTCTAAATAAATGGGAGAATCTAAAACATTTTGATTTAAGAACGTAAGGCTATTTAATACCTCACTGATTAAGTCCACAAATTCTATAACACATTAACATTCGCAAAATCTTTCGATTTACAACGAGTCAGTGTTGAGATCTTATGCTTGGAAATCTATTAAGATAATATAAAGTTGTAATAATTATATTTATAAAACGCATACTCGTTACTTAAAGTAATATTTATTAAGGCTATAACTTTAAGACTATGCGCCTGAAAAAACGACAGTAGAGTCCTCTGCAAATCTTTAACACAAGATTTATCTAAAAAACAAGAGCAGCCACTCTACTGTCGTTTTTTCACGCCCATAGTCTTATGGTTATACCCTTAATAAATATTACTTTAAGTAATGAGTATGCGCTTTATAAATATAAATATTACAACTTTATATATATGTAAAATCTTGTTTATTCCTCATGATAACTGTTTTTTTCATTATCTATTTCACTTATGATATTCACTTTCTAACTATAACATAAATGTTTCTGTTGTTTTTTTTTAAAAAAATATGTACTGAAATAATTGTCATATGTAATATTTATCTGCAAAGTTTTATGTAAAATTTAAACAAGTCATATGTATTTAAATTACTTTCCATTTTTCTTTTTTTAGACCAAAGGCAATTATCTAATGATAATTGAATGTCTCGTGAATAATAAAAACAAAAGTATATATTTTATTTAAAAGGTTGATTTGGTAATTTGTTTTATTCTATTTTATTTTATTTGGATTTAATAAGCTTATTAGGAAATAAGAGTAAAATTATGAAACATTTTTCCAAAGAGTAAAATTATGAAACATTTATCAAGCACATATATGTGTATGCACATATATGCATTTGAATACATGGATAGATAAAATAATAAACAAAAAAAAGAAATGAAAATGAGGAAATAGAAATTGGAAATAATCTTTATATATATATTATAACTGGATAAAAGTATATAAGACTAAATGAAATTAAGATATATATATATTCATCTTAATGTTGGTGAAATACTATACAGAATGATTAATGATTTTATATATCTGACACATCATAAATACATCAAATGAAATGGGAACAAAGTGCATAACACATTTCATTTATTAAGTTGATCATATAAGGGGTCATCAAATTTAATAATAAGTGAGAAAATTGTGTGAAAAATATCTCATGAAGATTCCATATATGCAGTTTATGTTTATTTGCAAGGGATCTTGCTTTGGGAAGTAAAATGAACTGAATTGAGGAGAAGGAGGAGTAGTAGTCGTAGTAGTAGTAGTAGTAGTAGTAGTAGTAGTAGTAGTAGTGGTGGTAGTGGTAGTGGGGGGGGGTGTTGTGTGGTGTGGTGTGTTGGGGGGGGGGGGGGGGGGGGGGGGGGGGGGGGGGGGGGGGGGGGGGGCAGCAGTAGCAGCAGCAGCAGCAATAATAACCAACAACAATAATAATAGATGCACAAATATGCATGTTGTTATATCAAACTTAACTAAATGAGAAAATTATTTTTATTATTAATGCACCATGCTAATTGTTTTAACAAGCTTTAATGATAAATACGGCAAAAAAGAAACCATTTAAAAATCTCTATCTAGAAATAATCCCCCAATCCTTAGATCACTAGTTTCATGCTTTTGGGATTCATCAGTGAGGTGCTACAGTAATTTCAGACACTAGTTCTAAAAATACCAACACAAAGCTAGCATTTATCTAAAAGTTAGCTATTAAGTAGAAAACCTGAAAATTTCAGACACCTATAGGTCTTCAAACTCAGCTATTTAACTTAAATAGCTATATGGGGCTGTGAAATCTTCAGCCAAACCATATATTAATAGCATTGGCAGTAAAACATCATTTAAGACTTAAAAGCAAAACTATAAATAGTAAATAAGATAAGGTCATGTATCACATGCCCCAATTTTTTAAGCTTGTAAATAAAAATAATGAGCAGGTGCTAATTGCTCTAACAAGCTTTTGAAGACATATAAGTGGCTGAAAATTTCAGATTTTGTACTTAATAATTAACTTTTAGATAAATGTTGGCTTTGGATTGATATTTTTAGATCTAGTGTCTGAAATTACCTTAGTGCCTGACTGAGGATTTACAAAAGCATGAAACCAGCAGTCTGAGGACTGGGGGATAATTTCTAGATAGAAATATATAAATGCTTTATTTTTTGCAGCATTACCACTGCTCATTATTTTTATTTACAAGCTTAAAAAATAGCATTGTGTGATATATGACATTTTATTTAATATTTATAATTTTATTATTAGTTTCAAATATTATACCATCATAAGAATTATGATGTTGATCAAGCTAACTCCTCTTTTATTTGTAAATAAACAATAGTTCATTTATTTAAAGCTAATGTTTACATTTCTAGATATATCATCTACCCATAAACTTAACTAATTTTTAATTTGATCAACTAAGGCATCCTTAGTGAAGCTTTCTTTGTGCATTAATAAAATAAAGTATATATACTATGGGTGCCACTTCCATGACAGGAAGGGCATTCTTACAGATCTAGGTTTGAACTCTTTTAGCCATGAATAACACTTATATAACTGGCTTTAACAATTAAGTGTTTACCATGGAGTTAAGATGCATATATGTTAAAAGTAGGAAAAGGAAGAAAGTAGGCACTCTTACTAACAAAAATAAAATTAATAAAATAATATCACAGCACAGAATTAAACGCACATTATATTAATCAAAAAGAAAAATTGGAATAGATACATTTGGTAAAACATCTTTCATTAATTAAAAAACAGGTTGTAAATAATCCTCAAATACAACAAAGCTGCTGTATTCACTATTTTGTTCAGAGTCCTATTTCCTGTACCCTATTAATCACCTATAGTAGTTCATTTTCTGTTAATAAGTTTTGGTTACAATAGAATACATGCTTATCGAAATACAAGAGTATAGTATTCGGCAACATCCACATATATTCACAGACACTTTTTATATGTATAGAATGCATATATAAATTAAAATTATAGTATAAATAAAATTTATAAAATAATAATAATGCAGTTATTATTAATAACAATTGTCAATAAAGAATACCTTTACATATATATTTATTGTATGTATGTTTTTATTCATTTACATTCATTCAAAAAATTAAAAAAAACTTTCTGTAACTTATCTTTATTTTTTTTTAAATAAAATGAATAGCAGAATTCTGACTTTCATCCCAATTAAATATACCCTGAGTGATATAATATTTCTTCAATGACATTTTCCCCATAGAAATATAATAGGAATCCATTATCAGGGAACTTTCACTCTTCAGTTGCTAATTGTTTTAATATTTTTAATTTCTTAACAACTTTGTGAATGTTTTTAAATTCCGTAAAATTTTTAGCATTGTGCTTAGAAAACATTTTATTACACAGAATACCACAAATCAAATTACTGAAAGAATAATAAAGTGAAAGTTTCAACTTAGGGCAAGCAATTGTTATAAACATTATCACATATTGTGCTCTGAGGTGGAAGAATTGCTACTGTTATTTTGTAAAATTTATTAAATTCATGAATATTAATGTTTTATTTTTTAAATGCAGTCATGCACAGCATTCATAAAATGTATATTTATGAATTTTAATTTTTTTAATCTTCATTTTCAATCATTGTAGAGCTACTGTGGAATGCAGATCTCCAGATTCAATTCATATTTTTCAATGTCTAGCCTTTCTTTTCCACATCGCACCAGCACCCTTATTCATCCATCTATCTTGCATGTGGTATTTTTCTGTCTTTTACAATCTCTTTGAATGCAGTTTCAGCTTTCCATCTATTATAGTCTCTTCTAGCAATATGTCCAACCCAACTCCACTTCAGTCTCTTAATTCTTTCAATGATGTCAGCAACACCTATTTGTTGTCTCACACATGTAACTCCTTTTTGATTTCTTCTTATTACTCTAACACAGAACTTTCCATTCTTCATTGAATAACCTGACATCTCTGCATTATTACTGTTCTATTATGTGTCCAAGTCTCAGATCCATAAGTAAGAATTCGTAAAACACATTTATTAAAAACCTTTTCCAAAAGTTGTAGGGATATTTTCTTTTAATATTGTTATTTATATTAAATAATCCCACTTGGTACAGAAATTCAGCACCACCCTCTGTGAAATAAATATATAAATATATTAGAATCCATATTTTAAAATAACCAGCCTCAAAATGATAAAAAAAAGCTCTCGGTTTGAATTGGTTTGTATTTCAATATTTAAGATGTATCATTTTGAGGCTGGCTATTTTGAAATATGGACTCTAATATATTTATTTCACAGAAGGTAGTGTTGAATTTCTGTTCCATGTGGGGTTATTTAATATTTGAATATTTATTTCAGTTTAGCATTCACTGGGATTATGTTTTTTATATATTTTTTGATTAATTTACATATGCTTAGGAATCATGATAATAAACTATAAAATCATGAAAAAACATGATTAATTATATTCAGGTTTGAGAATGTTACATTTAGCAAGCTTCGTAAAATTTAATAAATTTGAGAATTTCAATATTTTTGTTATTTGTTTGTCACACTTTTTTGTTTATTTACATTTTTTTAGACAGCATATAATTGAAATCCTGTTTATTGACATAGTCTATATCATAACTTCATTGTATTCATTAATTTAGTTTAAAGCATTGAATTTATTATGTCAGGATCTCTGCAAATCCATTCAGTTCCTACAGCAAAATTTTAGAAGCAAGAAAAAAAATACAAATCTAGATTTAAAATATGACATTAAAACAAATGAGTAATGTGTTGATGATGTTAATGGTGTCTGCAATGGCAGCAATAAACTTTATAAAATATAAATTCTTACCAGGCACTTGATTTGAAATTGTGCACATACTATATCTTATAATATAACTATATATTTAAACTGTCCATAACAGATTTTGGAAATTTGGTTTTTCTTTTGGATAGTGTGTCCAATTTACATTCAGGCAGTTAATTTAGCACTTCGGACTTACTGTAATGTAGTTCATGTTAACATATCAGTCATTTAGACAAGCAATAGATGATCTCTTCAAGCTTTAACTTTGCAAGTTTTTTTAATATGTCATCCTTTCTCTTCTGAGGAAGTACATAGTAAACTAACAGTTATTTCTAGTAACTTTCAGCGAATTACCTTGTAAGCCTTAAAGGCTTAGCTTTATTTAAGGAATAAACGACAAAAGTAATTTTATAAAGTTAACTTAAAATCAGCTATTAATCTTATGGTCAGTGTTATAGAACTTTTTTTTTACTTCTGATTTCACTGAATTTCAGCTCGCTGCCTTTTCTTGATCATATTTATCAGTCACAACTGCTGATTTTTTTTTTTTATATGTCACATGCATTGATCGGGAAGCGAACCCAGGCCGGCTGCTTGGAAGGCAGCTATGCTAACCACTAGGCCACCACCACTTGACAACTGCTGAATAATTGTTCTTCAACTAATTGAAAATTATATATTTTCTTTTTTATATATAGATAATCTGCCTGTTGATGAAAAAATGTTTTCAACAACTCATATATTAGCCTTTCCATCTGCTCATAGTTTTGGTTAATAAAAATTTTACTATTGATAAATATTTTAATGCTATTTAACAAATCAGTTAATTAATTCTATCATTACATTAAAATATCTCATTGATTTGTTTGCATAAACTTATTTTCTTTCATGCTTAACTATAGTTTAATTTGTTTTGAGCTTACATTATTTTAGTATAAATTTTTAATAATTCACAGTGTCTTTGAAGGCTTCAGGGTTACAGTTGAATTCTTTATCTATGTGTTTGGAAATATGTAAATATACTAACCAAATTTTATTTTATATTGTAAACTTTTTTATTACTCATAAATAACACATCACCTGTGTCTACAGTCAAGCCTGTATTGTTAGTCCAGATATTTATGAGCATATGTTTAAAATAAAATATGAAATATTTATTACATTTGTTGTTGTTATTGTAATCTAATTTTATGTAATGATGAATGGTTTTAACAGTAATCAACAAATACATCTGTCTCATTGTTAGTTCATTGTTTCTTAAATATATGTATGGAACACATACTATATATTTCTTGCACTCATTTATTTTATTTTAACCCTGTTAAAGTTGTGATATGATTCGTCAATATTTTTTATAAACCTTTATTGATTTTCTAATCTTATGCTATTGTATTTGAGTTTTACATATGGGCATGCTACTCCAATCCCAACAATCACAATATGTTGTTATATTAATATATGGTAAAGTGAGATTTCTGGGTAAAGCCTATCCAATGTCATACTGTAAGTAAATTTTAAAAAGGTCAAAATTCACTGAGTTTTACTCTGTTACTCTTTTTATCCTTCATCTAGGAGTAAGTAGATATTTTACTGACCAATAATTCACTGGGTAGTAATATTGACTTTGCACAGTACTTAAGTATTAGTTCTGCAACATGAGAAAGATGGTAAACCTTTTCACATTTATGATAAGTGTCTAACTTTGTGACCCCATCAAATAAACCCTACGATCTCATCAAATCTTGTCCAATAATGTGATAAATTTACACTTCCATTTATTGTCCAGAGTTCCCAGGACATGTTCTTCTCAAAGTGTTTTTATTTCAGTGCTAATTTATTTTGTCCAATTTTCTGATTAATACTACAATTTTTTCTTTTCTTTTTTTAAACAGTGCAAAATGATGAACATTTGCAGTTTACCCACTACTGAGATCATTGTGGTCGAATACATTCACACTTCAGACAAGCAGTGATGTTGTAATGTTCGAGGATGTAATTATAAAATAGGTCTTTGAAAGGGAACATGGTTAGGTTTTCAGAATTCCATTTTTGATGGTGATTCTATCTATTTACAGATAGGCTCATAAATTAATATCCATATAATGAGGGAAAACAGAGCTTGGTTTAGCAGAGAAAGATGTAAAATTGGAGGCCCTAATAAAATCATTGAAATTGAGAAGAGTCTTTTGCACACACAAAAAAAACAAGCCACATAAATTCTTCCAGAACAGTAGATGTTTGGTGGCTTGTGAAGGAGATTGACAAGTGTTTCCATCGTGAGAATTCATGGTAAAACAGTGGCAACTCTGATGGAATCTATCAAATAAAATGTGGAAGAGGAATTGACAATTTATTGCAAAGCCTATGAAACAGTTAAATTATGAGCTACTGGTTATCAACCATTTTCATGAGATTCATATTGGATGACATCAAAAAAATTAATCCATGACATTGAAAAAATAATAAAAGGGTGGTAATTTTTTTTTTTTTTTTGGTTTTGAAAAAAATGCACTTACTACTTATTAACATTTCTGGTGAAGATCCCGTGCAGGCATTATATTGCACAATCACATGTTAAGTAAGTCTCCATTTTGGGAAAAATAAAAAATTTTACTTTTAGTCTTCATTTTGAAACAAAATTTTATTTTCATGTGAAATTTATATTTTTAGTATTCTTAGATTTAGTTTGGTAAAATTACTGTCACGTATTAGAACTGCTACACCTTTTCACATACATATTCAGACTGTGGATAACTTTGTAAATCTCGTGAAAATATCATGTACATATAGTATGTTTTGATGAATTTATCATTTTAAGTTTGTAAAAGATCCAAGTATACATATTATTTGGTCAGATTACAAGATTAAAAAGTTATCAGCAGATATGAATGTGAAAAGGTGTAGCAGGTCTAATACATAAGTACCATTTGTACTAATTAGCTAAAAGAAAAATCCTAAGCCTGTTGATGCACTAATTCAGATTTAAACCTATGAATATGGCAGGAATTATGAATTACTAGAAATCTCAAATCTTCTCATTTTTAATATATTAATGTATTAATAACATAATTAATAGTATTTATTTACAGTGAATTCTCAATTTATCATTTTTCAAAGAGCCAAAAAAAATAATGATAGATACATAAAAATGATAGAACAAAATCCTATTAAAAATTATATATATAAGAACAATTTAAGAATTGTGACTGAAATAAATATTAACTTTAATTACAACTTAGATATATTTATGACTTTTTAAAAAATCATCTAAATCTTTGTGTATTTATATAACAAAATATGTATAATTTAGATATTAATTAAAGTGATTGGACAAAATCTTTTTTTAAAGAAATATCTAATCATTAATTTATTATAAAAATTTAATCATATAAATAAAATAAGGATATTTAACATTTATTTACAAAAAGAAAGATTTATTTGCAAAATGAAGAAAATTAAAAACATACTTGGAAACAAAAAAATCATATTTATGATTTGAATTTTTTAATTTTTAGCAAAAATTATTTTTTTAGTATCAGATAACTTCAGTGCATTCAATTGTTTTTTTTTTAATGCAATTTGAAAAAAAAAAGATTTAAATATTTTTAAAACTTAAATTGTAGTTAATATTTATTAATAATTCATTTTAGTACTAAGTAATTTTTATATTTTTTTAAAGAAATATGATATAGATATTCTTTTATATTGAGCTAAAAATAAATATTTAAAACTTTTCATTTTTTTATGAAAAATCTTTAAAATATGTATATTGTACTTTCTATTTTAATTTAGAAACATAACTAGAAACATATATCGCAGACAGTTTTCCTTTCTATTGATAATAATTTTTATTAATATGTAAACTGCTGTGTTTATAATCTTGCAGAATAAGATTAATTGTAAATTCCTATAATTAAGGCTGACCCATTTGTCCTAAATATAGACATGTGTGTTATTCTAAATTGCCAATAATAATTTCTGCATTAAAAGCCATTCACTATATAATTATATAATCGTTCATATTAAATATTAATTAATCTTATATTGTTTCTTAATATTTCCCTTATTAATTACAAATATTAATGCTTATATATTTTCTGAGGATACATGATCAGATATAAATCAGACTGAATTGTCTGGAAAATTTGCTATGCACTTTGGAATATAATAAGGCTGTTTGATGTCTAAATTGATTCCATCTACAATTTTCAAAGTTATATTAATTCATTTTTATTTGCCATAATTAAAAATAAAGTCATCATTAGTTGACCAGATTATATTTAGATCTTGTGTTAATATCTGCTTTTTGTGCAGTTCATTGTTTTTTGAGTTGTTCATTTAAATTTATTATCAGCACATGAAATACCTGCTTCAAAACTTTACATTTTTCTAACAGTATAAAAATTTGTTTCACTCTTTTCACAACACAAATAGAAAAATTTTAAATTTAGATAATTAATATTTTAGTTAGGTAATTTATTTTCAAAAGTAACTTTATTGCCTATGAATACAAGGAATAAATAGTAGAGCAATTACAAAGTGAAAAATTAAACAAATTGTCTTCAATTATGATGAATTATTATTCAGACAGTTTGAGGAGCACACACTCTTTTTAACAGTCTTGTCCTTTTTCTAAGATTGAGAGTTCGGCATCTTTACTTGACAAAACATAAGCAGGGAACCAATGCACATTCTCCAGCCTTCCGACCATTATGGGAGGGCTAATCCTTTGGCTATCAATCACCCAAAACAAGCATACCTAACCATAGCCAGAGCCATTTTAGTGGTTTATGTATAGTGACTTTCAGACAAATCATGAAGGAAACCCCCCAGCACTGAAGCAAAAACTATTCTGGCAACACCACAAGCTTCCAGGTATCATTATATATTCTTTCAGGTGAGATTAAATGATCCCTCTTCCTGATATCTCTGATCTTGCACAAAAGTTCATTGTGTAAATTACCGTTACTCTTTCCAAATAAGAGATGGCATCTTATTGTCCAGACTATACAGTTCATCATGATTGATGGTCTAATTATTCCAAAGACTCCAGCTTTTAGGCATTCATTCAGATTAAAAATCCTTTATTTATGGGATGTGATCTAACCATTGAGTATTGTTCTGCATTTATTTAATACCACCCAACCAAAGAATAGATGCTACATTGATTCATTTTCTGGATTGCACATCTAGCAAACTGAATTTAGTTTGGCAAAGCCTCTCCTCATGACTAAAAATTCACAGGTGAGGAGTGCAGTCAAATTTACTTTTATGATAAAATCCAGATATCTTTCCTCCAACATTCAGAATTTGAATTTTCTAATTAACATATCATTCGAAAGTCCCAAGAAATGCTGAGGACAGCTGTGGTAGGGTAAAGCATTTCAATTTAACTGACAACAATTTGCTTCTAATTTCCGCCCCTTTAACCAATGCAACAAGCCTCTACAGCCAAGCCAGCGGTTTTACAGGCAGGGGCCTATCTATAGGCAGCGGCGAGTCAGTGGGGGAGGATAAAAGAATGAAAAACATCTGATGTAAACCACTCTTTTAGCCCACCCAACAGATTATGGGCCCTCTGATACAGAAATGTTTGAATAGAGTGAAGGGCAAGCCCACCAACCTTTCTAGGTTGGCACATCCTTTTGTGGCTTATCGCGACAACTTTTTTTTCTCCATATTTAAGTATAAATTTTGAATATGATTAGAAGGTTTGACTATTTGTCCAATTGTGTGATGTCTTAAGCATACAATTTGAAATGTAATAGAAATGATGTGAAAATATCAAGTAAACATTAATTTCCTTGTTTTTGTTTTTTTTATAAAGTCGGCATTCTAAAATTATTTTAATATTAAGAACATTTGAACAGCAAATAAACATTATCTTTTTTGTCATGTGTTTTTAAATCAAGTTATTTTAAATTTCACTTTTTTTCATTTTATTTTAAAATACACGTGTTAGTGTTATAAATAAGATGGGTTTCTATAGTAACAGAAGATTCCTATAGTTGAAAATAAATTGTAGAAATCATTTGGGGTTTGATAATTATGTCAAAGAAATAAAATGAATGCTATTTCAATTATCATTGAAAAACACTCCATTTATATAATAATTGTAATGTTTGTACGTTTTAACTATATATATATATAACAATTCTTCAAAGATAAATATAATTATGATATTTAATAACTAATTACCATGCATTCAACAAGCTTTCTGATAATCAGAATAATAGATAATAGTTATGTCATGATGTTATTTGATATTCCTCAGATACCTTATAATTGTTTTTATTATTGAGATCGAAAGTTTGTGAGGATTATCTGTTTAATGAACAAAATAGAATTACGTCAGTATAAATAATTTGCACGTTTCTGAATTGATGATGATAAGTAGATTAATTAACCATTCATTTATTTATGCATGTGCTTGTTAATTAATAAAAGATAGCCTATTAATAGTAGTAACTTTCATAAAATAAATATATTTTTTATACATATAAATATTAATGGTAAGTTTGAAAAAAAATTGTTTATAATTTTACCCTATCCGGAATATAATTATATTTGTGATTATTAATTATAAACAGCATTGCATTTAATAACTATATGCATATTGTCTTCACACTATGAAATAAAAAGAATGTTATGTGCTTAATATAAATAAAATTCAAGTCTATTCTGATTTGTGCTTACAAATATTGTTATTAGGCACAGTTTATGAAAAGACTTTCCTTTTCTTGTCATTCTTGTATTGTCACAATTCACAATTTGACTATCATATAACATCTTTTGATTAAATTATGAACTAAAAGAGAACATGAAAATGTTTTGGTAAAATAGAAAATTCATCATATCATCACTTAATGCATAAATAAATAAGTCATGTGACTGTTTATTTGAGAAATCAATGATGTTTAAGCATTAAAGGCTTAAACCAATAAGGACAATTCTACTCAATTGAACAAAGTAAATTTTTTTTATTAATTTTTTTTAGCTTGGAGTTAATTTAGGAATTTCAAAATCTTGAGCCTGCCCCTCTTACCATTCAAATAATGAATTTGACTTTAAATATATCTCATAATTAATGGTTTTTAAATATATATATACACCTTTACCCCGCTTAGCAATGGCAATTCGTCCTCCAAAACTCATCGTTAAGCAAGAATATCTTATACAAAATATGTAATTATAATGGGGTCTATGGAAAAAAATTGGTCGGTTCCAGTCGATGTAAAATATCCACATTGGTTTCCAAGCTCAAAGATTTTCTTGATTTTTTCATGACAATGATGACTAAATAGGGTATCTAAAAAGAAAAGTTTTATATCACTAGGGAAAAAAATGCATATTTTCACTTTAAAAAGTACAGAACAGCAAAAAGAAAGGGAAAGTGAAACTAAATTTGAATTTAAAAGTTTTTATATTTTTCCGCAGAAGTTTTTCATTGTAATGAAAAAAAAATCCATACTGAAGTGCCTTTTTTTTAAAAAATTTGTATTACAGTATATATTACTACTATACATTTATGCATATTACTTATGTGAAATTATTCAAATTAAAAAACAATGTTTAATTATTAATTATTTAATTGAACATAAAGACTTATTACTGTACTCCACAGTAACAAAATTCTTAATGCTTATCGTAAAGCAGTCAACTTTAGAAAAAAAAAATCAATTTATTTTAAAAGTAAAAAATCTAACTTCTTTTTTTCTAAAACATACTGGTAGGTTTATTTTTCTTACTGTATATTTTTAGTAATGTAATAATGCCCCCCCCCCCCGTTCAAGTAGAAAGATTATTAATTAAATGCAGTCTATTTTTTTTAAACTTTTCTAATTCGACATTTGCATTTTAAAATGTTGTTTTTCTTTTGATTTGAAACATCTTGAGTGTAAACAACATGTTTATTAACGAAGTTACAAAATCAATAACTATTTTTACATAATTATCCAGGTGTTTTAAAAATAATATATCATACTTAAGAAATACACACACACAGTTTAATATTCATATTTAGTGTTTTCCTGAAAGTTTGTGATGATGGTATTTTATTTGTCCTGTACTGCATTTATATATTGGAGTATTTGTATACAGTATTATCAACAAATTAAAAATCCTTCTCCTTTTTCTTTTCAAAAACTTTATTTTCTTATCTCAATACTGCACACACACACACACACATATATATATATATATATATATATATATATATACTGTATATACAGTATTTATATAATACAAAACTCCCATGTTTCAACTGTTTATCTTCATACAGTCATTTTCAAGGATATCTCTCTCCCACTGCTATATTTTATTACTCTTTTACATTATTTAATTACAAATCAATGTTGAAACGTTGGAGTTTTGTATTATATAAATATATATACTGTATATGTTCAGTATTGAGATAAGAAAATAAAGTTTTTGAAAAGGAGAAGGATTTTTAATTTGTTGATATTATTGTAGAACATATATATGTATTTTAAAAGAAAAAGTGGATAAACATTTGCTGTGTTATTTATTATATATGATGTATACAATATTATAGATTCAGTAATTATAGATATTTTAAGTGTTTTATGAATAAAATATTGTATGTGTATACAATTACAGCAAAGTCATTACCTGTATACATATTACAAAATATACTTTTGCTTTGGGGTAAAATGAATTTAATATAGCTATCTCTGATATCATCAGTGACTGCAAAATTCAATATGGCTGCCAAAATTTTTTTTTTAATTTTTCACTATCGTTATAGCGAATAATCGATTGTACATCGAAGTAGTGAGTACAAATTGATGATGTTCGCTATTGTGAAATATCGCTAAGTAGACAATCGCTAAGTGGGGTAAAGGTGTATATTTGTTACAATATATAGAACCAAAATCAGACATATTTATTAACCAATTTGTTAATTCACCTGAAGGGTTTTGTTTAAAGATGATGGTGTTTGGCCTTCAGCTTTTCTACTTTCCCTGTTGAAGCTTATTTTAAATGCTTTTATATTAACTTGCCTTCCTTTGTGTGTTTCTGTCTGCATGTATGTATGTCCACATTTTTGAATTTTTAACAATGAAAAAACATGAACTCACATGCTTATGATGCCCAAGCAAACTCCTTAACAATCACGCCAATGGAAATATTACATTTGTAGAATAAAATTTTGTTAACATTGATTTAATTTATACTTAATTAATTAAATTAATTAAAATGGCAATATATAAATATTTTTATAGAATAGATGATTATATGATATTTAAATTTAGAATTTATTTGTTAGAGCAGTGTATTTTTATTTTTATGTCTTATTAAATTACACTTTTTGTGAGATTTTTTTGTAGTTTTAATCATTTTTAAAAAAATAGTATGTAAGTACAATAAAAAATTGGAAAAATAATATATATATATACATTTTAAAAATAATAATGTTATGCAAATAGCCACCTAAAAAGTAAAAAAATAATAAAGTAATCTGCCTTTCAAATTTGTCATTTTTGGAAAATATCAGAGATCTTAAGAATCTATACTTGTTATAAAACAATTGGAAATTGCAGGAATAGTCATTTTATAAAAGCATTTGAGGCTCATATAAATTATAAAAATCAAAAAGGTTTCAAATGCATTTATGAAATGCAATATTCCTGCAATTTCTAAATGTTTATAGCAAGAGTAGATTCTTAAAATCTCTGATATTTTCTAAAAATATCAAATTAACTTAGAGGTGGATTTCTTTGTTATTTTTCTACTTTTTAGTTGGCTATTTACACAAAAGTTTTTTTTTTTTTTAAAAAAAAAAAAATGTATTATTTATAGTAGAAACTTATTTATTAATATTTTTAAAAAATCTGGAGAAGGCAGATGTCTACAAATATCTGCAGACTCAAGAAAGTAAAAAGAAAGTGAACCACACCAATAAGTTACTGATTAAAAAGAGCAATTGTAAGGGTAATTGTATGCACCTATGTATTGCTAGTAATAAGCAAAAAAATGAAGAGTGTAATTAATTAAAAATATTTTTGCAAAATATTTCAACCATAATTATTTAAAACCAAAACTATACATGACTGCATTTTGATTTAATTCGAATATATTTTCTTTTTAAAAATACAAGTTAAAGAAATTTATCATAACAATAAAATCAAAACTATGATCACAAGAATTTGAATCTTTGTGATATTTAAATAAATATCAAAAGATTTTTTAATATTAGAATAGAATTTCATAGGTTTACAATGGGGTTTTATAAATGAAGTTTATTCTACAAAGATTTTGCTAAAGTGGTTTACAATGGGGTTTTACAAATGAAGTTTATTCTACAAAGATTTTGCTAATTTACTTTTTTCAATGCCTTTAAGATAAATATCCAATAAGAAGAAAGTCATTGTTTTCATTATATATATCATTTTATATATATTTTTTCTGCATTGTAATGATCAAATATGATTTTTTTAAATGTTTTTCATTTGCAAACTTATATTTCTAACAAACCAAGCCCAGTTTATTGAATTCTAATATAAAGTAAAAATTAAAATACTAAAATCAAATGTTAAACATTCACAAAAATTGTCACCAGGGATAACAATTAAAATGTCAATCTGTTAAAGTATTAACATAAAATCAAAAGAAAAAAAGATTTAATTTTCTAGTTTGATCTTGCAAAGTAAGTGAAGTTTTTTTTGTCCAAAAATATCCTAGCACCTCACTGAGGAAGCCAGTAGCAGAAACTGGTCTGGGGTTGGGGATATTCTGCAAAACTTGTTAAGATCTTATTTGTGAGCTCTATATATAACATGCTTTAAAGTTATCTTTAACAAAAAAAAACTTGTTAAAATTTTATAACTTTTCAGTGCAGATATTTGAAATAAAATAATAAATAAGTTTATGTAGCTAAAACACAGAATTTCTTTTGTTACACCTTTTTAGTAATCCAGTTTTTTTAAAGAATAAAATCAAAAGGAGAAAGGATAGAAGCAAATAAATCAATATTCTTTGAAACTAATAATTGACTTTTTATAAATTTCAGGCAAATATGTTTTACTTTTACTTTTCAAAGAACTTTATTAAGCAATCAAGGGTTACAGAGCTTATTACATATATTATGATACAGGAATTTGATACATTTAGTATAGTAACAATGGTATAATAACATGTACATGAGAGATACACAAAGAATATGAATGAGCACTAAAAAAAAAAGAAGATAACTAATATATATATATATAACAAAAATTAAATGGAAACAGTCAATTATATTCTAAATTAGAGTATATACATAAAAAGTAGTAATCTCAAACTGCAAAAATTATATAAGTTTATTGAAGTATCTTTTTCATCATCTCACTGGGGTAACAATAAGAGACAATTGTCACTGCTTTAGGCTATGATCTAAGATTTTCATTCATTAAAGACCAAGTGTCTTAAAAGACTTTTCCGATGTGATTTTTTTGTCCCTTTCTCCAATATTTTACAATTTGATCCAAAAAGTGTTTGGGTGTCTTGTTATTATTGTACATGAATGTACATCTAGTGCACCATAATGCATATGGAATAAAAGTGCTTTGTGCATATATACCCTTACTGAATGTTTTAAATAAATAGTGCATGTTAGTATGAGTGTTATTGAATAATCTAGGGATTGCTATCCGTATGTTGCCAAAGCATTGACAGTCAAAGAATAGATGTTTGTGGTTTCATATCTCTGCGACAAAGTGTGCACTGAGCATCTACTCTCTGGCATTGTCTTCTATGTTTATAAAAAAAAAAAAGAGCAGGGAGGCGTATGTTTTACTTTTTATTCAAATTTAAGAAGTAAATATTCAGCGAGAGAATGCATTATGTAATTGAGTAGAAATGACTTAGTTATCTAATACTTTGATGTTTGAATGTTACATGACTTCTCCTGCAGAGGATCATCTCACTATTATTATTAGTTTATGTTATAATACTATTTGAATGTTTACATATGTATTATTTTTTAATTGCAATACTTAAGAAATTATCATTGTAAGTCAAATTTTCAACCTGGTCTCGTGACTTTTAAAGCATGACATGATTGGGCATTGTTTGTAATGCTTTATAAATACTCTGCTAATTAAAATAGTAAATTTTAAGATTTTCTTTACAATTGTAATTTTGTTGCTCACTGATAGATTCCAATATTTTCCCTGTATAAATTTTTTTGAACTTTCCGAATGTTAGTAGGATGAGAGAAGAAATTTTTGTATTTATACATTTCATGATTGATTAGACTGTAATCTAATGGATTTACAAAATTATTGCATTATGGTACAGTCTTCTTCCACTCCCATGTCATAGCATCAGCCGGGAAGTGAACCCACTAACCAAGGACAACTGCCTGTAAAGCAGCTGTCGCTGACCTTTCAACCACCAATGCTTGACAGGTACAGGCTTCTTGTTTTGATTCCAGGGCAATCTGGTTTAGTCATGTGACTAGCAATCAAAACTAAAATATCGCTATTATCTGATTTGGTAAACAATAACAATTTCTCTTTCTTCACTTTAGGACCATTTATTATAAACTTGATCGGTAATTACCGGAGACTAGCACAATTTAATTCATATTCCAGACTTATTTTGGGTTTCACATTTATCTATAAATATTTGGGATTCAAAGTTGGAAATAATACAGTTATGCATGTAAATAGCTTCTTTAAACTTAAAATTAAAAAAGTTCTATCTTTTGAATCCAAGCCAAATATACTTATATGAGATCTAACACTAGGTCAGTAACAATATATTTTAGTAAGATAGAATAGAGAATGAAGAACTGCTTTTGTTTATAATACGGAAGAAAGCTGTTAAGAGTTGAAAGGTTGTTATGTTAACATTGTTATCTGGTATTCATTTCTGACAGAAGCGATATCATATTCATACGAATAATGAGATTTTCCTTTATGTTTACCTTCTTGTTTATTTTTACTAAAAACAAAACTGCATAAATGGTTCTACAGTATGTCTACCATGAAATATATATGCAAACATTTGTGCTATTTGCAATAATTATAATTTCACAAGCTATTCTTATACGGAGTTTAATTATCTACACACCTCGGCTGATATCGGAATGGAATTTTAAATTACTTATTTTTTATATGATGTTATTATACTTTTAAATTCCATCCAATTACCAAAGGTATTGGTAAAATAAATTTCTTAGTAAAAAATATTTTTTTGTTATGATTTTAACCATCATATTCACAGAAACCCACAAACCTTTTGAAAATTCTGCCCTAAATAGCTTTATTTTTGATTATTTTTTAAATAAATTTTTCTTTGTATAGAGATTTAAATGAATTTATTTTTGAGTAAGTCTTGATTATTGTATCTTTAAAGTAATTCTTAATTTATACACATTCTCAACACCCATGCCGTGCACGTGTAATGTGTAACTGTTGAATGAATACAAGATTTTTAACTTTTATAAAAGATGTCTAGATTCATTCTCCTAGTAGCAGATAGTTCAAAGGAAAATCATTATTTTGTATACTCTATACATCCTATTTAGCATATAATTTGTTAAAACAGGCAAAACTCTCCATACAGTAGTGCTACTCAGTGCAAGCCAGAGTAATCAATGGATGCAAGAAGGTTTATGCATAAAATCCCTACCTAGTGACTACTCATCCAATATTTCCAGATTAGTTTCTAGCTTGTGGCTTTAACACATTCACATATATTTTTCTTATTGCAAAATAAACATGGGCTTTTAAAACATTTCAGCGTATAGAAGAAAGTATACTTTCTACAATTCATATACTTTGGGATTATTTGTAATATAATCGAATATTTTTATTATAAATATTAACCACTAGTTACTCAGACTTACAGTAGATGACACTAGAGTAGAGAGCTGCTCTTATTTTATATTGTATCATCTGTGGAATGTGTTAGTATTAAATAATAATCTTCTTTATTGGCAGCTGAGACTTTTTTTTCATACTTCTTAGTTCATTGCATTATTTCTCCCAGTACCACTTTTGTTTATTCACATTTTCTTTTATATTTCTGTGCTCTTCCTAAGGGATTTCTATATCATTTCTTGTAAATTTTTAGTTTTTTTTTTTTAATATAAATTTGGAATATTTATTCATATCTTCTTCTATCATATTTTTTGATCTCATGATTAAAATCTTTTTTTATCATCTCCTACATATTCAACAAGGGATGCTTATCTATACATCATTTTCATCCAATTTCTTTTTGATCATATTATGTGGTTTCCTCACTTTGTCATTTAATGGGTGTTCTTTTTTCATGTATTTTAGATTATAATTCCTCACTTCATTCTTTATAGTCTTATTACGAGGTCTTTTGTTGTCATCTTATGGATCTTTTTTTTTTCTTAGCTTAAAACATTTATCCAATATCATTAAAGTTTTATTTTATCCTAAAAATTATTTGTATATTTATTTTAGTTCTTTTTTTTTTTTCAATGATCATCTTCAAATTTTCATTTTAACTGTTCTAATCTTTCCTTGTTTTCTTTTCTAAATATTTTCACTTTTATATAGTAATGTTGATCTTGTAATTGTCTTACATACTTTTTTTTATATATTGGGGGGGGGGGGTTGTTTTATAGTAATTTGCTATCCAGTTTTTAATATTTTTAATTTAGCTTTATTTGATATTATATATCTATGTATTTAAAGTTACAAGTTTAGCCAAACTGTATTGATTTTCAGCATATAGATTATTTAAAATATATATTGTTCCTGTGAAATAATCCAGTGTTTTCTTCCATAACTTCAAATTGATTTACATAGAAGTTGAGTTTTTATTTTATATATATATATGTTAAAACGAAGATTTGCACGGGTTAAATATATAAAATACATATTTTGCGGGTTCATCCATGTTAAAAACTTTTAATATTAATATACTGACATTTTGACTTGGTCACACAAGCCATCCACAGAGTTATAAAAGGTAGAAAGACGGTTGTAGAGGCGCTACAATCACTGATTTGAATAAAATGTTAAAATTCCACCAATAGCAAAAAATGTTAAATTTAGGAATGTTTTTTAAAAAAATCTTTCCAAATAGGAGGAAGTTTGCATGTATCATCTCGCTTATTGATACAATCTGGCATTTTAAGTATCTCAATGGCTTCTCTAATTTTGCATTGGTAGAGATTATCACATCTGGATATGATCCTGGTACTAGAAAAATCAATTTTATGACCTGAATCTATAGTATGGAGTGAGAGTGCTGATGATGATGAGTGTTGTTTAACTGCATTAGCATGCTCATCTCTCCTAACACTGATGCGACTATTACTCATACCTATGTAAGAAGCTTTACAATTTTTACATAAGATTTGATAGACACCATGAGATTCAAGAGGGATTGAATCCTTAGGCTTGGTTATTATATTGCTGATCTTTTGATGAGCAGAAAATGCTGTATCTATATTATAGCATTTTAATATACGTCCGATACTGTCTGTAGTTCCTTTTACATATGGAACACAAATCCTAATAGCTGATTTATCATCTTTTTGTTTCCTATTTTGTCTATTTTGGGCTTGAAATAAGGCTTTATTTATAAATTTATAATTATAACTATTTGCTAATAAAACACTATTAATATGATTTATTTCTTCTTTCAGATGTGTCTCATCTGAAAGGTTAATTGCTCTATTTAAAAGAGTTTTGGCTACAGAAACTATCTGAGTTGGCTGATGATGAGAATGGAAATGCAAATATCTGTCTGTGTGTGTATCCTTTCTGTAAATAGAAAAAGATAAACTATTTGGTGTTCTGGTGACTAGAACATCAAGAAAAGGGAGTTTTCCATCAGACTCTGTCTCCATTGTAAATTTAATATGAGGATGCATATTATTTAAATGTAAGAAAAAATCATCTAATTTATTTTTTCCATGTTGCCATATGACAAAAGTGTCATCTATGTATCTGAGCCAAATGAGAGGTTTTAAAGATGATGATTCTAAAGCACGAGTTTCTATATATTCCATGAATAAATCAGCTATTACTCCTGAGATAGGTGAGCCCATAGGAGTACCAAAAACTTGTCTGTAATGCTGTCCATTGTATACAAAATATGTATTTAAGAGACAATGTTTAATTAAAGCAATAATATGGTCTGGTAAATTGCAACGTTGTGAGATTATATTTAAAGCTTCATCAATTGGAATGTTTGTAAACAAAGACACGACATCAAAACAGACCAGAATGTCATTAGCATTAATTTTTAAACTTTTTAAAACAGAAATAAAATGAAGAGAGTTTTTAATATATGATTTAATAGATGGGATTGTAGGTTTAATGAAATCCGATAAGTATCTGGCTAAAATATGAGTCGGAGAACCTATTGCACTTACTATTGGATGAAGGGGGGTATCTGGTTTGTGAATTTTTGGAAGTCCATAAAATTTTGGACAGACACAAGATTTTTCACAAGGGATTATTTAATTTTTTATCTCTGTTTCAATAGGTGATTTATTAATAATAGCTTTTGTTGTTTTTTCCAAATACGTAGTATGATCTCTTTTTGATAGTTTATAAGTTTTATCATTAAGCAGATCTAAAATTTTATTATGGTAAATGTCATGATCCATTACAACTGTGGCATTACCTTTATCAGCTGGAAGTACAACAATTGATTTGTCCAATTTTATATTATTTAATGCTTGTCTTTCTTTCTTTGAAATATTATTTTTAGGAAGCTTAGCAAGGTTTCAATTTTACTTTAACACCTTCCCGGATACCTTTTGAAAAAAATGTTTGTAATGTTGAATCAGCTCTCGATAAAATTGATTCTACATCGGTTGATTTGGCTAGAGCTGAGATTTGTAATATTTTTAAAAAAGCTAAGCTTCCTAAAAATAATATGTCAAAGAAAGAAAGACAAGCATTAAATAATATAAAATCAGACAAATTCAAACTTCCAGCTGACAAAGGTAATGCCACAGTTGTAATGGATCATGACATTTACCATAATAAAATTTTAGATCTGCTTAATGATAAAATTTATAAACTATCAAAAAGAGATCATACTACGTATTTGGAAAAAACAACAAAAGCTATTATTAATAAATCACCTATTGAAACAGAGATAAAAAATAAAATAATCCCTCGTGAAAAATCTTGTGTCTGTCCAAAATTTTATGGACTTCCAAAAATTCACAAACCAGATACCCCCCTTCGTCCAATAGTAAGTGCAATAGGTTCTCCGACTCATATTTTAGCCAGATACTTATCGGATTTCATTAAACCTACAATCCCATCTATTAAATCATATATTAAAAACTCTCTTCATTTTATTTCTGTTTTAAAAAGTTTAAAAATTAATGCTAATGACATTCTGGTCAGTTTTGATGCTGTCTTTGTTTACAAACATTCCAATTGATGAAGCTTTAAATATAATCTCACATCGTTGCAATTTACCAGACCATATTATTGCTTTAATTAAACATTGTCTCTTAAATACATATTTTGTATACAATGGACAGCATTACAGACAAGTTTTTGGTACTCCTATGGGCTCACCTATCTCAGGAGTAATAGCTGATTTATTCATGGAATATATAGAAACTCGTGCTTTAGAATCATCATCTTTAAAACCTCTCATTTGGCTCAGATACATAGATGACACTTTTGTCATATGGCAACATGGAAAAAATAAATTAGATGATTTTTTCTTACATTTAAATAATATGCATCATCATATTAAATTTACAATAGAGACAGAGTCTGATGGAAAACTACCTTTTCTTGATGTTCTAGTCACCAGAACACCAAATAGTTTATCTTTTTCTATTTACAGAAAGGATACACCCACAGACAGATATTTGCATTTCCATTCTCATCATCACCCAACTCAGATAGTTTCTGTAGCCAAAACTTTTTTAAATAGAGCAATTAACCTTTCAGATGAGACACATCTGAAAGAAGAAATAAATCATACTAATAGTGTTTTATTAGCAAATAGTTATAATTTCAAATTTATAAAAAAAGCCTTATTTCAAGCCCAAAATAGACAAAATAGGAAACAAAAAGATGATAAATCAGCTATTAGGATTTGTGTTCCATATGTAAAAGGAACTACAGACAGTATCGGATGTATATTAAAACGCTATAATATAGATACAATATTTTCTGCTCATCAAAAGATCAGCAATATAATAACCAAGCCTAAGGATTCAATCCCTCTTGAATCTCATGGTGTCTATCAAATCTGATGTAAAAATTGTAAAGCTTCTTACATAGGTATGAGTAATCATCGCATCAGTGTTAGGAGAGATGAGCATGCTAATGCAGTTAAACAACATTCATCATCATCAGCACTCTCACTCCATACTATAAATTCAGCTTATAAAATTGATTTTTCTAGTACCAGGATCATATCCAGTTGTGATAATCTCTACCAATGCAAAATTAGAGAAGCCATTGAGATACTTAAAAGGCCAGATTGTATCAATAAGCGAGATGATACATGCAAACTTCCTCCTATTTGGAAAGATTTTTTTAAAAAACGTTCCTAAATTTAACATTTTTTGCTATTGGTGGAATTTTAACATTTTATTCAAATCAGTGATTGTAGCGCCTCTACAACCGTCTTTCTACCTTTTATAACTCTGTGGATGGCTTGTGTGACCAAGTCAAAACGTCAGTATATTAATATTAAAAGTTTTTAACATGGATGAACCCGCAAAATATGTATTTTATATATATATAAAATCAAAATTATCCCAAATTTCACAACTCAAACAGATTAGCCAAGAAAATAAACTGGTTTCACTACTACAAGCAGACATCTCAAATGTAAAGAAGTACAAAATAACATATTTAAACTAAACATTATCCACAATTTTATTTATAAAAAAGAAATATGAATGTAGAGATAGATGGCTTAAATTAATCCAGTCCTCAAATTTTTCTCTAGTTATGCAATTGCTCTTTACAATGATTTTACTTTTTAAACATAACTTAAAAAACAACAGTTACATAATTATATGTATGATTGTTATCTATAAAGAGCATTTAATAATTTTGTCTGTTTTAACTTTTTTTTCCCTCGGTGATGAAAGCTTTTATTCATCAAAAAGATAAAATACGCAACAGTTAAAAAAGGTTTACAAAGAGATGATTACATAACAAAATGAAATTCAAGTACAATATGGTGAAGGGGAAGGAAATACATATAAAATGGGAAGGGAATATGGAATGGGTGTGTGGTCCAGGCAAAGAAGTCTTGGTAAGGAGCAATGTTGATAGGCTTGGTTGCCCTGGTGCATTGATAGGAGGATCCATATGTAACAAACTTTGGAGGAATTGCTATATATGGAGTCTTTAGTGTTTTCAGGGATGGATGGGGAGATTTCTGAGTAATGCTTAGATGCAGCAGGCTGATTTTTGTTTTTCATTAAATGAGTAATTTTAGTTTTTCCCATTGTACTTAGAATGGCATTATGATTGGATATGTTGTTCTTTTTGAATTGCTTTTTACCTTTGATAGAGCAAACCACAGCCTGAAAGAGAGGAAAATCCAGAGGACAAGGAGGTGAAGTCTTTGAAATAAATTCTTTGGTGATGATGCTTTTAGTTAAGTTTTTTTTTTTTTACACTTTGAAATAAAACAAATGTCATCTACTTAATATAAATAAAATTCACATCTTTTCTGATTTGTTGTTGGCGATGGTGAGGCATAGCATAGTCAATGGAGAAATGGAAGTGGTTCTACGATCATTCTATTGCATAATTCATAATACAGTATATGGTTGTTATTTAACATTGTATATCTTAAATAAAATAATGGACCTAATTGAAATTATTTTTTGTTTTACCTGTATAATTCTGACAATGGTGTACATTAGATAATTAAGTACAATAGTAGATGTGCAAAGTCCCTGGGTAAATTTACAGTTTAAGAAAATAATTTTTTCCCCCATGTTTAGTCTATTGATTGAAATTGTTGCACTCAGTATTTGAATGTCACATGACTTTTGAAAAACTAACCACATGGTTATTTATTATTATTTGAGGTTTTACCTACAATTAGAAAATTAGTTTGAGAATTATTTATTTCTAGTGAGGTTATCTAAATTTGACATTTTGGAACCTTATTATATCAGTAATCCAGGATTATATTTATGTTTGTCGTTTAATAAAAATCTCAATCCATAAGTAGATTATTAATACGGAATCCTATTTACACTACTGTTCTACATGCGGATTATACCTATTCATTTCATTTCTTAACGACTCTATTATCCACAAACTACTCAGTCAGATTTTATACTAAGAATTAATTATTTAAAATATCAAATTAGCATTTATTTATCTTAATGATATTTATTAAATAATGTTTCATATGACTTTCCTGATTACTCTCTGCATCAATATTAAAATCAATAGTTCACTTTATTTACTCTACTCAAGAGACGATGTGATGTGATGTATTGTGGTTTCTCCTAACAATAAACTACTTTCCTTACTATTATCATATATTAACTCACACCTAATATTCTGTTTTTTTTTCTATATATATATTTAAACTCTTTTTATTCTCCATACTATTTCTTCAGCTCTCTAACTCCCTATTCTTTATTAATAAATCTATTCTTTTATCCTATTCCTTACTACTATAACACTCAACAATCCTCTTAACACAATCATTCCATCTTTTGTACAAATATACTGATATAAATTCTTTATCCAATGTGATGTGACGTATTTTGGCTTCTCCTTAAACGAAGTCAAGAATATCTCAGCAATTATGCCCAGATAAACCTGTTAGCCACTTTATTTTCCATTCCCCACTCTAAGTCTTCCCATATTCTGCCCCATCCCATTTCCACAACATAATCTTTGTCAACTCTATGGCCTTTTTATCTAAATTCCCCTTATCTTTTCGCAAACCCAGCATAAAAACCAATAACTCATTTTCTGTATAATCACTTTGTTCATATCTTTTCTCCCATAACTTCATTATCTGTACCCTTTCTGCTTTCAAGCATTTACATTCAATCAACAGATGCCTAATATTTTCTATACCTTCCTTACACAATTTGCACACTAAATCATCCATAGTTTTCCATTTACATGTATATTCTCTTGTTGCTAAAGATCCCGTTCGAACCTTAAACAATAAACTACTTTCCTTACTATTAACATAAATTAACTCGCATCCAATGTCTGTGGCGCTACCTTCTGGTATGCAGTGATTACTCAAGCTTTTAGATTAAATTACTTTTCATTATAAAATTTATTATAATAAAATCTTTTAATATTATTATATTTTATAAAGTAAAGATAATTAAAAGAATTTACAAATTATAAAGATCTACATTTATTTATCCATCTATTATTCTGTTAGTATTTTTAACTAATATATTATTTTTTTTTATTGCTTATAAGTTAATGTCTTTATGTATTTAATTTGCTTTATTTTATTTAATGTGAGTTGAAGAAAGCAATTAAATATTGAAGCTGCTAATTATAATATTATTACTCAAACAATAGGTGTAATTAAATATAATAAATTAATTTGTATGCTAATTACCAAAGAATGTTTTTAATTTACCAGATTTAAAGACCGATGTAAGAAAAAATGTTTTTGCTTTAATTTTAATGAAAATATTTGCAGATAGTTTTAAACAATATATACGTAAGCACCATGTGTGCTCCTTTCTATTTATGAAAATAAGCTTAAAAATGGAAATAATAGACTATTTTGGTGGGTTTTTAAAAACTATTAAATGTGTGTATATATATAAATAAAATCAGTTGCATATCACTAGCTGAAATTCAAATCTAAAATATTGCTGCTACCAAACATTACTTTTTTTCCGGCAGCGCCCTCTTGTTTGTGCCAATTTATTCAGTCTTATTTTTGTTTCGCAAGAATATATTGCTGGAAAAAAGTAATGTTTGGTGATATTGATATTTTATATATATTAATACAAACAGTATACCAGTATGCAAATAATGGTGTCTATTTTTGATACACGAATCTAGAATATAATTATTATTTGAACTATTGAACTTACCCACTGAATATGTGCTTTGTTTACTTCAGGAGTGGTCAACACATATTGTATGGGTCAAATTCTGTGAATTGAAACCCTGATTATGAAAATAAAAGGACTGGATCTTATAAAGTAATACTATAATCAATTTTTATTAAGGCTCAGGAAAAAATAATTTAAAAGAATTCAAATTTAGTCAAAAAATAAAAAAAAAGTACCCTCTGTAGAGAGATATTTTTTTCACTTGTCTAATTTTAAGGACTAATCTAGAGTAAGTCTGTAATTGTTATTAATTTTAATTTGTACTGAAGGAAATTAACCTCCAATCATGTGCTGTATTATAAATCTCTGCGATAACTGCAAAATCTTTATAAGAATTGTCATTTTGTTTTTTATAAGTTATTTTCATCAATGAAATTAATAAAAAGATCATATTTGAATGATTGAAATCTGAAAAATATTTTGCTTAGATTCAAACATTAAAAGCTTAGTGAAAAGAAACCATTCAAAAATCTTTTTTAAAAAAGTAATCATCATCAACCATTATCTATTCACTGCAGGATGAAGGTCTCTCTAAGTTCAATCCATCTCCAATCTTTAGCTTCTCTTTTCCACATCACCCCTGCACACTTTCTTATTTTATCCATCCATCTCACATGTGGTCTCTTTCTGGATCTTTTACAATCTCTTGGAATCCAGTTAATACTTATATTTAAATTTTAACATTTTTTAAAAATATAATAATGTATTATAGAAACTTTTCTAGTGTATATTATTATATTTAAAAAATATTAAATATTATTTATTTTGTTAATTATAGCACAAAAGTTGTATAACACATCTCAACTTATAGTTGAAAAAATTGGTATTTGGACTATAAAACAGTGATCACTGCTTTACTTCATTTGTGATCAAATTAGATGGTAGTTAGCTATTGATTTGTATAGAAAATTTATTATTTATATTACAGCTACTGCCATTTGTTTTTTCATTTACAATCTATATAGTAATATTTACTAAGGCAATAAACCTACAGCATGTGTGGCTGAAAATGCGAAGGTAGGGACCTCTACAGGTCTTAACCACAAGCTTACACATTGGAAGAAAAGAGTAATATAAATTTGTAGCACATTTTCTTTGATTATACATTTTTCATTAGTATTAGAAGAGAGCTAACAATCTCACATGTTATTAGCTAAACCTTAAATAAAGGATTTAACAAAAAAATAAGAATGCTACACTAAAAAACAAATTCTGTAGTAAAGTATGTGCCAATTTAATTTTAAAGTAAGGTATTGTTATAGCTCTATCAGATAATACATCATCTAAAACTCAAACAATGATTTGGCTTTATGTTGTTTTTTAACTTTGTTCATCACAGTAATTTTATACATAAATGCCTTAAATCTAAACCAAAACTAATTCCTACTATATCATAGTTTTAATTCACTGTGAGTTATTGAATAATATTAACTGTGTATGTTTATATATATAAACAAAGTATTTTTGGAGTTAAACCATGTATTATTTCATATTACTTCCCAATGTTTTGACAAAATAACATTACCATTTTCAAAGTCAAGTTTTTCAAGAGAAACCGTTCGATCTCAAGTAGTAACGAGATTGAGTGTGAGATGAAGAGTGAAATTGAGCATGGAATAAGTGAGTATTCAGAATATGTTGATTAACAAAATGTTTATTTGCTTCAGTTTCATGATTAATTGATTTCAAGTTTATATTAAAAGAGATAAAATAAATGGCCTCCACAAGGCTAGAATACATTGTGCTTCATCAGCCTTATTTAAACCAATTATCTCATACTCAATCTCATTACTACTTGAAATCAAACATTTTTTTGACTTTTAAAATAGTGGCTGCCATTTCATCTAAATGTTGGGAAATAATACAAAATAATATACAGTTTAACCCAAAAAATACTTTGTTTAAATCATATAACTATGAAAATATTTAATATAATATAGTTAAGAGCTTATTTGCGAGCTCTTTATATACAACACACACACACACACACACATATATATATATATATGAATATCCATAGTATAAATGTGTTAGAACTGAGATAGGACAGTTTAAGCACAAATATATTATATTAGTAAACCATATATTAATTGGTCACATTTTTATCTAAAGTCTAGAACCAACATGAAATGGCTTATATTAAATATCTAAATATAACTCACTTCTTATTACTGATTTATTCATTTCATTTTAAACTTTGATATAACATAGATAACAAAGTTGTAGTGAATTAATTGTCAATATATGCTTCTCTTTTTTGTAATGTACAAAATATCAGAAATTGAGTTCATTATTAAATAAGTTCGATTCTTATTAAGTGTATTGACATTTTTATTCAAAATTGCTTTGGATTCCTACACTTCAAGTATAACCAAAAGTGAAAGTCTATTATTTTCAAAAGTCTACAGAAAATGAATGATAGACATGGGAAAATGATAATATCAAGAATCCATTAAAAATTATAAATAGCAACAGTTTAAATAGGTATTCACTGAAATCATATAAAGTACAATTCAGATTATATTGTTCAATATATTCATCGTTTGTTATTTTAATATATGAATTTTTTTACAGTACAGAATTTTTCATATCTGCATTCCAATATATTATCTATAGGGGGTTTGAACTCAGACTTTCATTTGTTATTGTAATATATATACAATTTGAATTTTCACATTAATTTCTAATACTGTTTTTTTTTTTTTAAAAAAATAGGTATTACATAAAATTTTGTACAGCGATTAGATATTTGTAGACTTCTTATATTTACCTTTTAAAATAATATTCATTTAAATTTAGCAAGTGCAGTGGTAAATGTTAAAATTCGGAGCATAAAGTCCTTTGATCTGTTCCAGTATTGGAACTTCTGGCACCAAAAACTGGACATGGAAGTCTCAGAAGTAGAACAATTTGCCATTAAGTTTTACCACTTTGTAAACTCTTAATATATAAAATAAACTTGATATAATGAAAATGATATGTTGTTTATTCTGGATTTCAAATTTAGGGGTTCTGGATGTCTTTTTTTTATCATTTTATTTATATAAAGTATTCTGTAGAGTTAAATCATTTATGTATAATTCTGTGCATTAAATTTATAGATAAATGAAATTTTTTAATGATTTTAATCTTGAAATGTTTTTGGGTAAATTATGCTTTTTTTTTCTTTCAGAATCTTCCAGAACTGTCTTCGGAAGGGCAGCTACCTTCTGTTTCTCCAGTACCTGTTTCTCCTGCATCTTCCACTCCCTCAGTGGGACTTGGTTCTCTACCTGTATCTGCACTCACAAGTCCTGTATCTGCTTTCACACCCCCTTTACCATCTCCACCCCAAGCTGACATTGAAGAGTTTGAAGTCAACCTGATTAAGGATGCCTTGGGTCTGGGGATTACAATCGCAGGCTATGTAGGAGAAAGCGGTAAGTCAATTTTATTTGTTATTAATTAAATAATCACATGATCTGATATTCAGGTGGTTTCAACCTTGAAATTGATTTCCAGTATTCAACAATTCCATTTAATTGACCAAATGAAGATTTATTTGTTTATTTCCTCAGCTGCAAACCAATATAAGAATTTTAGCTCGTAAATCACCATGACCACAACACATAACTTTTATTTATTAATTTTCTTATTTCATTTATTTATTTTTCAAAATTATCATCCATTTGCCAACTTGCATTATTCTAAATGTTGTTTTAACAACATATTTATTTGATTTGTCCTAAATAATTTAGTTTAACTGTAATAGTAGCAAGTGTAAGAGCAAAAGAATCCTGAATATAATTTCTAATTCAGAAAAGTTTTCAGTCTGTTACTTGATACAAAATTTAATTTGATCTCCTGAGCAAGTGATTTTTAAAAATATATTTATATACATATATTAGTTTGTTATTATTAATTTAAAATTCGACATGTTAAATATATTAAGACTTTAAAAATGTAGATATTCATTAGTTATTTATAGCTTTACATAAGATTGAAAAAAAGAGTTTAGATTTCATTTTAAATTAATATATTGTATATATAATACTCTTAAATATAATTTATGTAACTTCTTACATAATCCAATAATGAAATAGAAAACTAATTAAAAGATGAATTTGATAACGTTGAGATCTAATTCTAATAATATAATTATAATTATTTTATGGAATCTATAAAGATTGTATACATGGATGTGTTACCATTGATTATTTATTTTATTCACATGGCTTGTCTTCACTATCATGTTAAAGAATGGTCAGTTTTACCCTATTTTTTTCCTGGAAGGAAAAAAGGCATCAGATAATATTTCCGTTGCTTTCCCTGGTGACAATTTCTGTAATCATTTAATCTTTGATTTTAGTATTAAACCTTTATTTTGTATTAGAATTCAATAAATTTACCTTGATTTGTTAGAAAGCCAAGATTACAATCAACAGGGCCGGCGGAAGCAGGCATGCAACGCATGCTAGGCATGCGGGTGCTGGCAGAAGGAGGCGCCATCACTGAGAGATTAGCATCTGAAAAAGAAGGCGTCATCCCTGACAGGGGCACCAAAATCAAATTTGCATGTGGGCACCTAGTACCCAGCGCCGGCTCTGACAATCAAATAAAAAAAAATTCTTAAAATCATATTTGAACTTCGCATATATTTACAAAATAATAAAGTGAATCAATAATGAGAATAATAGTCTTATTTTTTATTAGCCTGCATAAGAGAAATCCAACAACTTTAGAAAATTAATGAAATCTTCATTGAGTGAAATTTATTTTTAAAATAAATGCTAAGCCCTTTTAATCTGTAAAATTCTGTTCAAAAAATTAAAACTGCATTTATAATTTTAAAAATATTTCAAAAGATCCTACAATAATATCAGAGGAGGCATTAATGATCTGTTCCAAGAGGCAGTACATAGTTTATGATTAAATTGTAAACTTCCATTTTCAAAATTAGAGCATAAACATATAAAATAAAAATGTAATCATTTATACTTTTGTTTTTAAATAATTATTGTGAAAAAATAAAAATAAACCTTTAATAAATTAGGCAAAAATAAGTCAATTTTTTGTTACTCTAAAAATCTTTCAGAGGTGATCTCACAAATGTTATTGAAACTGGAGAACTAAAAACTTAAGCCTTTATACATGTGGAAGCTGGACTAAGTTACTTTGAAGTTACTGATTAACTATATAGAACATCTGTTTAAATTATTTGGTCAGAGAAATCTAGAAAAAAAAGATGTCAGATTTCTTTAAAATTTCATTTGTAGTGCCATCTGATGAGATATTTTGCTATTTTTAATCCCTAAATTCATATTATTTTAATATATTGATGTTTTATTTTTGAAAAAAATCAAAAAAAGTCAGTATAATCAAATAGCAAGCTAAAAAAAGTTGTAATGCTACCTTCCTCTTTTTTATTACTTCTTCTTTTGTGTGGTTATTTAGAGAATGTGTTTGAAATAACTAAAAACCTTATTTTTTTGTGAAGTTTATTAATATTCATGATTATTTTTACATTATATTTGCATAATAGTTATTAAAAATCAAAAGTATACATTAAGTAATTGTTATTTTATACATATATATTTTATTTTTAAAAATAGAAGGCAATAACTTCTAGCATAGCATTAACAAAGAAAATTACAGCACAACACATTATGAAAATTTTAGTTAATACGTCATTGCCGACATCATATTTGAATAATTTAAAAATTAGAAATTAATTTTAAAGCAAAGTTTGATACATTTATTAGAGAATAATATTTTTTCACTTGCATTTTAAAACAAATTTTAATTAAAAAAGATTTTGTTCATTTTCTAAATTAGTCTGCTCTGCCATTTATTCATTGATGAAAGCATCTTTTGTTGTCATTTACGACCTCAATTTTTCAATATTTGCAAAATTCAGACATGAATTTTTAGAATATTTTTCATTTGCAAATATATATTACTACCAAACAAAGTTAAATTTATTGAATTTTGATATGGAATAATGGTTTAAAATTAAAGTCAAAAGTTGAATGTTCACAAAAGATCTCACCAGAAAGAACAATAAAATCTGGTGATATGTAAGAGGATCAATTTGCACATAATTCTAAAAATTATAAATTATCATTTCAATGCAAATTTCTCATGAAATTTTCTGATATTTCTCTATTGCTTTTGATTTCTTTCTGCAATACATTTCTATGTTTTTGCAGAGAAATTAGACCCAAAAGCTCCAAGTCAATTATTTACTAAGAAATATAAATAAATAAAATCTCTTTGATTAATGAAATGGATTTGTTTAATCTGCTCTCAGAGATATTTGAATATGACATTACCTCCCAATAAATTAAACAAAATTTAATTAAGATTAATGTTAATGTATTTTCATTGGGATAACTTTTTTGTTAGTGTATTTAGCTTTTGGAATTCTTTGAATTGAAGTTCAACTTATTACATTGTCTTTGAATATCACATAAACTGCTGACTAACCAATAATGTCATTATTATTATTTTAAAACAGTGTTTTTAATTTTTAGTGATACCTTAAGGTCTTTAATAGATTTTCTGCAAAGTATTTTTTCCCCTAAAATGTATTAAATACTGCAAAAATGATTTTATAAAAGCTCTTATAGAATCGACATTATTAAAGCTTTTTATGGAATAAATAATTTATAGATGCCCTGAATATTGAGTTACTTTACACAGTAGTGTTTGCTTTTTGATATCAAATGTTTTAAAAAATTACTATTCAATCTATTTGAATGTTTTTAATAATTATCCTAACTATAACTTATTTGCATATATCTAAACAATTGATATGTACTTTAACCCCCCCCCCCACCTACTCCCATATTCGTGACATTTGGTTTTAAGCCATGTCTCAAATAGTAAAATTCATTGGAACAATAGGAAATAGCATTACAATATACATTTTAACACGTTCACACACATATATATATATGATTCACATATATAGCTAGATGTCATAAAAATACTGAGAGCAAAAAAAAGTTAAGATATGGAAAGTTAAAATTTTATTTAATTGTTTTTTACATTTTTTAGTAATGTATTTATTATTTTTTGAGATGTGAATAATTGAAACTGTATATGGGGAAATGATTGGTATAGTGGAATGCTGCATTGTGTATATCAGGTTTGGTATTTGTATGTATATATATATATATATATATATATATATATATATATATATATATATATATATGTAATTTAAAATGAAAAGTGTTCATAGAAAGCATTGACAGGAAATTGATACCTCTATAACACTACACACGTATTATTGATTGAGAATTAAAGGTTATATTTGAGTTAGGGGTAATTTCTAGCTTAATGAATGACCAGTAAAAATTATTAATATATTTCTATAGCGTGGTTTGCATCAAAGTTGTGAAGGCGGAAAGTTTGACACGTATAATCAAACCATAATAAATATTGATGTATATAATACTAAACCAATAATGAAGATATGTGTAAGAAATTGTGATCTGGATGAACTAATGAGTGCTGGTTTAACATGAAATACTCATCTTTGAGATCATTTATCTTTTTGGTTAAAAGTTTCAGGAATGTTCGATGGAATAGAAGTTTAAAATACATAATATCTATATAATGTTAAACTATATCTAAAAAATGTGTATGTGAAGTTATAAGCCATTTATATTTTTCTGAGAAAAATGAAATGGATGTTTCATAATATATCAGAGTGACAGTGGTTGGTCTAACTTTTGGATTTATGGATGATTGTGATATGATTGATTTACAGTGAAAGATATATTGATAACTACAAAGCTTAGAATATATATATATATATATATATATATATATTCTAAGCTTTATATATATATATATATATATATATATATATATATATCATCAACCATTATCAATCCACTGCAGGATGAAGGTCTCTCCAAGTTTAATCCATCTTCTCCGATCTTTAGCTTCTTTTCTCCACAACACCTCTGCACATTTTCTTATTTCATCCATCCATCTCATATGTGGTCTCTTTCTAGGTCTTTTACAATCTCTTGGAATCCAGTTTAAAATTTCAATTGTCCATCTATTATCATCTCTTCTAGCAATATGTCCAGCCCAACTCCATTTCAATCTTTTAATTTTTTCAATAAGGTCAGTAACACCTGTTTGTTATCTTACCCATACATTGCGTTTTCGATCTCGTCTTGTTACTCCCAACATACATCTCTCCATACTACTTTGAGTGGTCTGAAGTCTCTGTATTGCTCTTCTATTAAGTGTCCAAGTCTCAGATCCATAAGCAAGAACTGGTAAAACACATTTGTTAAAAACCATTCTTTTCAAACACATAGGCATATTTCCTTTTAGTATCAAGTTATTTCTACCAAAAGCACTCCAACCAAGTTTAATTCTATGATTAATTTCCTCCATTATGTTTCCATCTGTATTAATAATCTGACCAAGGTATTTGTAACTGTTAACTTCTTCTAATTCTTCATAATCAATCTTTATTTTCATATTTTGAGCAAATCGATTAAACATTACTTTAGTCTTTTTAACATTTATCTTTAGTCCTACTTTTCTACTACCATCTGCTAACTCCTGCAACATTTCCTGCAGCTCTGAAGCATTATTTGCAAAAACAACTACATCATCTGCGAAATCTAAATGACTTAAATACTCTCCATTTACTTTCACTCCTTTAGTTTCCCATTTTAATCCACAAAATACTTCTTGCAGCACTGCTGTAAAGAGTTTTGGAGATATGGAGTCACCTTGTCTTACACCTTTCTCAATGTTGATTTTTCCAGTATCATTATGTGATCTAATTGTTGCTGTTGCATTTTTATAAATATTCTTTAAAATATGACAATATCCTGGATCTATACCTTGATTATCCAATGCTTTAATCACTGAAGAAATGTGTATAGAATCGAATGCCTTTTCATAATCTACAAATCCAAAACATAATGACAACTCATATTTGTTTGTCCTTTCTATGACTTCTCTCAATACCTGCATATGATCTATTGTACTAAAACCACTTTTAAACCCAGCTTGTTTTCTTGGTTGGTGGAAATCCAAAGTTCTCTGTAGACGAGTTGTAATTATCTTGGTAAAAATTTTGTATAAAACTGATAAAAGGCTGATAGGTCTGTAATTTCTAATATCTTCTTTATCACCTTTTTAAAATATTAATATTATTACTGCATTCTTCCAATCTTCCTGTACATCTTTATCATTTAGACATTTGGTATATAACTTTGCTAAAATTGTTTCTATTTCTTCACCTGCTTCTTTTAATATATCAATTATAATTCCATCATTTCCTGGAGCCTTTCCTTTCTTCATACACTTAATTGCATGTCTCACTTCTTCATTTAAAATTCTGGGCAATTTGGAAGATGTAATAGATATAGGAGGTACTTGTTCTTTATTACTATATAATTCTTGATAAAAATCTTCTACCAATTTCATGATGTCATCTCTCTTTTTAGTAATAATTCCATCTTTTTTTCTTATTGCAGATATAAATTTCCTACCAATACCAAAATGTTGTTTAACATTTTTGAGACTTTTATTTTCTTCTACAGCTTTTCTTGCTATTTCACAGTTATACTTTCTTACATCATTTTCAACTCTTTTCCGTACCATTTTACAAAATTCGAGATATTCAATTCTTTTTAATACATCATTTTTGTATATCTTCATATTCCTTCTTTTCTTCATAAATTCTCTAGTCTCGGTAGAAATTTTATTAGTTAATTGCTGCTTTTTTCTACCAGCTATGTTTGTTGCAGTTTTTAAAAGTGTATCAGTTATTTTCATATTAATTTCATTCAAATCTGAATCATGTTCAAAATCTCCTAACACTTGAAACCTATTTGTAAGTTCTAATTTAAATTCATTAGAATGTTTCTGAAGATTAGGAATATCAACTGTAAATATTGTTTTTCTTAATAATTTTTGTCTCTTTAGTTTTACATTAACACATAACTTACACCTTACTAATCGATGATCACTTCCTGTGTTAAATTTATTAAGAACATTACAATCTTGAAATATGTATTTTCTGTTAGTCAAAATATAATCCAATTCTGCTGTACCTTCATTTGGATGCTTCCATGTCCATTTCCTTTTAACATTTTTCTCAAAAAATGAATTCATAATATAAAGTTTTTCTTTTTCTGCAAACTCCACAAGTCTATGTCCTCTCTCATTTCTATTACCATAACCAAAATTACCTACAGCAATTTCATCTTTCATTCGTCTACCAATTCTAGCATTAAAGTCTCCCATAACAATATTAAAATGTTGTTTACTCTGATCAAAAGCCTTTTGTACATCCATATAAAAATCTTCTACTACTTCATCACTATGAGAACTTGTTGGGGCATAAACCTGAATTATCTGCATTTGGTATCTGCTATTAAGTTGTATAACTAATCTTGCCACTCTGACCGATACACCATCAATCTCCACAATATTGTTCTTCCACTTTTTATTTATAATGAATCCTACTCCACTTGTATTTCCAATATGTATGCCTTTATAATAGAGTATATGTCCACTTTTTAAATCAATTGTTTCTTCTCCTTTTCTTCTAACTTCACAAAGTCCAATAATGTCCCATTTAATATATCTTCTTCTAATTCTTGCAATCTTCCTTCACTTGAAAGTGATCTGCAGTTGTAAGTACCTAAATAAAATGTTGTCATCAAATGGCAGCCTGGGTCCGCAATCAGGGGATTCTTAGCACGCTCCGCCTTCGGCCACCAACCGCTGCCTTGGTTGGTGACTTTACAGCCTCCTGGGAATAAGGGCCATGCTTTATTTTTGTCTGTCATAATTGTATATATGTATTGGAAAAATATTTATCATTTACACAAACATTCATTCTGCCTTATCAGGCACTGAGAAGAAAGACCATGGTGTTTCTTGATCTTAAGCTCAGAGGTAAAAAGCCAATAAACTCACCACGCTGGCTAATGCATGTTGGTGAGCAGCCCATCCATGTTCGTATACTATATGAATAATCACATAGTAATAACAGCTGCAATGACAAGACCGTATGGAGTGGACATTAGGAATTTGCCCTGCTCGGTTCCTTTAAGGCCTCCAAGAGGAATCAAAGGGTCTCCTTTCAGTTAATAGCAAACTCCTTTCTGCAGCCATATATATATATTGTAATGATTTATAAATATGTCGTTACATTAATTTAAAATAAAAACTTAAAAGTTCGCAAATAAAAGTAAAAAACTAAACGCTAAAATTAAAATGTTTGTTAAACGTATATACATTCGCACAGATGCCAAACTTTAAACATATTTTTTTAAAAAAAAAAACAAATAAGTATTTGAACGTACTTTTTTATAAAAAAAAAGTACAAGATTTAAAAATAAAAACAGGTATTAATTAATTCTTGTAATCTGTAAATGGAAATGATTGTTTATAAATTGTTTGAAAAGCAAGCTAGCCTTGGGCTCTTGTATAATTAAAATGATCTGATGAAAGATAGATAAGAAGAAAAGAGAAATTAGCTTGACCAATGGAAGCACTAAGCCTTGGCTCGGACCCTAACGAAAGTGATGGATTAGTGACGTTTTGTTGATTGAATCCGTGTGGACTAATATAAAAAGGGAAATACAGTTTTTTCAGGAGTTCCAGCATTGTGTGTTTGAGAGTTGTGGTAGGACACACATACCACACTCTCTATTTAAAAGAAAAAGGAAAAGACTGTGATACCTTGAACCAGCTGTTGCCATCTCCAGAACATTATCTTCCAATGGAGACATCGCGGGAATTAAAAGCAGAAACCTGGACTCTTCTACCATAAGCTATATGAAATGAACAATTGTTAAAATCAATTAAGAACTTTCGTCAAGTTTTACAAATTGATAAACAAGCCAACTTAAATGTTAAAACGGACTCTTATCTGACTCTTGTAAGTTTTTAAATCAAATTAATAATGTTTAATTTTATATGTTTTCCGATTGATAAAAATCATTTTCATTTTTTTTTTTTCTTATTGTATAAATTGTTTATTGTTTAAATTTTAAATGATGAAATTTAGGTTGGGTATAGACATTGCATAGGTTCGTTAGCGGTTGATTATGTTGAAGTTTTCACATTTGATTAGAATATATAGGTCAACGAGGTTAATGCGGGCATCTTACGCTGAATGCCACGGAGCCTTGTGTATTCCCTTTGCAATTGACGTGATCGATGATTTTGTATTTTGATCGATTGTGTTTAATTTGGATGTTTTTGACCGTGGAATCTGTGCAGCCGATCTATACTCAACATTTTAAAAACAAATTTATAAAAATAATCTGTGCGAACGTATTTAAATGTTAAATTTAAGTCGGGCGTGAATGGCTATATAGTTTTGTTAAGTTATATTAAGGGAGGGTAATCTTAGGTTATTCATTTCGTAGTTGAATTGGTTCAATGGATTGGATATATTTGGGTAATTGTAGATGTAGTATGAGGTCCGCTACGGGTAGGATTATAGATATATGCCACACACCCTCTGTTTGCCTATGGATGGGTTTGTAAGTCGGCAGAAGACTGCAGTCCATTCCTGTGGAGTTTTTTGTTTATTGTTCTACTTGCCAACAGATGTAACATTTCTGTTGGTGGAGAGTCAATGTCTTCTCTATTTCTACTTATTGTTCAGATGTACATTCCTGACAGTATAGTATTTTGTGTTGTCGTATCATGCTACATTGAATACATGAATGTATCAGATGGATTGGCGCCAGTTTGGTTGCGAAATTTGTTGCCTAAGGTTAAATCAGGGAAGAATATTTTCTTTTCAAATGCAGATCTATGTAGTCTATTCATACTTGACTATCTAAATAAAATATTAAACTCATTGAAACTTAGTTAAATGTAAAATTAGAAGTTAATATAACAATCTAAAATGTTAAACTTATTCCTCAACATTTGAAATTTTGACTATTATAATTGGCATTTTAGTTATCTTCTGAATTAACTATTATTTAAATAATCAATTCATTAAAAGACAAAATTCTATCAATTTTAAATTTTAATCGTCTTATTATTTTGGTTAACTCTTATATTATATATAGGGATCATAAATTGTAAAAATTATCAAAAATATGCTTTTTTAAAATCAAAAAAAATATTATTACAACGATAATTCTGAAGATGGCCAACAAGGTTTGGCCGAAACATCAGTTATAATAATATATTTTTCTAATAAAGTGGGGTGGGGGGGAATAGTTCTTTTTTACATAACTATGATAACTCTATGTCACTAATGAATTATGGGTAATATTAATTGATACTGTTTCGTATAAGAAGAATAAATTTAAACATTAAATATAGCTTTAATGCATTTTTGGTACTGAAAACCCAGTTGGTTTGACACGGATGCTAATCATTGAAAATGCATCAAGTTTATATTCAATGTTTTCAATATTTTTTTTTTATGTATGAAGCAATATTAATATTACCTTCAATGTCCTGTGTTGATTGGAATAATTGGTAGAGTGTCCAATTTGGGATAGGGAAATCCCAGGGTGGATTCTGGCCTCGAACTTCTTATGAACTCCCTAGTAGTACAGCCATTAATCTTTTTTTTTAGTATTACCTTTAATTTATTTATGATTATAACCATATGTAATTATAGTAGCCAAACAAATCATATTAGCATTCTATTATTAATATCACATAACACAAAAATAAAAATACATAATAATGTGATATTAATTGTCTCCTACAAGTAAAAACTGTAATTGTAAGAGGTTATGACAAATATTTAAAACTTTAGTTGGATATTAATTGTGCCTATACTTAAAATAGTGCAAACTGTTCTTTCACATTAGGTAAAACTATAAAGTCCAAAACCATATAATGTAATTGCTTAATATATCAGAATTATTTTGTTGAACTCTTAAGTGTTCTGATACTAATTTAACTTTTACAGTAATTTATTTTACTGTGACATTGTGCTAATCAGTTTTCACTGTATCAATCGCTTTCTCTCAGAAAGAAATGATTTTCAAATGTATTTGATTCTGGAGTTACCTTCATCTTCATTGAATATAGCAGCCTCTGTGCTTAAGTACAGTAATAAAGAGATGAAGCAAACCAAAGATTCCTGGAAAGCAACTCAGTCTGTTCTTTCCACTGGTCGATTTTTGGATGATATCATGAGTCACTAATAGTTTGGTTATTTTATCAATGAATGCAGTCATCCTACTTGACATTGACTCTCTTAAAACATTAGACACATGGTTAACCAGTCAATCAGACTTCATATAGATAGATTGATCATTTCTTTTCACAGGTTTATAAAACTACTTACTATTAACAGTTTTTTTTCAGATACCACACAATCTCCTTAAGATTCTCTCAGTAAAAGTACCCCCCCCCCACCGTATTGTGCGATGACAGATACCTCATAATACTATTCCGACTTTATTCTTATTATTTTGTCCAGCCATTGTATATATTTATTAAGTGAACTTCTGAAAAGTATCCGTTACCAAAAGAGTGTTAAAAATCTCAAAACACAACATACATTAATTTCCTTTGAGTTTAAAATAACTTACCGTTCCTATACTGTATTAGCACAAAGAACAGTAAATTATTTTTTATTTGTATAGATCTTATTTATTAAAGAAAGAAATTTAAAATAAAGGCAGCATTTCACTTAACAATAGAAGTAAAAGAATATTAAAAATCTTTCTTAAAAACAAAATTTTTGGTCTATATAAATTTTGTGTACGTATCCGTATATTTTATGCAAAAAACATCTAATTCATACTGCCTTTTAAAAAAAAAAAAAAATCATATTTTTTTTTGTATAGTTTAAATGTTTTTCGTATAGGTGGCAGGAGCAATCAATATAACAATTTTAATGTTGCATCTGATAGTTCAAGAAATAACTTTAAAATAAATTGAGTAATGTAGGCAAATATAATGTAATTGATCAAACTTATTTTTTTAGAAATAAAAATAACTTTAACACATCAAATAAGATCCGTAAACTATAACCACGAAATTTTTAATTAAACCTTACCAAACGTAATACTTTTAAAATTAATCTTATTTTTAGTATGTCTCAATTCTTCCAACGTAACTAAAACTAAATATAGCATTCAATTATTAGACTTGTTTGTATTAATTTTCACAAAGATGATAATATCAAAGAAATCAGTAATGCTACAATGTTATAGCAAATTCCTGTGACTATCTGTCACCTTTATTTGTTTAAGCCTCCCCCCCCCCCCAAGTAATTTCTCGTTTTTTCAAATATTAAAAAATTAATCATTTTATGTTGTAATGTCTTGACAATCAAAATTTATTGTTAGGAAGAAAAAAATAATTTTAAATTTATTAAAAATATTTATGCATATATGTATGTATCTAATTGTATAGATTTTTTTATTTCTGATTTTAAAAAAAATTATGATAAAAACTACACTGTAAGCATCAATCAATTTGACTTCTTTGTTTGAACAGCAATTACAACTACTGACATAATATATATATTCATATTAAAATTATCCTAATGGGTAACATATGTTCGTTAAGTTTTTTGCCCTAAGATAATTGCAAAATAATGATACTAATGAATCAGAAAATTTCTACTTCAAAGCAATTTTTTTTTTTCATGTCACAGCATCAGCCGGGACGCGAACCCACAACCGTCTGCAAACAACTACTAGGCTGCTGCGATGACCTCTCGGCTAACAATGCTTGACAAATTATAACCAGTCAAAATAATAATATTTGTTATCATTAATATAACAGGTTATCAATTAATTAACGTATATTAGTTCTTAATTTTTCCTATGAGATCTCTGTCCAAAATAAGATAACTAAACAATAAAGTATTGTGACAAGTCTAGAATATAGCATTTAATCTTTGTCAGTACATCACAATATTCTCTATTGCAACATATTTTAAAACTATGAATAAAACAAAGTTAGTTATAAATATTCACTAATTCTTGACTAGTTAGAAAATAACTAAGTTTTAACAATCTTACTCCAAGTTAATTAAATATATTTAGTTTTCCCATTATTACACTTATTATTTGGGTGTAATTTGAAAATTGTAATTGTAGTTTGTAATATTATAATTGCCTATTTATTGGTCTGCATTCAGAACATGTTATATTTACCTCTTTAAAGAGGTTTATTTAAACTTCTTTGTATCAATAATTTCACTCTCTGTAGTCAAGTTGCAATCTTTAGTGTTTATATAAATATTTTGGACCATAAATAAAAGTGGGGATTGTTAAAAGGAGATTGCCTTGATAACAAATTGAAATTGTTCATGGCGATTGATATTAGGGTTGTCTAAGTGTTGAGTGATTTTAATGATTACTAAAACTAATACAGTAATTTAATTCCATAACCATTATTATTCTATATTGTTACAGCAGTTGTTTGCCGATGATACACATAAAAAGGATCAAAATCAAAGCAACTTCTTTAAATCTGACCTCAGAAGAGGATATCTCTGGTTTGAATTTTTTTTTTTTTGCTAAGCTAGGTTTAATTTTTTTTTTTTTTTAAAAAAATCTTCTCTATAGTAGCTTCAGCAATTTATCCTGGAAACTCTCACTCTAGCTTAAATCCTCTGATGAAGCAGTTCTATTCTATCACTGTATTTTAATTACTGCAGTAATTAAGGATTTTTATATATCACAGCAAGATTAATTCTTATACTTTATTTCCCTTCCCACCCCCTCCCCTCAAAATCCATTGATCAAGAATTAATCCCTTTCCTCCAGCTGTTTTTTTGAAGTTGTGTTATCATTTTCTCTCTGTGACAGACTTTTAGGTTCCTTTAAGATAATTATAATCAAACTTAAATAAATTTATTATTACAAAAGCAAAAAAAAAAAAACTTAATTATTTAATTAAAATTCTTATCTTTTGAAATAAACTCCAATTTGTTTATCCTATTTGCTATAACCATGTGTAATAACATTTGTTTATTATCAGTATTTTATGGCACTGGATACTATTATTAGCTAATGACACTTGTTTCCTTTGTTATACTGCATCACTATTTCTCATTCTCTTAATATTTAGAAATGAATAACAAATTTTAATAATATTTTATATGTTTGGATTTTGTTATATATATATAATGAAAGACCTTTTAGTAAGGTTTTTTTTAGTTAAACTTACATAATCTGGTGAAATGCTTATGTTTGGAAGTAAACACTCACTTTATTGACCCTGTTTCTTAATGACTGCTGGCTTTTTAAATAACCTTTTTCAATTTTATAACTGACCAATAAGATCTGAATTATTTGAATCCCAGAAAAAAAGTGATCCAAGGAAATGTCAAGCCACAAACATAGAAACACATATTTGTTTTTATGGATTCTTCTAGGTATTTAATCTTGGCCATTTCCTGCATATTTTTTTTTTTTTACCAATGATTAATTGTTGTTCCTTTTTTTTTTTAAAGATAATATATTTATAATAATCTTACATTTTTCTAAAAATATTTCTATGATTTTCTTACCAATGAATTCTTTTCAATTCATTTTACCAATAGGATTTTACTTATTGTCAAAAAAAAAAAAAAGTTGTCAAACGTTGTTAGCCGAGAGGTCAGCGCAGCCGACTTGCAAGCAAGCAGTTGTTTGCAGACGGTTGTTGCGGGTTCGCCTCCCGGCCGATGCTATGACATATGGAAAAAAAAAAGTTAATTAATGTTTACTCAGAATCAAAATAAAAATTAGCATATCCACATTTATTTTATTAAGATATTTGTGATTTTTTTTCTCTCTCTAACTAGAATTGTGGATGCTTTTTGTATGAATTTGTTAGTGTTTAGTGATTAGTTCAGACGATTTTCTTAGAAGTTTATGAATTATTTAATCAGTAAAAAGAAATTATCAAATCATTTTAATGCATTGTTTAATATGTAATTTCTCTTGGTAGTCAAGAATAATATTCATAATCTAACTATTATGTGTTTCTGTCATTATTACTAAGTACTGTTATTCTTGCTAGGTAAGAATATACTGGTACTAGGCTGCAGGATACCATGACCAAATACAAACATAGTTCATCTCCAGAAATTATTTGAATCCTTTGAACAATTTATTTTTTGCATGTCAAAAATTTAGAGCTTAATGAATTTGTGATGCATAAACTTTTCTAAAAGCTTTTAATATTATATGCTATATGTAATTTTTATCATAAATTTTGTGTTCATTATATACTTCACTAGTATACATATCTATGCAATAATAAAGTGAATTTTAAAAAGTGGGTTTACATCATCAAATACATATGTACATTTGTACCTGCGCAGATGTAATTGGAATGATCCTAATCTTTCTGTATTTTTTATTAACTCTTCCTTGTTTTAAGGAGAGACATGACAGCACATATTCCCTACTTTTAACTGATTAGTCATGGATAAAAAACATACATATATGAGAATAAGAATAATGTTAGAATAGATTAGGCTGACAAATCAGCAAAATATTTTTTAATGCAAATAAAAAATAAGAAATTTACATATCTGTATCAAAGTTAGATATATATGCATTAAGCTATTTAAAGACTTATATTCATCAGATATGTCTTCAATTTAATCATTATTTTTATTTTTAATTCTTTTTATTATTATTATCTGTTGAATTAATTAAATTATAGATTGGCAATATCTGACTAATGCTATAGTCCCATCCACCTCACAGTTTTAATATTCATATATGAAAAACAAACTGTTATCATAAAATAAACATAAAAATACATTCAATTTCATTTTGTTTAGGAATTCTTGAATTATTCTAACAAGAGGTGAGAATTCTTTTTTCAAACTCTCAAAATAATTAAATACTATTGCATTATATCTATAAAATAACTCCTCTATAAATTTACAACTTGTTCATATTTCAAACTTGTTTTTTCTTGATTGTAAATAATAGAAATTTTTTATTGAAATCTTTTTGTATTGAGATTGTCTGTACTTTCATAATTGTTATTATATATTTTATACATATGTCATATCTTGAAGTTTTCCAAATACTATTTCAGGCCACTTACTTTTTTACACTGGCAAGTCCTCAATTAATGCAGATATGGATTTACTTTCTTAATATAATTCTAGAAATTTCGCAAGCATCATTTATTCACATAGTAAAAAAAGTAATTTAAAGTGATTAATTAACATCTTCATGCTCTCATTTTCAAACACTTAAGATTTGCCCATACATAAACGTTTGGGTCAAAAAGATAGATGGATTCATTCTATCTTTTCACAAAGACTTTATCTTGTGTTTGGAAAGTGACAGTATTCATTTATAGTTAAATCTACAAAGCACATGTGCATTAGCTTCTTGGCTTATTAATATAAACAGTTTATAAAAATATCGCGCTATATAAAATAAATATCTTATTTATAAATCCTTATAATAACATGCAAGACTAAAATCTTTGACAGATGTGCCTTAAAATGCTTCTGTGATAGCCAATCAGATGTAATAATGACTGCACACTGAACTCTCAATTCAAGAATACAAGCCAGAACACAGCCTTGCATGATATTATTAGATATCTGTTAGCGCTTAATAAATTTATATATTTATAAATCCTTATGTAAATTATCTGCTGGTATTTTTACAAATAGGTTTCACTGGCATTTTGGTTTTCATTGATAGGTACATCAAACATCAAAGCAGCTTAATTCTGGCCACAGTTAACATGCATTGGAAACAGGCAAGTCTTCATATTAACCTTGGCACTAATAGTAGACCAAGGCATGCAGTAGCTTTTAGCTGATCATCTTGAGAATGTTACAAACATAAACAGAACTTATCAATATTGAAATTAGAATATATTTAAAAATATTATTTCACACTGGTAGGTTTTTTTTTATTTCCAAGACTGAAGGCTGAAGTTAGTGAACATTTTGAATATCCTTTTTAGTCAATGGATTTTACTATCTACTGCAAATACTAATAACTCATTGCTTATACTCTGGATTGATTGAATTCTCTCTGAAGTCTAACACCTGTAATAAAAAACTAGGCCCTTATGATTTTTTTCCCAAAAGAGAAATGTTTTTCAAAAATTCAGAAATTAATATACCCATCTCTGCAGAGTGTTTTTTGTGTCATTGATTTTTTTCACCATGTTTTCCAAATCCTTAATTATTAATAGCCTTTATGAACGATATATTCATATATATATATATTGCTTACAATAACTCCCCTCATACACACTATAATCCAATGTTTTTTAATGATTTCTTTATTTTCCTGATAGTTTCAACTGTCCTGCAGTCTTCATAAAAACTCTGATGAAGACTGCAGGACAGTTGAAACTGTCTCTGATGAAGACTGCAGGAGAGTTGAAACTGTCAGGAAAATAAAGAAATCATTGAAAAAAAATTTGCATTAAAGTGTGTATGAGGAGAGTTATTGTAAGCAATATATATATATGAATATATGAAGAAATGCAAAGAAAGTAAGAAGAGAAAAATAATATATTATTTATAAAATTGTATCTTTCAATATATATTTTTAATTTTACAAATTAAAAATTTATGAAGAATATTTGGATTGTAAATGAGTACTTTCATCATCCTCATATATCTTGAAACATATAACTTTGGCAATTGCATTACCTTTGCAAGATATAGTTGCTTGCATTCATAAAGATCAACCCCCCTATCCACTTTAATGAAAATAGAATTTTAGCTAACACATATTAAAAAGTTTATATATTTTGTATATACAAATATTAAATATTAAAATTATTTTAATTTCCTACCTTGAATAATTCTAAATGTCATTTAAGCAACCATCTTTTTAACTTTTTAAAGCGTCAAAATGCTTTAAATAATTACATAAACGATAATGGAAATTATTGACTGCTATATTTGTCTCATATATTTATTTAGGAAGATATTTTTACATGAGATCAATGGATGTTTACTTATTTTAGCTATACTTTGTTTAAGCTTTTATGACCATAAAGCCATATATCTGAACATTCATTTTTAAGTTATTTTTTCTAACTTGAAGTCCCTTTTTCTAATATTTAAGATTTAAATTTATATCAGCATTATAATTCAATTCATGGTCATCAGAATATATAAATTAGAAATTGAAATCCATAATGTAGTATATTAGGATTACATATCCATAGCCCATCAATTTAAAAAATTTGTGGATAGAATCCATCTTGTATAATATGTTTTAAACACATTCATATACTATATGCAGTAAAAATATGAATTTTATTTAAAATTATATGTAAACATTAAGACATCAGCAAAAGCAATTAAAAAAAATAGTATTCAGGATAGTATACTTTTTTTTTTTTTATCACATATGATTTTGTATAGGGTAAAATTGTTTTAACATTATATGCATTATGTATAACCTTGTGATATATTTTTTAACCATATTGGTGCCTCACATGGCAGCTTCTGTTTGTGTTTTTAAGTCACTCTGAAAACAGCAATTTTTATATTATCATAGTGAATTTACTGTCATTTTAAAGCTAAAACTGTACCATAAGGTCCTGCCCTCTCTAGAATTATTTTACAAGTAAAAAAACCAATAATATTTAAATTTAAAGCTATAACAATGGGAGAAGGTGAACTTTCCAAGGTCCTGATTAGTTGTTCCTCATTTTCAACAGAAGGGAGCGCTTGTCAATGATTTTGACAGGTCTAAGTTCTTTGTTTTGATTTTCAAAATGACAATGTATATTTTGGAGTATTTTTTTCATATTTTTTTTACATATTATAAATTATTTTGATAAAATATGCTGAAAATATAATTATTTTAGAATAATAGTTAAAATTTTAGTAAAAATTCATTATTTTTACCCGAATGTAAATTGAGAAAGAAATCAATTATGCACGCTGCATTTTCCAATAGAATATGAAATGTTGTTTTATGTTTTCCACTATAGATTATTTTTACAATTATAAATAGAAATTTGTTTTTGGAAAAACTTTCGTTCACTTTCATAATCTGACAAATTATTAATTTGCTTTTTACAAATGAAATTAAAACGAATATAATATTAAAAGACAAATATATTTTTACTGTTGTAATTGACCAATCAAAAGTTTGAACTTTGATTCACTAGGCCAATAGGGATTTGTACCAGTCTAAAAGTTAAAAAAATATGTATTCACACTAAACTGAATAAAAATAAAACCATTCTTGCTTTTCATTTTTTTTGTATTGAAAATTGATAATAATGAAATATGAAATATACAGTGGTAAATTTTAAGGACATGTTTACCTATAGTATAAAAATAGCTTGGGTCATTTTCTAACACCAAAGAAATTTGTAGTATGAATTAGAACATTAAAATTTGTCTTCTCTTTTTATATAATATATTTTTTAAAGTATGACTAAATGAACGAAGCATTTTGCAAAAATAGACTCAGGAGCTTTTATGTATTCTTCTATCTATTAACCAAGTATTCATCAATATTATCTTCAATCATTATAATAAAATCTTTAATTCTACATCTTGAATAGCATATTTCTTTATTAAATAAATACAATTTGTCTGTTCACTTTTGCTAACATTAGAATTATATCTAACTTATTGATGCTATTACAACTATTATAAACTTCATTAACTCTGCACCATTTGCTGTATTGAGTATATGGAAAACACTGATCACTCCAGTTTGTGTTGCTCTCCAGATTTACCATATCTCAGCTGTTGGATGATAAGCATGATTCCATATGAACTGTTCAAATCCTTTAACATCTATTTGTATAGAATGTTCAAGAAACATAAATGAGCCTATTAATAATTTCTATTAATCATTCATTAGACTAGAGATTATCCACTTAATGAATAATATTTATGTAGGGTAATTTTCACTACAGCATTCTCACACAACAATGGCTCTGGTTTCTATCCACTTTTAACACATTATGGAGAGTTGTAGTCATGATCTCCAGATCATCCAGGTCCAAACTTTTTTTCCAGATATCTGACCAATAGCTATTTCAAGAAACCATTTGATGTTTTTTTAGCGAATGGATAATATAGCTATTCTTAGCTAGAAAAATCACTCATATCCTCATTACTCACAATTGTCAAGCCTGATAAGTACTAGCTTCTTCTTCACTAGTTCCTCTTTGAGAAGCTGCAGGTAATATATTTTCTCCTGCAATGAGCCATTTAAAGAGTGTCTGAACTTTTTTCCATTCTTAGACAGAATTATAATTACCATGTTGATGTATTCTAAAGGACATGTGGCAGTTACATTAAAAATAAGAAAACTATGGAGTTTTGGCTTTTTTCTATACAGTTTTATGTTAATTCGATAACAGAGTATTAATGTGCATCGGATTGCTGTAGTAATTTTATGTACGGTGTCTGTAGGGTTAATATTAGTTTTATCTAGCATTAATCATGTCTGTGTATGTGTTTATATATAAGACACTTTGTCTTTTTGAAAATATTGTTGTGTAGTGAATTAAGATAAGTATATCATAGCACTGCAACTTACCGAATTTAAGTTATCAGAAAATCTTTCCTTATATTTTTTAAACTCTGATCATTCATTACCTGAGATTCAACTGTCTTGGCTTTAAATTGTTTCTTTTTCTCAGTGCGTGGCAGTTAGAAAAAAATCTCTACTTTGAAGATTCTAAGCTTCTGAGCTTGAGGTGATAAGTAAGATTTTTTTCTTATCACGTGATACTGGCTTGAGTTAAGCTCTTAGTTCTTGTTTTAGAATCTAGATAATCTTGAAAGCTCTTGTTTGTTTGCTGCTCCCGATCTTATACTTTTAAAACAACTTCGCTACAGATTACTTTTTTCAAGTGTTTCCATAAACTCCAACAATCAGCCTTTTTCTCTTTTAAATTTTGAAATGATTTAATAGTATATGAGATGAATTTTTAAAATTATAAATTCATGATTTGTGTATGCAAAGAAACTTTAATTTGATATTTTTTTGGAAATGTTTAGTGGTTTAAAAAATTTATAACATAGAAAAAGTTTAGACTTTTTCAAAAATAAGTTTAAGAAAATATATAATAAGCGGAGTAAATTTCAGTGTTTGTTTATCTCACTTTAGTATTGTTAATCATGAATTTTTAATTCAGTCCTTGGGACAATGGCTAATGATATTAAAATGAGATTGGGGGAGATTTGAACTATTTTGCTCTGTTATTATATATTTTCAAAAGTGATTGCTATTATATATTTGTGGGGGGGGGGTATTCTCTTTTTATGACAAACCGTTTAATATCTAGGCTGAGATAATATAGGATCAAACAAAAGAACCTCTCTATTCTAGTGCCATCTATTGTAAGCTTAAGTAATCAGTGATTACTAGATGTTAATGTATTTAACCATCTCTATTTTCAGACTGGATTCTGGTTTTTGCCCTTATCACTGGGATTCAAAACTGAAAGTAATATAGTTATGCATCTAGCAAACCTCTTTCAATCCATTTCACTAGCTTGATTAATGAAATAGAGTTTCAAAAACAGTTCTATAGATCGGACTCCAGATCAATAACATTCATTGCTAACTGCTGATACTTTATTCTTCTCTGAAAACATCCAGGAAAGGGAAATTAAATGTACTAGTTTTAGCTATTGCTTTATTTCAAACTAAACAAACAAAATTCACACTACATTTATTTATTGAAAGGGCTTTTAGCATATTGATTGGTATATAAGTTTGTTATGGTTATAACCAATGGCTTGAGTTTGAAATCATGTATGTCAACATTTTTTCAGGTTACAAGCAGTTTTAGAATTTTTTTAAATATGTATCTGGTCTATAGCAAATCCAAGAATGTCTTTCTAATATTGGCCAATAAATGGATGTTTAGTATTATTAATTAGTTATAAAAAATTGCAGCTTGATCTGAATTGGTCAGATTAGTATCAATATACGATTAATTTGAGTCAATCATTGGTACTGACTAGGAAAGGTGTTGTAATTTATAATTTTTTTGTATTGATGGTTATTCTAGTAAAATATGATTTGTGTATATGTGACCATTCTTGAAACAAAGTTGTGACTTTATATGTTTTGTAGATAATTATTAATTGTGCCCTTTTAGCACCCCGTGATAAAGTGGCAAAATAAAAAGTTAAAGATTTTTATATTGATTTTTGACTCATTTTGTCATTTTGATACTCAGACATCACATGATCTCTTATCCCAACTGTTTATATGATATATTTTTAAAATGCAGTTGGCCATTGGTTATCTTTATCTTTTTGTAATTTATCAACGGGTAAGTTAATAGGCAGTTTAAACATTAAAACTTAATGACTGCAAAACAAACACGTTTCGTGACTAGTTTTCAAGTACAGAAGAAACTTAAAATGTTTGGTTTTTCAAGTTTATATAATCAACATGAATTAACCTAAGAGCGTGAATGCAAATGAATTTGATACTTTTTATCGGAATTTCCGGAGCATCCAGATTATGGTACATGATAAAATGCCGCATAATTTTTTTTTATTTAACATCATTGGCCTATTTAATATTATTGTTAATTAGCATAAATATGTAATAACGATATATTTTGAAAATTGTATTTATATATAATGATTAGATTTGGATTTAGAAAAGAAGATATAAATTTGATGTCCCCCATACATATATACATGTGTTTAAATGATCGCATAGGTATTATAAAAAATAAATAGTCAAATGATTAATTGTTCTTAAAAATCTTATGATATTGTAGCCCTAAAAATGACGGCTGAAATTTGACCCATTAAACTTCCATTTCTGATACCATCACTCTTCCGATATACTAAATAATGCAAAGCTGAAGAATCATATAAGTTTATAGTAGTGAATGATAAAAACATAATATAGAATTCGTTTTTGTTTTAATTATCTTGATACAAGTTTTAAAACAGGTCATAAGATGGATTCATTAAAAACAACGTCAACCACAACAAAAAACTATTTTTTAATAATTAACAAAACATTTTAAATTTTATATTTACTCATCAATTATTTATTTATTAAACCACTTGTTATTCAATAAACATTTTAAATGTCAAAAGAAAAAGCAGCTATTTACCTAAAAATCAAACTTGCTGATAAACAAAATTTGTACTAAATACTTTGTTAAAGCAATGGAAATAAATATTTCTTCAGATATCAAAATATCAGACTAAACTCACTCAGATCGATCCAATTAAACAATTTTTTTTTTAAATTTTGTCAACTAGGAATCGATCCAGGAATCTTCAGTTTAGGAGTCTGTTATTATTATCTCTGTAGCTTTCAGCTTGCTTTTTCTGTCAATTTGGTGCAACATCACTTGACCACCAGAGCAATTGACTATAGGTTTCTTTTCTTATTAAGCAATTTATAAATTAAACACTAAACAACAACTAATTTATTGGGTTTGAACAAACTTTATTTTGCAAACTTTATAAACTTACTTTTGAATTGTGATATACACTTTCTTATACACTTCAAAACATTTAATGTATTCACTTTATATATATATATATATATATATATATATATATATATATATATATATATATATATATATGTATAATGTGTGAGAGGAATCCAATCTTTTAGACATACACTATTGGTGAGTGTGAACAAATTAATACCAATTGTAAATGTCTGAAGGATTGTTTTTCTCTCACATGATTTCTATTGACATGTGATCTGAAATGTTTGTTACTATATTGACCTATGATAAGATTTTAAAATGTTTTAAGACTGACTGCTTTGTTTTGAATGCTTTTGGTGATTCTCCAGTTTGTGTTATGGTTAAACAGTTGTATCATATCATACGTTTGATGTGTGTTTACACAAATGTGAAGCCATTTTTCAGCATTACTATGGATGTCATATAGAATGTTTATGCACTTGGTTGAAGATGCAGTTTTTATAATAAATTGCTTATATGATATAGAGACAAAATATATATGTTCTCAGAAAGTTAAAGATAAACAATAAAACTTAGAAGATAAAAGATAAAGAATTCAAACCTTTTAAAGTTATTAATTTTACATTTATTCATAAATTGTGACAGATACGTTTTAAAATAAATATTTTAATAACAGTTTTATTATATTTTTCATAAAATTATACTTCACAGAGTTTATACCAATTACTGTACTTTCAAAAAATGAAAATGTTTTTTTATATGCAGGTCTCCATTATATATATGAAAAGCATCATTTTTTCACAAAACACATAAAATAAATATTAAACCATGCATTAATTTTATTTTAAATGTTTATTAAGAATAACTTTGATTAATTATAATTTGAAAGAGCAGATGTATATCATTAGTTACTTATATAGGCAATTTTTATGCATACTTAAGCATATACACAGATGCTAAACTCTCCATACAGTAGCATAAAGAATGGTGATCATGTGATGTTTAGTGACTTAAGCATATATATGTAGACGTGTGTGTATGTGCATAATACACTTGATTTCCAAATGTCAAATTTTCTGCACTCTCAACTTTGATACCAACCACTTCATTTATTAAGTACATTAATGATTATTACTAGTCATTTACTGAACAAGAGATTATCTCTAGCTCAGATATAAACTTTATACCTCAGTTAAAGATTAATATATCGGTTTTTTTTAATTAAACATAAACGCATAGAATAACTCATCTATATCTTTTTTTTCTACATGAAATTGCTTTATATAAACAGTTATTTTATTAAACTACTGAGTAGCTTTTTTAAAAATAAAATAATAGTAATAATGTAATAAATTTATCTTATTGAAGATAATTTTGAAATAGTAAGTCATTGAAATCTGTATAAATTTACATATTGTATTAAAAAAAGATTACTCTTCAGTAATGAAAAATATGGAGAATTTTCAATGTTTGCTTTAATTGTAACTATTATTTTTTTATTAATGCTTCCCCAGTTTCCTTATTATTTATCTTAAAATTTATGATAAAAAAAAAAAGAATCTACAATTAGGACTATTATATGTTAATATGCATAAAATTGTTAACATCTCTAAAGCGACATATCAAGTGTATGTATAATTAAGCTAATAAACATCACATGACCACCACTTCTTATGCTTGTGTATAATTGTTTTAAAACAGGCAAAACTCAATACACGTATTGCCACACACTGCAAGCTAGAGTAGATTCTAAGATCTAGGTGCAGTGCTCTCAGTTCCAAGGCTCCTGACTGACGAAGGCCACAAGCCAGAAACTAGTCTGGGGATATTGGATGAGTAGGCACTAAATGGGGATTTTATGCACAAGCCTTCTGGCATCCATTGATTACTCTAGCTTGCTGTGTGTGGCAATACGTATAGTAAGTTTTGCCTGTTGTATGTATAATTCTTAACATTTTCTTAATAATCTAAACAAGATATCATTACTTAATTCTTCAGCTACTGCATTATTATATAAGCAGCATCAGCTTTCTGTTCTAGTGCCATCTGGATGGTTCTAGGGAGTTGGTTCAAATATGTTTAGGCAGAGGAACAAGTGTTTGCAATTGGATAAGAACTGAGATTACTAAAACATGATCTCCTAAGAAATTAATCATTTGATTGCTTAATTCTTATAATTTGATAGAAAATATTTTATTCTGTTCAGATTAATACAATGGCGAAATAATGTTTTTGAGAATTGAAGATCAAGATTAATGCCCAACTTGTCACTTTTAATGCTCAAATATGAAATTTTGAAAAACTGTTCACTTGATTGTTTTATTAAATGTATTTATGAAGATGCAGTCATTCTTAAATACTAATTATTACTAGTATTACCATAGGCGTTTGTGAAATACAAACTACAATCATTTTACCCCCATATTTTTTTCCCATACGTCATGGCATCAGCTGGGAAGCGAACCCGATAACTCAGGACAACTATCTCTCGACTACCAATGCTTGACATTTTTTACCCCCATATTTGTCTGCGAAAATCAAGTATTTAACAAGATTAATTTGCAATTCTTCAAATAAAATTCAGAAGTCTATGTGGTACCCAATTGCAAATCTTATTTATGACATTTTTTGCTCGTTTAAAATAATTGGCCATTCAGTTATCATTTTTAATATTTACTCTACATTTGGATAGGTTTTTTTTTTTTTTTAATAGCTTCAAAGTAAACTGATAAGTTTTAAATTTTTGTCTAGTCTTACATTAATTTCAGGGATGTTTAACATGGTTTAATTTTTAGTTTTTATAGATCATCATAACTGGTGAGAATGTCAAACAAGTTTGTACTCATAATTATTCATTTTTTATTGTCATTTTCAGCCATCTCCTTCTGAAATAGTTAATCTTCCTGATTATCAAAAACTTGGCACATCTTTGATAGTTTGATCACTTATTTTAAATTGTGTAACATTTTCATTATTAAGTCACATCATGTTTATTTATTTATTATTATTTTAAATCCATTTTGTCACGTCTCTTATGTTGGATATCAACATATATTGAGGTTCAACTTATTGCTTGTTAACATTCGAATGTTAGTCACATGACTACACAAATGATGAATCACTTAATTTTTGATAATAGACATTTAATTTACATTACTATGTTTTGACATTGTAATTCAACTAATATATTCACGTGCATAAACTAATTTTTTTATATTTTTTATTAGATGATTATTGGATCTCTTTTAAGTTGTGTAGATTTAAAGAGTTTGAAATAACACAGAATGAGGAACCTCTATTTAAAATTCTTTTTTAAATAGAATTATCTACGTTTTATAAGTATGAAATATCATGATAAGTAATAGTTTTTATGTATTAAATACAAATACTTTAAGCACTCTATATTAGAATGATATCCATCTGCCATGATCTGAGTTCAAATCCTAAGTAGATAAAACTTGAAATTCAAACTGTAATTAAGCTTAATTTTTTTTTTCAAGTATTGAATGGATAATGAAACCAGCTATCTAATCAGTATTGGTCATTAAATGAATATCTAGCTATTTTTATCTAAAACTTAAAAAAAGGATAGCAAACGGAAAAGTCTGATTATTAATATCTACTTTCACTGTTCTTTATGCGGAGGGTGTGTGTGTGTGGAAAACCCGTTTTTACTGTAGTAGACTACATAAAGATTACACAATTACTCAAAAGTTCATTTTTGTATACTTAAATACACACAAGTGTGTGTGTTTTTTTTTAAAAAGATATAAAGTTTTATACTGAAATGCAAATATGAATATCATAATACATATTTTATTTTGCACACTGTTCTTAATATATTTTTTTATTCTCTCATTTTACATTTAGAATTAAAGTATGATTATAAATTTTAATAATGAAGTATAATTTTAAAATTACATCATTAAAATCTTACATGATATTAAAATGCTGTAATAAGTTTATACATTATTCATCTTATAATTAATCATAGATCTAGGTGCAGTGCAATACTCTCAGATCCAATGCTCCTCACTGATGAAAGCCACAAGCTAGAAACTAGTCTTTGGAAATTGGATGCATAGGCACTTGATAGGGATTTTGTGCACAAGCCTTCTGGCATCCACTGATTACTCTGGTTTGCACTGAGTGGCAATTAATCATTTTATTTTTATTACTATGAAAGCTTAAAAGGTGCTGTGGAATTTAACAATACAATTTTAAATTATTCTAATTAATTTGCCTGTAAGAGATGACATAACATATATTAAAAACTTATTACCATACAAAATGTTATGTAAACATATGCAAAGACTTATAGTTGTAACATTTAATTTCCATACTGATAAGAATGGATTCCCTTTTGCCGGTGGCCTAAGTTAATGTTATAAGAAGCTAACCTACATAGTGCATCTGTGCAAAAAAATGAATTAGTAATAGATTATAATATATAATTAAATTTAAATTCACATTCCCAAGTTTTTACATAATATTACATATTAATGAAAAATTGGAACTTTCACAATGTTTTAAAAAATGAGGACTGTGTGTCTCTATCTGACAAATGTGAATTTGAGCTGAACTTAATTAAGCACTATTGGCATCTGTTATTTGACTTAATTCTTACAATTAACATTATAAACACTACATAATACCATAGATCACATTTGCAAGAGGGAATTCATTTATATTAACATGGCAACTAGACATTACTGCTATGAGGCTTTGCATACTTTTTAAATATTGCATTTGGAGATGCTTTCATTGCAAATATTTTATTAATAATAAAGTTCATACAAAATTTTTATAAATTCTGTTTATTAAAATGTTAATTATACCTATTTATCAATATATAAACAAATTCTTATGACATACCTTTGCTTTATATATTTTTTTAACCTGTATTTTTTTAATTCTTGGTTATTATTTAATTTTATTTGTACATTTGTTTTTCATATATCTCCATAAAACAAATTCAAATATATATATAATATGAATAATATGAGCCACATCCATATATCACTATAGTTTGGTGCAGTGGTAGTGATGGATTTAAAAGCTAACCTTCCTAATAAAAACTCAACGGTATCAATTCCTGTGATTCGTCATCACATGACCTCATAAGCAATGAACTGTTTAATTATTTTTAGAGATATCTTGTTCTTTCTATGCAAATGGATACTTTTAATTGAAAATTGAACATATTTCTAATTATCAGAATTGTTATGTCTCATATAGTCTTACATTTTTTGTGTTCATTGTTTTTTTTTTTCATTTTTGTTATTCTTTCTACTATTTTAACCAGATTTCAGTGTTTTTTGAGCTATAATGATAATTTATTTTAATTTGTTCATAATATAATTTTTTAAATTTATCCAGACATCACGTGGCTGTGTTTAAAAGAATGACTATATTAACCCTGATATATGAATTATATAATAATCACTAGCATGATAAATGATTAGAATAATCATTAATGTATTTATGAAAAAAGGATATCAAATGTGTGATTGATACTTGTAGATTAATTGACAGTAATTTGATATTGATTAATACTGATGAACAAAGATGAAGACATGAGAGATTTGAGGCAGATATCTTTAATCATGTTCTTGTGGTATATATATAGCAAAGTTAAAGTTGTGGTTTTATTTAAATAATTTTTTATGTATAATATAAAATTTATATTAAAAAAATTTAAATAATACATTGTTTTTTAGCCCCCCCCCCAAAAAAAAGAATGCTCACCCTGATATCTTCAAGACAAAGAAGGTAACTAAAGTGTTGCCCTCTATGTGCATTAACTTCTCTTCATTAGGCTGTTCTTAATGAAAATTGTTACTTTTATTCTTGAAGTATCATTCTAATCTCTATATATTGTTTTAAAATAACTTCTAATAAATTTAACTTGTGAAGATTGTGTATGTATATATATATATATATATATATATACTGCACATGAATAAATTTAACTTGTGAAGATTGTGTATGTATATATATATATATATATATATATACTGCACATGAAGGAAATTAAAGGTAAAAAAATAAGTAAATTATATATCATACAGGTTAAAATACCCTTTAAATAGCCAGCTGTATGGCAAAGCCATCTTCAACAATTCCTCATCCCTCTACTAAGAAGGACAAGTCAATACTCATTGGTCTAGCAAATTCCTAGGCAAAGATAATTTGAGTAAGTCCTTATTTCATCCTCTTGACTGAGTAACTACATATCTATATTGTGATCAGTATTGGATAATTTTTTGAATTTTTTATGGACCTAACACTTTGGAAAAAAAATTTCAATCATGAAGGGCAAGACATTACTCATAGACCTGCCAATTGTCAGTCAATAAGGTTTTAAGTGTGGTTTTGTTTTGATTTACTCTCTGACTAAGAGGTTGTTAGATAGTAAGAGAAAAATCCAATGCTTAATTGAGATGTAAAATTTTTTTATATTTTAAATTTGAACCCAAATCATAGGCATAATAATTATTGCATCACAAGTCTTGATTAATGTACATATACATACATTTAATGTGCTCACATGCCGCTAGAGTAGCTGAATCAAAAGATAAATGTTTATACATCAATTTTCAGATTAAGAAAAAAAATCTTCACTTTGTCAGTTAAGTGGAACTATTATGCTCGACTCGTCATTTTGTTGTTCTATTATTACAAGTCCACGTTTATGTCCTGGGATTATTATACATGTATCATTTAGCTTCAAATACTTTTGTGGATAGTAACAAGCACTATAAAATATATTTTTTCTCTTATAACATATATGATGAATGGATATTTTTAACATATGTGAACTACGTAAAGTATTATATATATATATATTTGAAGCATATTTAAAAGTTACATAATACAGACGTTAACACATCAACAATATATATATATTACTGTATTTGTGAATTTTCATAATGAAATAAAGAGTACATTTTTAAAGTGTTTTAAATATAATAAGTTTTTATATCATCACAACATGTCAACAAACGTAACAAAAAAGTTAATAAGCAAATATATATATATATTTTATAAGCCTACTTTTATTACTGTACTAGTGAATTTTTATAATAAAATAAAAATAAATTTTTAAAAAGATTTTATAAGTGTTTATATCCAATAAATATTATATCAAATTTTAAAAATAAGTAGCTAGAATAATTCAAGATAATTTTGTTTTGATAGTTTTAATACATTAATACAGGCTTAAACCTGCATTTATATATGTAATATATGCGGGGTTTGAACCCAGACTTTCACACGATCCACCACTCTCAGTGCCATCTCATATTGCTGACCCACCTGACTACACACATGTTGAAAAGATAAATAATCACCAATGTACGTATTTCATGCTAAACCAGCAATCATCAGTTGGTCCAGATTACTATTCTCACACACATATATATAATCAGTACTCAGCTTTATATTAAGATAGCCAATCTTTATACTTTAATGGACAGGCTTCAAACTATTCCAACTCACAACTCTATAATAGTACAGTATGTATTTTAAAGGATCAATAAAAATGAAAGGATTAACTATGTCATTTGTTTTCGTCGTGAACATAAATTATCTAAGTTATATTAAATTATTATCTGTAGTTTCAAGAACATCTTGACTATACAGAGAGTAGCCGTTTATTTATGATAAGATATAGCGCTTGTGTGTAGAATGTGAGTTAAAAAATTATTTTATTTTTATTAGCTTTTAGTTTTTTATTTTCCTTTAATTGAATTAGCGGATTTGAAATAGTGTATCTCCACTGTACATCAGATATTTAAAGATAAAACATTTAAATTTATTTTGTTTAGTGTGTTATTATATAAGTATAATAGGATTAGGAAAAAAAAATCACATTTTTATTTTTAAATATTTTTAAAATATATTGATTGTATTCAGAAATAATTAATATGCCAAGTAAAATAAATTGAGATAAAATCAAACTATTCAGTAATAATGTAAAATAAAAATTCAAAAATAATTAATATGAAAAAACAAAATTCAAAAGATACATTTTTATTTCACTTTATTATTAACTACTTTATTAAAAAGCCATGGATTTTTTTTTTCCCATATTTTATTTAAAATGTAGTTGAATAAAATTATATTTTTATTAAAAAATAAACTTTTTAAGAATTCTTTCATTTTAGATGCTTACTAAAATAGGCAATATTCTTCGACTATTATTCTGATAACACTTAATTAAAAATATTTCAACTTCAAAAGATATTGTATTAAAATAATTAAAATTAAAGGAACAGATATAATTTAAAAAAAGAAACTTTAAAAATCAAAATCACAAAGAAAGCAATATCACAATTAAAGATTTATTTTTGCTCTTCAAGAAATTTCTTTGAAAAAAATATTTGTAAATAATAGTTTAGAACAATAAATTCCAAATTATTAAAAGCATATTTCAACAAATGTGGTAAAGTAAAAAAAAAAAAGTACTCATATTATTATTGAAGTCGTCAGTTTTAGAATTTAATTTGATATATAATAATAGAATAAAAATCTCCTAGAGATTTCATTAAATATTAGGAATAGATTTTATCGTTTTTTCAGAAAATTATGATTTTACTGGAGTACTAAAGAAAATAAATGTATGTTGTTCAGGGGATCATGTGATGTTTGAGCACATGATGGGCTTATTAAATACTATAGGCTTATTTATTTAACCTGGTTTTTTTCCATTTTTCTCAATTAGCAGTCTATTCAGGGACTCTTTAGCTTTTAATGCGTCACTCTATTGGTGTGCTGAACTGAGAGGTTATCAAAAAATTGATAAATGACAAATATATATGGCAAAGAATAATTGTAAGGCTAATTCAGCTCCTATCAGTAAGTTGCACATAGCTTTATACTTTAATTATGCATAAAATTGTATCATTTGGCATGGTTAAGTGCAGTGGTAGGATAGTGAACCCTAGAGAAGATCAATAGATTATCTCTTATTTTGAGTACTCAATCTTCATATAGTCTCCCAAGAAAAAAATCATTTGGTTATTTCATATTACAATAAAGGGAAGGGAAATAAAATCTTCAGTCATGCGCTTTTCACAAATTTACATGAACTTACTCATGAGCTCAGCTTAAAAAACATAAGTGGCCCACTTATATTCAGAGCTTATTGTAATATAAGCCAACCTTTTGCTTACTCTGAAGAGTGCATGGCCAGAGGTTTTATTTCTCTTTTCTTCATTACATACATAATCAAAGCTATATAAACTATTTATTATTTTATATTGCTACTTACTATCACTATTTACATTTAATAATTACAATATCATATGACTTTCTTATATCCTTCTAATTGCAGATATTTTTCATTTTACTCTGGAACCATGTATGTAAACTTGAGTACTTAATTGGTAGCAGATGGTTTAGTGCTATACTATCTTTATTCCCAGACTAATTTTTGATTTTAGCATATCATCTGATGCCCATTGATTAATCAAGTTTACAATAGGTATCTCTATATTATGGGGACAAAAGTCTGGTTCTTGTTATCTGTGATACCCATTGCACTTATACACTGATGATATAACTATTGCTTTTTTCTGATTGGAATTCAAGGTATTTGATGCATGTTCTCTCACAATGTCTTTACTAATGGTTCAATTTCTGTCTTGTTCGGTTCTATCTCTATCTTTCACCTTTAGGTAGTGACAATAATTTATTGTGTGGTATCTGAAAATGTTCTCTGATCACCTTTTGTTTCTGCAGAATTGATTATTGGGAAATTATTGATTTGTTGCAATTTTACAAGACATTATTAGAAATAAATATGACATGTCAGTATTGCTACACATATAACATACTATACACATGTATAGTTCACTTTGGTTAACTTACCATGATGAGATATTGCTACACACATAACACAATCTATATATATATATATAGTACTCTTTGGTTCATTTTCCCTGATGAATTTTAAGACTAGCTGCTTTCAAGATGGTTCCCATTGGCCTCGGTTTTCCAAACATTTTGTTCCCAGTTCAGCTGCACAGAAACGCATCTGGCTTTGTTATAGAGCCCTGCAACCATTACTATGAGCTTCTTTTATTTGCAATCTCTCTGTCTCTTGGCAACAATCCACTTGGTAAATTCACTGAAATCCACTGGAAAATCAATTCTTCACATCTAGCTGATATCCATATGGTTTTCTCCAGCCCCTTTTTTCAAACTCTTTGGGCCTGTTCAGCTGCTACCTGTGAACATATTTTCACTGAGCGCTGCATAGTCACTGAAACTACTATCACTCACATCTCTCACCAATATGAACTGGAAAATGAACCACGCACTTTGTTGCTTACTCTTTACACCTGGGTCTCTTTTTATGTGGACTTATTTAACATGATTTTGAAGTTACGTGATTCGTGTTTCACTGGAAGTGTGTTAAATAAGTCCGTGTAAAAAGAGACCCAGGTGTATGAACTCCGATAATGCGCTATTACTTTAAATAATAAATTTTGTGCACTTACGTTATATTGAAAGTAATAGCACATTATTGGAATTCGACTTTCATCTTAGTAATTTCAATATTTTCAGTGCTTTATAATAGTAAGGTTTTATGCAATAATGAAATTAAAATCATAATTTCTACATTTTATGTATACACACATTAAATTTTACAAGATTATAATGTAAATTTGTTCAAACATTGTGCATGTTAATTTTGCACTTTAAATCACATTCTGTTTTTGCTTTTTAAAAAAGAACGTAATCAATTATTAATCCTTTACGCAGTGGGCACAATTAAAAATTAAAATCTGATTTTTAATTGTAATTAACAATTTAAAAATTACTTATGGGCGACTTGAAATTAATGTGAAATTTGATTTTTAAACCGAATTGAAAATTAAAGACAAAAGTAAGAATTTAATTTTTAGTTGTTAGTTTCATAAACAATTAATAAAATCATCATCTCAAAGATTAATTACTAATTATGTTGTCACCAGAAAACCACTGTTACAACATGAGTGTGAAGTTGGCGCTAGTTGTTTGCAAACGAACGTGTTTGTAAATTATGCATAAAAATATATTATTTTGAATAAAATTAAATATTATAGTTAAAAAAAAGTTTGTCTTGTATCAATTTTTTTCAAATTTGAAATTTTTTATTAGGCATATTTTATTTCCTTATTTTTTTTTTTTGCGCAAATTTTAAAGTAATTTTACATTGGTGCTTTGCTTTTACACGAATTTTGAAAAATCACAGACCGCATCCCCCTTTTTCAATGTAAGTTACGTCTATTTTTGCACGATTTCATTTGCGCATGTTTTCTGAGGAACCTATCTATTGTGTAAAACGAGACCCAGGTGTATATAGTTTTTAATTACTCGCATAATTAATTACTTTCTTTTATATATTGTAATGTTTTAGGTCTATAACTAATTAATTGGTGTCTTATGAATTCATTTTTATATAAGATAATTTATAGTCTATTCCATTAATTAATTAGTCTCTTATCAAGAAATATTTGTAATCAGCAAATATTTCTTGGAATTTATCGCAATTAATATAAATTATTTAATTATATTTGCCACTTATTAGTTCATGATCTAAATATATTTCTCTAATATTTTCTACTTTTTCTGGAGTCAACAAACTTATACTAATGTAAAAATAAATATTTTTACAAAATATAGCAAGTATTATGTCTTTAACTAATGTTTAACATAGTATAAATTATATCTCTTCCTCCATTTAACTAATATGTGTTTTGTAATTAAATAGATTATTCATTGCTTCTTATGCCTAATCTGTTTCACCTCAGTTGTTTCATCCCATTTAAATATTTTTTTTATTGATCATTATATATGTGAAGATATCACATATTTATTATGGGATGTTGCAAAAGATTTTCTGCCTCATATATGTTCCTTGGAAAAGGAACAGCTCTACAAGAAATACTAGATCATCATTAATATTATTTTTTATTGATTTTAAAGAAGCATTAATAAAATTTTCAGAGTCATTGTAATTTTAATATTATAATATACAAACATTGACGGTATAACCTAGGCAAGAATTTTTTAAAACTAATATATAATATTTATTAAGGCTGTAACCTCAAGAATGTGCAGGCGTAAAAATGCGATAGTAGGGACCTCTACAGGTCTTAACCACAAGCTTACGTTTTGGAATAAAACTAAATTTGATGTTTGTGAGCTATTTTTATTAATCATGTGTATTTTATGTTAATCATGTGTGTCAAGTGGTATGGACATTTGTCATTATATGCGTGTGTATATTTGTATATTATACTGTGTTTAAATATACCAGTTATTATTTGTGGTTCCTCCAAAGGCTATTATTAAATAGTTGATTTATTGTATAATTTTGTTTATTTTATTTATTATGTAAATGATTAAAAATATAAAAAGATTGTTAAAATTTTCTATAAATTTACTTATGAAAGCAAATTAGATGAGAAATTATTGTGATTGAAAAAAAAATGCGTGTGATAAATGACAGTATAATTATTATTTGTTTTTTATCAGTATCGCTCACTTTTTTATCAGTTAATTGCATAAAATGTTGAAGAAATTATGACACAATAAGGATTTAATAAAGGAAAAGATTGTTATTTTAATTAATTAGCAGTTTAAAATCAGTCTAGATCAGGATTTTAAACAGTTCCTTGATAAAGATATTAAGAATGTAATTAAAAATCTCGATCTGATATTTTTTTAAATAAAAATCTATTCCTGAATTGTATTTTATTTTCAACTCTTCAAGAACAACAGTTAAAATGCAAATTAAAGGACATAATTATTGGTTACATAATATCAGTTATGAAATAAAGAAAACTCAACTGAAGTTGAATATTTCTGTAACGTAATTTTCACTATACAACTATCACACAAGATAGAGATTGGTTTTATCAACTTTTAACATCTTGTGGAGGTGTGCAATCATAAACATATGATCAGAGACATGTGAAAAAGATCTGTGATTCCCAAGATGCACATTTCATGCTGAACTAGCACTCATCAGTTGGCCCAGATCACAATCTCTTAACACATATTTATCATTGTTCAGTGTATAGATATCAAACTACTACAATTTATTTGATAAGTGTCAAATGTGTTGCCTTCACAACATTGACACACTTCACTTAATGAAAGTGTATTAATAATTTTTATTAATCATTTATTGGACTAGAGATTATCCAGTAATAAATAATATTTCTATAGTGCAATTTTCACTACACCACTCTCACACTAGATAGGGACTAGTTTTTATACACTTTTAACATCTTGTGGATAGTGCTACTTTGCATGACAGTGATGTAGTGAAAATTACTTTACAGAAATATTATTCATTATTGGATAATCTCTAGTCTAATGAATGACTAATAAAAATTATTAATGTACTTTCCATTTGAAATTATCTTGCATTTCACAATAAATTTGAATAGATAACCATGGACAAAAATGGAAATCATCAGCCAAGTTTTCCTTTACAAGTAAATAAAATATCTCTATATCTTTAAATTCCTAAAAGAAATAAAACAAAATCTATTGCAATAAGCAGGTTGTATTCATTTCAGTTAGTGCAATCATATATATTGTAACCTTAAAGAAAGATGTGAATGAGAAAATCATAACTTGAAATGAACGCTGAGAAAAATGACCATCACCAATGTTAACTGATAATAATATAATATAAGCCAAAAATAATGATGTTAGCTAAGCTCAGTAGGTTTATAAAAGATAAATGCTATATGACATAATAGGAAGAGATACTGGGGTAAGCAATCACAATAAAATATCATTAAAATATAAAGCAATATTATTAATAATTTAAGAGTACCCTTGACTCTCTCTAGTACAAATACAAGATTTTTGATATTGCAAGCATATGACATTGAGATTATACCCAAAATCCTTATCTTACAAGCATCTACTACCACTACCATCTTTTGTGTCTACCTTTTAAGTATCTCATTGCTAGGATTAGATAAAATTTGAAAGTATTCTCTTAAATGTTTGCCACCAAAGATTATCATTTTTGAAAATAGCTTTTTTTGTAGCAAAATAATCTTTTAAATAATATGGTTTGTGAAATAAATTAGAGTATCTCGGGGTAATATGATTGATTTTAATTATAAAATAAATTATTTAATTCTTAAGATCTATTCAACATAGAATGTAATCCTAGTAAATAAGTAAGACATACATTTGATGCCTTATTATGATTATAATATTATTAATTTAAAATAAAACACAACATGATTTTTTAATTTAGAATAAGATAAATAATAAACTCCTAGGATAACATTTAGGTATTAAGAATGGGTAAGGGATTTTTCAACCATTCTAAATATCATAGAATAAATATATTTTAAATTTGAACTAAGTCCTTTCATAATCTAAATTTATTATAGATTAACAAATGTGGTCTTTCATATTTATGAAAAATAATTTAAAAATAAATAAACACAGTGATCTTTTAATAAGCAAACTAAATTGACTGAAGTGATGTTGAATAATAATATGCAATTATAAATTTTTATTAAGCAAAATACATCTTTCTTAGATGTAATTCTAATACTTAAATATAGTTCAATAAAGTGACTCTTACAACAAACTCTTAAGATAATTTATAATATTTTTATCATTATTTAGATTTTTGATTAATGAGTGGATGATGTGACAAAATGACTATAAGAAATATTTTAATAATAAAAACAAATATTTATTTCACAGAAAAACAAATAATAACAAATCACAAATATAAGATGACCTTGAAGTCCACAAAGCCAAGGGCTTTCACAAACATTACTTTCTTTCAAAAATATATCAGAACGTTAAAATTGCAAATAGATTTATGAAAAATAAATAAATTTAACCAAGTAAAATGATATACTAGGTTAAAATAAACTTTCTATTACTTTAAAAGTTGTCTTTTGATAGCTGATCATGGTTGCTTGACAGCATTGTTTATGTGTTAAAACATTCCGGAGCCTACACTTACAGCTAAGAAAACAGTTGTGTGTATCTTAGCCATTGCCGACCACTTGATGGGTTTGCACAGAAATATTATGGCCTGATTTGTGCTTCATGACACTTTATGCAAATTTGCATAATTCACTAATCGCTACCATATTGTCTGAAGGTGTTTGGATTTCAAGTGGCCACAAGTTTTGATGTCTCCCTAGCAGAGTAATTTAATTTCTACTTAAATCACACAGTCTGACTCACTAAGAATTGTCACACCATCCCCACCCTGTTTTGGCTGAGCTCATGTGAAAACTCATGCTTTTGCGAGAAATTATACGAGACAAATAAAATGGTGCACAAATTCTGCCACTTACAGATGTCAGTCAGGCTCCTGCAATCAAATGTATTCCATTCTTAAAAATAAAATTTTAAAGATGTAATAGGAAAAAATAAAAGGATCAAAAAATGTCATTAATAGTAAGGGCAAAATAGAAATCGCATAATTAAAATCACCATACAGCCAAAAAAAAAGTTGCCATATTTTAAATCTAAAAAAATAAAATGAAATGTGTAAAAGTCTGAAGTTTTGATGTTATTGTAATTTTTTTGTGCTGGTGTGTTGAAAGGATGAAAAAATATAATTAATAGGAAAATTTAAAAAAAAACAAAACGGCAAAATAGATATTGCATAATAGAAATAAAGCCAAAAAAAAAAAATCGCCATATAGTCACCGTCTTTTTTTTTTTTTTTAAAAAAAAAAAAGACAATGAAAGTTGAAAAAGTCAAAAGTTTTGATCTTATTTTAATTTTTGGGTGGGGAGGGGGAGTGGGTTGAGAAATACTTTGTCTTCACTGAGACAAAAGATAGAGACCAAAGTTATTATTTGTTTGTTTTTATTTTTAAAAAAGGGTAACAGAAATTGGTTTTAAAAATAAAAGTTTTAGTATATCAGCAGTATACAAATAAAGCCAAAAAAAATATCGCCTTATAGGCCAAAAAAAAGTGGCCACATTTTTAAATAAAAAGAAAACCAAACTTGAAAAAGTCAAAAGTTTTTTATCTTATTTTAATTTGGGGGAATGGATTGAGAAATACTTTGTAAAAGTTATAGACACAAGTTATTTTTTGGTTGTTTTTATTTTTAAAAAAGGTAATAAAAATTGATTTCAAAAATAAAAATTAAAGGCAAAAAAGATCTTATTTTAATTTTTTTTGGGGGAGTGGGTTGAGAAATATGTCTTCACTGAGACAAAAGTTATTTTTGGTTTGTTTTTATTTTTTAAAAAAGATAATAAAAATTGGTTTTAAAAACAAAAGTTTTAAAGGCAAAAAAAATTCACCTTATAGGCTAAAAAAATGTGGTCGTATTTTTAAACAAAAAAAAATGAAACTTGAAAAAGTCAAAAGTTTTGATCCTATTTTATTTTGGGGTGGGGTGGGGGTGTATTGAAAAATACTTTGTAAAAGTTATAGACAGAAGTTGTTTTTTGATTGTTTTTATTTTTAAAAAAAGGTAATAAAAATTGATTTCAAAAACAAAAGTTAAAGTCAAAAAAAAAATCACCTGTATAGCCAAAAAAAAAAAAAACCCATTAAAAATGAAATATTAAAAGACAGAGTAGAAAAAATTTAAGAGAGCAAAAAAAGTCATATTTTTAAAATCGCAGCCTGGAAACGTTACATTTTATTGTTTTAACACATAAACAACGCTGACAAGCAGCCGTGACCAGATATCAAAAGACAACCACTTTAAATTCTCAAAAGTTTTCACATATTAAAGCATTCACACAATGATAGTGTCTTTTTCATGAATAGTGTCCCTTTTATGAATATTTAACATTATTTAAAAATACAAGTTTACCAATCCAGAAATGAAGGAATGATATAAGAGAGATGTATATTATCTATTTATGCCTAAGATATAATTTAAAATTTCAAGATTAATTATTTATTGGATTTGTCATAACTCAGCAAAGCTTAAATACGTGATCTACACATTAACAATATATAATTCACATCTAAATAAATCAAGAATACTACAAGAGGTAAAGTGGCATTTTTCAAAACCTTGATAAAACAACTTAATTGCCAGAATAAAGCCATGTTAAAGTATTACACATGCTTTACAAAATACATTATCAGGTACAAACTAGATTCATATTGAGATAACTAAGAAGCCTATGATTGCATAACTCATTAATAAGTGCACCTACTTTGAGAGCAATAATAAAATGATCTAGGATTGTCAGTAGTCAAGAATGAAAATGTACTTCAGGGACTTAATACTAAATAGCATTTCTTTAATAAAGCATGAAATAAGATCAATAAAATTCATACAAAATGTTACAATAAACTGGTGAGAGAGTCTAAGCTACAATCACTAATGATACTAGTAATGTAAGCATTTCTAAATAAAGAGAGACTAAAGCTCAGTCTCTAAGCAAAAATACTATAACTAATAGATATGCAAGACAATAAGTAATAACAATTAATGCTAAACATAGTTTAGTTAAAATTAGGCAATAAACGTGAAATAAACTAAAATAATAGAAACACATCTATTTGTATTACATTCAGCATAATAATATACCATTTATATATTAATAATTTATATGAAAAAGGGAATACATCCTTTTTAAAATATTCAAATATCTTACGCTGATATTCTGAGAACTTTAATCTAAAAATCATTTTTTAAAAATAGCATATAGAACAGGTGAAATAATATGCATCTGAAATAAAAGCATGGTATGCATAATCATAAACATAAATAACACATTAACCCTTTTATCATTCAAAATAAAATAGCATTTATGTTTCTTCTATTCTTCTATCATTAAACTATTAACAGGAACAGGAATATTCTATTAGGCAATAAAGGTCTATGGATAGCAAAGATATCCAATGCACAAATATAATGTAATTAAAATATAAAAGTGCTTCAAGGTTATCTTTAAATAAGATTCAAAATAAATTATGCTAGCAAGCTATAAATATGGCCATTCACTGAGCAGGATTCTATGGATTATACAGCAATCTTTATTAAATTACAATACAATATTTCTTCATACTTAATTGAAACATTCACAACTTAATTCTTTAAGATATTTTTATTAATTAGCAATAATAAGAGTGGTATTCAGCAGGGGGATACTTCTTTCATTAAAATATCACATTTAATATACTGGTTTCCATAAAAATGATGACAAGAAGAGAGAGTACACAGGAGTTTATGATTGAATATAGGCAGAGTTCATTGAATTTCAATTTTAATATTATATTACTTTTAGGAATATTTTATATTTCCATTTTATGACATAAGTAATTTATTATAATATCTCACAATGTTTGTTAAACATTTGTTTATAATATGTCAATTGTTTCACTTTCCTGGATCCAAGATATTGATTTCTTTCCTCCTGGTAGAAGTAGACACAATAAATGAAACTTTTTTTTTATGCTGTTGTAAAATAATTAATATTTTGCTAAAATAATAGCACAAATAATTGTTTATTTCCGCAATATAACATATTAACATCAATTTTTTTTTTTTTTTGTAGGTAAGAAAATAATTTACAAACAATTAATAATATACTTGTTATATACTCGTTATAATAAAATAGTTTTTATTAAATGAAATTCAAAGTTCTTTACATGAGGTAAATAATTTCAAATATTGTTTTATATAAAACAGTATTCTCAGGAAAACTAAGATAAAGTTTGAAAAACATTATTGTTATTCCTTCAAAGATTTTCAAATATTTTACAGCAAACTTAAATATGAAACAAATGTTTAATTATGTTTTGAAATTAAAACAATCTATATGTCATTGTAGTGACAATAATAATGTTTTTCAAAGTTTGCTGGTGTGCAAAGTTTAAATGTTAAAATTTTAAATATTGTAATATTTAACTAATTTTACCAATAAAGCTGACTGCAATGAAGATTTCTTGTTCCTTGAAATCTTATTCAGATGTTGTGCCTAGGTAATTTAAATTTTAGTCCAGCATTACTTTAAAGTAAGAAAATATTTTAAAAGGTTTAAATAAAGTAGTAGAAATTATCACTAGAGTGTGCGTGTATGTGTCAGTTTCATCTGTATCTTGAATCAGTTGACCACATTAATACATTGATTATTGACATTCAAATATATGTCCCATTCTCTTCATTGGTTTGAATCCATGTCTTACTGAAATTAAGGAAGGTTGCTAATGAAAAATTTAATTCATATTTAGTTTTTAAAATAATTTTTTTTCCTTGTCTAGACAATAAATTTAAGGATATTTCTTATTAAAATAATGATTTACAAATTATAACAAAAATAAAATATTACATAAATGAAATTTACATTGTTTAAATAAAATAAATATTACCCATAATATTGAATATACCTGAGTCTCGTTTTATGCAGTAGATAGGTTCTGCAGAAAACCTGCATTAAAAAAATTGCACAAAAATAGACTTAACTTACCTTGAAAAATGGGGGATAGGTTCTGTAATTTTCAGAAATCATATAAAAGCATAGCAACTAGGAAAAATTATTTTAAAATTCACATTTGACTAATAAAAAATTTCAAATATTTGAAAAAAATTAATACAAGACAAATTTTTTTTTTACTTTTTTTATTAACTACAATATTTAATTTTACATTTTTTCATATATATTTTAATCATTACCACTATTATTCAATATGTGTTCATTTGTGAACTAGTAAGTACAACTAGCACCACTTTCAGTCTTGTGCTGTGTTAATGGTTTTCTGTTGACAATGTAATCGGTGATTAAACTTTGAGATGATGATTTTACTAATTATTTATAAAGCTCATGATATCCAGACATATAACTATTTAGCTCTCATTGGAATTTAAGAAGTTGTTCATTGCAGGAAACTCAGATTTCAGCATTTTCTGACATTTTTCTTTGTTTCACACATGAAAGTAAAATCCTATGATTAACTGATTTTTACTTATCAGAAAATAATAAATTTGTCTTTTTTTGTTTACTACTAAAATAAATTTTAAATGTTCACATTTTGTTTCTATATTAAAAAAATGAGATCACAATTAAAACAAAAAGATACATCATTAGAAAGATTATTTTCAGTTTACAAAATCAATAAAATCTTTGTTATTTATTTTAAAAATCTAAAAGATTATTTATTTATGTTATATCTAACAAAATACATTTTAAAAGTTTAAAATTTTTGAATATTTATTATGATATTTTTATACATAAGTATAAATCTATTATTATTATTTACTTATTAGTAGAAGTATGTTATTTACATAGAAACTAAGATTCTAAATACAGCTTCAGGCCATATTCACATTAGCTGCTAATATAATGTTATATTTTTGAAAAAAAAAAAGTATTTCAAGTCAAAATAAGTTATTATTAATTTAAAATTCTTGATATCTAATAAATATAGTGAAATATGAACTTTTTATCGCATAAAAGAACCTGCATAAAAAGATATTAAGAAGAAACATGAATCACATAACTTCAAAATCGCATTAAAATAATCTGCATAAAATGAGACCCAGATGTACATTCATTTACCAATTTTTTTAATCTACAAAAGTTACTCAGTACCTTTTTAAAATTAGACATTAATAATACTTTAAAATAAATAAATGTTAAAATAAATATTACATTTATCCATTCATTCAAGAATTCATTTACGTACTATTTTAAATCCTATCTTTAATTGTTATTATCAGCTTTATTAAATTGATAAAAAATCAAGTCATATGACCTAATTTTAATAAAGCTCCTATTTACAAATGTTATATATAGAGTAAGTTAAAAACAAACTCTTATGAAGCTTCAAAAATACCCTCAACCTCAGACCGCGGTTTCTGCCTCTAGCATCATCAGTGAGGTGTTGGGAATAAAAATACTAGAACTAGTCCAGCATTTTATCAATGCCTAACTATTGAGAAGAAAATCTGAAACTTTCAGACATTTAAATGTCCAAAAATCCAGCTATCTAACTCAAATAGCCGTATGGGACTGAACTAAGTTCAGATACACCATATATTAATAGCTCTAGCAATATAAAATCGCCAAAGCATTAATAGCAAAAAACTAAAATTAAATTGATAAAAAATCAAGTCATATGACCTAATTTTAATAAAGCTCCTATTTACAAATGTTATATATAGAGTAAGTTAAAAACAAACTCTTATGAAGCTTCAAAAATACCCTCAACCTCAGACCGCGGTTTCTGCCTCTAACGTCATAAGAGTTTGTTTTTAACTTGCTCTATATATAACATACTCTATATATAACATTTGTAAATAGGAGCTTTATTAAAATTAGGTCATATGACTTGATTTTTTATCAATTTAATTTTAGTTTTTTGCTATTAATGCTTTGGCGATTTTATATTGCTAGAGCTATTAATATATGGTGTATCTGAACTTAGTTCAGTCCCATACGGCTATTTGAGTTAGATAGCTGGATTTTTGGACATTTAAATGTCTGAAAGTTTCAGATTTTCTTCTCAATAGTTAGGCATTGATAAAATGCTGGACTAGTTCTAGTATTTTTATTCCCTAGCACCTCACTGATGACGCTAGAGGCAGAAACCGTGGTCTGAGGTTGAGGGTATTTTTGAGGCTTCATAAGTTTGTTTTTAACTTACTCTATATATAATATCAGCTTTATTATAACTTTTTGTCAATAAATAACTAAATATTTAATTATAATATTCTGGCCTAGAATTAACATTAGATTAATGCATTGTGAATTTAATTTAATTACTCTCAAACCTGAATGCATGGTTTGAACTTGTTTTTTTAATTTTAATACTAGTATTAACTTTTTAAAACATTTTAGTGGTTAAGTTTTGTCTACATTAACACTATTACCTTTGAAAATACATTACTAATTATTTTAAACTATCAATTATTAAAAATTTTAATACTTTAGCATATTAATCACTATTTAAAACTAAAAAATATTATAAGCTAAGCTATCAAAATTATTTTACAGCTATAATTGATATAATAACTTTTTATATACAAAATCATAACCTTGCAAGGCATTACAAAAATCTATTTATTATTAAATTAAACTGTATATATATTTAGATATTTTGGCATAAGGCATGCCCTGGCATTTAGCGTCCAGTAAAAGCTAAATGTCACAATATATATATAAGCATTAAAAGTCAATCATTTAATTTGCCTTTTATCAAATTTTTAAAGTATGTTATCCTTCACTATTTGCTCTGGTTTCCATACTCAGTCTTATGCTTCATTTTACTGGAAATCTTGGAAATGTTACTACCAAACAGTTATTTTTCTTAAAAAAATATTTGAATCTATTTTTATTAATACTAAGAGGTTATTGATGTGTACAAAAAATTATTCTTATTTAACAGTTTATAGGAAACATATATAAAAGTTTTAAGATTTTAAATGCCATGAAATAAGAATTGAGTGCATGCATAAAAGAAGAGCAGAATCATTATTATAAATCTACTCTCTTATTCCTCTCCTTAACTTTCTTTGCATATCTTCATTTAATCATATATATTGCTTATAATACTTCATTCATATACACTTTAATGCAACTAATTTTCTTAAAAACTTCTTTATTTTCTTACAGTTTCGACTGTCCAGCAGTCTTCATCAGAGCTCTATCTTCCTCTCAGCTTTACTGCTTTAATTAAAGCAGTAAAGCTGAGAGGAAGATAGAGCTCTGATGAAGACTGCTGGACAGTCGAAACTGTAAGAAAATAAAGAAGTTTTTAAGAAAATTAGTTGCATTAAAGTGTATATGAATGAAGTATTATAAGCAATATATTATAAATCTATATATTAAAGAACCATTTTGTTGTTTAAATACCTAAAGATTGTTGAAATTTTAAATGCTATAGTAAAAGTATGCACAAGAATAGATACTATAAAGTAATAGTCAAATTGCTTTATTTTTCAAAAGTTTGTAAGAAGTTTTGAGAGGTCATAAGAAGTTTACGTGCACTTTGTTCCATAATCTGAACATCCTGTCACACCCTAAACCATATACAGCAATATAAAATATTTACTTATTAAAAAATCATTTTTTCTTCAAATCCTTTTCTTTAAAGTAAGAACATGATTCAGAACACATCTTGCATAAGTCTGTGTATGTATATATTTTTATTGTTTGTAGATGATTTCATTCTTTGAGATGTGAGGTTATTTGTGTTAACATTATATTTTTAAAATCTTACATTGTTGTTATGTTTCAATTAATTTTGGAATTGAATTATGTCTGCATTGGTTTTATTAAAAATATAAATGTGTCCTTCAAGATGAGAATTCCTTCTGTGGTTCTTAAATATCTTGTGAGAATTGAGTTGTTACTTATATATAATTATATGTATAATAACTAGTGGGTTGATAATATTTTCAGAATTTTGGATATAAAGTACAGTTGAGAAATTTCCTCTATTCTTTGGTGAAAAGTGTGTATTTTCAATGGGTTTTATATTACAGAAATATGAAATTCTTCAGCTTTTCTTAGCAGCTTATAGAGATGCATTCCTAAAACTTGTGTCTTTGATAGAATTAATTATTTTATCTAATCATCCAGATATATATAGATTTCTTTTCTAGATGAAATCTTAATAATTTAATCACTATTTTATTTTAATTATATGTATTCAACAGAGATGTATTTGCTCACATTAAAAATCTCAGATATATAAGTTATATTCATGATATGGAGTAAAATAAATGAACATAATAAATATAATTTGTTTTACAATATTTATAATTAATTTTGAATGATTTTTGAATATGAATGATTGCTGTCCTAAATCATTGGAACTGGGTTTTTTAAAATTCTTAACCCTTTATTTATTATGAAATTATCTTTTATAGAGATTAGCTACAAAATAGTATTAGTTGTTAGAAAATTAAAGTTTTTTTCCTAATTGTTTTGAATCATAACTGATGTGTCTATAATTATTGTTTATAATTATATGATTCATTGTAGTGTTATTATTTAATTTTTATTGCTAAATAAATTTTCTTACTTTAAATTTAAAGAATCACTGTCTTTTATAATTATAACCATAGTTAATAAGTTAGCTCTTAGGTTTTATGCTTTGGAAATGAGCATAGCATAGTAGGTATAGCCTTAACTTGAAAGGTCAGGAGAGATGAAAGATATTTTTGGATGCTAGTTTTATATGTTAGAAAAGTGAGGAACATATATAAAATTATTATAGAATATTGTATGGTTAAAGGGAAATGCAATGTTTTCATATATTTGTTTTAGAAATAAATAACACAATAACTCTGTCAAATAGTATAAATTATTGTAGATATATAAAATGCGACAACAAGAGCTGAAGAATTCAAAAAATATTAAACACTAATATTATTTTTCCAAATGCTTTCAGCATCTGTGTACCAGAATCCTGGTAACATATTAGAACTGAATGGTTAATATTCCAATGCATGCTCAGTGGAACACTAGTGTTACATTGATTGATAACGTTGCGTGACTTAGCAATAAACCAAGCTTTTTTCAACTTCCTCTTTTATCATTTGATTTATTACAAACAGTATATAATGAATCGAATGGAACACTAGCGTTACACTGATTGATAATGTTATTTGACTTAGCAATAAACCAAGCCTGTTTCAACTTCCTCTTTCTATCGTTCGATTCATTACAAACAGTATGTAATGAATTGAACCATAGAAAGAGGAAGTTGAAAGAAGCTTGGATAATTGCCAAGTCACATAATGTTATCAATCAACATAACACTTGAGTTCCACTCAGTACTGTTTGTAATGAATTGAAATTGAAAGAGATTTGGTTTATTGCTAAGTCAAATAACAATCAGTGTAACACTAGGGTTCCACTGAGCAAGCACTGGAATATTAACCGTTCAGTTCCAGTATGTCCCCATGAGTCTGGTACACAGTACCAAAAGCGTTTGGCAAAATAATATTAATGTTTAAGATTTTTTTGCTCGGATTGTCACATTTTATACATATACAATAATTTATATTTGTTTTAAATGTATTTCTATTTTGGGGATTACTGGTCCTCATAGTGGCTCTTCCTTAGATATTTCATTATATGAATTACAAGATAGATTTCTTTATTATTTTATTTATATTTAGTAGATATTTTTTTCAATTCTGTTGATAAGTATTATTATGTGAGTATTTTCATTTCATATATGCATTAGTTATGCATACTCTGAAAAGCTAATCTTAGAGACACAGTCCATCTGACATGATATTATTAGCATTCATACTAAAAATGTACAAATAATTTTACAAGACAAATTACATTAAAATCAATCAGTTTTTATTCCAAAAATTTGATTTAATTTTTAATCTGGTATCTAAGTTTGAACTTCCATACACATCCTCTTCCTTGTCTAATACTCAATACCTCATCTAGTTTAATTACTTAGCCATGGTTCTCCCAAGCATGGCTCAATTCATATTCCAAGGTTGTGGCCATAGATAATAGGTGACAAAGTGTCATTTATCCACATATATAAGTTAGATTTTACTGTGCTTGCTTCTTATTCATAATCCATTACACATATTTTGTGCCCTTCGGTGATGATAACATTGTATATTGACTTCTTTGCTTGAGATATAATTTGTGACCTAAAATGGTGCCAATAAGGAATTGTGCCTCTTCTGTTACAATATATATATATATATATATATATATATGTAATACACAAATCAATATATATATCAAAATACAGTACAATTTATATAAATTATATTCTTTTAGAAGTACTTTCGACTATACACTTTGTAGTCTTTATCAACTATACACTTTGTAGTCTTTATCAACTATAGTTGATAAAGACTACAAAGTGTATAGTCGAAAGTACTTCTAAAAGAATATAATTTATATAAATTGTACTGTATTTTGATATATATATATTGATTTGTGTATTACATATATTGTGAAACGAATACAGATATCAAACTTTATTTATTATATATATATATATGTGTGTGTAAGTATATGACTTATGCACAACAATATTATAATAATCTATAATCACTATGATCTAGATTTGAATCTAATAGTAAAGTTACTCCCTTGTTGTTAACTTACATAAGTCAATCAAATATTGGTTGGTAAATGGGTATCTTGAAAGTACGAATGGCTAAACTTTTAATCCCCACCATCTAGCAATTTGTGAACTTGCTGATACTTCCATCTTCATTATTTCACTAATTATGAGCTGTTAGAGTGATCTTTGCCATGTAGTAAATTATAACCCTAAGAGCAATGCTAATTTAAAAATATATTAATTAAAATTAACTTTAAGCAGTAAATTAAACATTGGGTAATTTAATAAATTAACTGTCAGTGATACATTTTAAAGATACTAATTGGTTATAAGTGAATTAATCATTTTTTTTAATCAATGTTTCTAAATTGTAGATGGACGCCCATGATTTGAAAGTGCCTGTTTTTCACAGCAATGACTATTTCAAAACTTTTCATGTTAGAATAAATAAATATGTATTCATTTAATGTCAAGCCTGGGGGTGAAGCCTTCTCCTGCCTTGTCTAGTTGAAGGACTGCTTTATCTTTACCTATATAATATTTTTATATCTATATTTACTTATAAACATTATAATTTATATTTATTCTCACTTATTTTAGTCAACTTTTGTTACATCAATCTATGTGAACTACATTAATGGTAGAATGACTGTCTGGAGAATTACAATTTCTCAATCAAAGCTTCTATCATTTTTGATGTATGCTCTCCTGAGTAATTAACCATTTAATTAATTTTATTCATTAATAAACAAAAAAAATATTGAAGTATCACTATGGGTGTCAATATTATAATAATTAATGGTTCTAACTGAAAGAGTGAAGATTATTTGAGAAATACTGTATATGTATAGTGAGTGAGGTTAATCTCCGGATTTTCATATTAGTGAATGGTTGTTAAAGTTTGAGATGAGGGGTATGTTATTAAAAAAATTTAAAAGTTGAAAATTATTTATTTAACCATTTATAAATAAGTTAGAAAAAAATTGAAGTCATTTTCTATTTCCATATTTCCAAAAAAAAATCTATACTTAGAATAGCTAAATAATTTATATTTTTATTTATAAGTGAATTAGAAAGAAATTAATGACTTATCTAACTTTCACTTATGGAAAGTTTAAAATTATTATATATGTACGAATGTATATACGTTTTCAACACGATTTAACTTATAGAGCAATTGTTTTATTCTTTTATTTTGATGTTTATTTTGTTTCATTCTTTTTAGTGTAACATAATATGTTATTAACAATTCTATGATAAATATATGTTTATAGTTTTAGATATATCTCTGGCAAGAATTTCTCAAATTCCTCTTCGCTGATATAATGAAAATTCAAAATGTGATGAAATAATTGAAATTAATTACTAAAATTACTTCTTTTTTAAATAGTTTATATATTAAAATACAACCTATTATTCTTTCCGTACTTTACAGAGCTACATCTTATAATCTTGCTGTGAATGAGTTTATGTTAATCACCCTTCATAAGCTCATTATTCCACTAAAATGAATGACATTATACATCAGGGAAATTCTTAACTGGGAATTATAACATGACAAGACTCACGGGATTCTAACTGTTATATAACATCTTGTATCTTGGTTGAATAGTGATCTAATAAAGAGTGTTTAAGATGTGCTTATTCATTGCAATATACAATCAGACTAATTACCATTAATTATAACACTTGTAATTAAAAGGTTATTGTTTCTTTAAATTACAAAGTATTGATTTGATTTATTGTTTTAATCATTGCCATATTTTGCTCTCATTTAAATACGAATATTCTGAAATATTTTGAAGTTTTTTTCTGTACACAAAAAGTAGTCCAATGTATAAAACTATAGAAAGTGAAATTAATATTTATTTAAACTTTTAGCAGAACTTGATTTTATAACAAGGAGGAAGTTATTGTGAAATTCAACAAATTCACAAATCCAAAAAAAAACCCCAAATCAGAATTTTTCGATTAAAATTAGTCTTCCTATCATCATCATCTTTACTTTCAACTATTATGGATCCATTGCAAGATAAGATCTCTCCAAGTGCTGCAATCCATCTTCTTCAATCTCTAGCCTCTCTTTCCCACATTATACCAGCACACTTTCTTATTTCAGCCACCTATCTCATATGTGGTCTCTTTCTAGGTCTTTTATAATCCCTTTGAATTTTGTTTACAATTTCAATTGTTCACCTATTATCAGCTCTTCTAATGATAAGTCCAGCCCATCTCCTCTTCAGTTTTTTCTTTTTTTCAGTGATGTCAGTAACACCTGTTTGTTCTCTCGTCCATGTATTTTGTTTTTCATCTCTTCATCACATGATTCATCACTTCTTGTTACTCCTGACATACATCTCTCCTTACTTTGTTGAGTGGTCTGAAGTCTCTGTATTACTCTTCTGTTAAGTGCTAAGTCTCAGATCCATAAATAAGAGCTGGTAACACACATTTATTAAAAACCTTTCTTTTCAAACACATAGGCATAATTCCTTTTAATATTAAACTATTTCTATCAAAAGCACAATGCCATCCATTATGTTTTACGTATATATATATATATATATTGTCTCTTCTGATGTTATTAGTTTGAATCAACAGCTCATTGTTGTTGTTAATAAAATTTGCATATCTTCTTTAATTACTTTATACTATCATATTTAATTAAATTTATTATCAATTATCAAAATCAATATCTTCTTATATGCACTAATTAAATAAGTATTTATCAAAATCATGAGACTGTGAATAAAGTTACAAAGCAATAAGTAGTTTACATTGAGTCAATATCTCCCAAGACATTGTCTCAATGGCATAAGAATACTTTACCTCCTTATTAACTACTACTACCTCTACAGCATTCTTATGGCTTTTAAATAAAATAAACTATCTTTAATAATAATAAAATAAATAAATCTTAACTTTTAATTTTTAAAATATAATTAAATAATCTCAGGTTCTTCTAATTATCTTAAAGTAATGATAACTCATGTAAATAAGTATGATATGGGTTTTATATCAAACCTAAATACACCTAACTTATTTTAATAATAATAATAGTACTAATCTTAGAGTATAACTTAATCTTATCTATTTCTGTTGTATCATCTATCATTAAATAAATAATCATATGTATATCTTTTATTTTCATATAGTATCTTAATTTTGGAATAAATCAAAATCTTATAATTCAATAATCTGTGGCAATAAATAATATTGTACTCTTATATTATGCATGATAATTACTCTATGACCATTGTAATATGATGTATAATGTCAATCAATTCTCATAAATGATAATCATGAAAATATTGTATTTATTTCTAAAATAATATTAATAAATTCACATTGTGCAAATATTATGTTTCTTCAAATTATCTGTTGTCAAATGCTGTGGTGCAAAATAATGAACTCGACACACTTTTAAAAAAACAAATTAAACAAATTTATTTACATTAACTTTGATTAAGAATCTATTTACAATATTTACAGTTCAAAATTAGAAAAACAAAGAAAATAAAATAAGAAAATAATAATACAATATGTTTACACTGTTGTTAATTCATACTCCTAATAAGTAATTATATATTCTTTAAAATGCTGTACTAATAATATTGAAGTATGTTTTCAGAACTTAGACTTTAAATAAACATCAATGAACTTCAATTATTACACAGAAAAATTTATGTAAATAATATTTATGTAACATATGTAAACAATTAAACTTTATTAATTAAACTGCTACATCACTTAAGTATTACTGTTATTCATTTCATCATGTACTAGTATGTGTTTACTTTACTATCAGCATTACTTTAATATCATAATATAGAAACTAATGTATCCTTGTAATGTAATAACAAATAATTGATTATAATTTTATATTTCACTTATTGCAATTCATGTTACATGTTTTATCAAATATGCATTACATCTATGTACTGTTAAATAATAATATTTAAATTATTCACCAATTTCAAATTCATAAAGCATTATATTAGATAAATTCTATGATTCTTTTCTATGTGAAATTATTACTTTACTTTATGTGTTATTCTACTCCTTCTTAATAAACTTTTATCTACAAAACATCCTCTAAAACTTATCTAAATTCCGGAAAACAATCATCAATTTAAATAAATACTAATTATCCATACTATTGATACTTCATCATTTATATTCAGGAAATCTCCAACTCAAATATAAACTTCTACATAAAACTTAGCTTAAATTATCCAATAAAAATAAAAATAAGAATATAGACTTTTAACTCTCTTCCTAATTTGCAATATAAAATAATTACTTATAAACAATAAATATAATTCTAATACTATAACATAAAAACAATATTAAAATTATTAACGAAAGAATCATATAATTATTTCTAAGCTTTTATGTAATGTTGCATCGTATTTATTTCATAAATTCAAATTATGCATATTTAAATAAAACTGTCACTGCCAATATAATGTGTGTGTATTTTTAAAATAATATACATTCATTCAAAATAACATATCATCGGTTGTCTAAAGAAAACATATTAAATACATTAAAATTATTATTATTATACAATTTTTACCATCAATAATGATTTAATGTAAGTCCATCTTCCAATTTCTTGAATACAGCTTCATAAAATAATTCACATTTACATACTCATTCTTTAAATATTACGTTTTATATTAATTATAAAATAAACTTATGCAATTAATTATTATATTATTTTTAGTTACTATTTTAAAATGTACCTATCTTATTTTTTAATAATTAATAATATTTAAATTTTATATTAAATAAATAAACAAATTTATATTCATAAATCAGCGATTTTTCTTTTAACATAATAGTTCTTAAAAACTAGGTACTTTACTAGAACACCTTTCCTGTTTCGGTCCACTTTTTTAAAATTTATGAAAAAAAATCTAAAAAAAGAAAAAAATAAAATTAAAAAGTTTATAGGTCTGATTTAGTTATTTTTAAAATATTATTCAAAAGTTATTATTTTAGCTTAGTCTTTAGTTTTATGAAAAACTATCATTTAATTATTTTAAATTAACGAGTCCACTTTCTTCATTTTAAAAAATATCCAGGTAAGAGTAAGCTTTTATTTAAAAACAGTTAAATATTCAATATAATAACCATTATATTAAGATTTTTAGCTAATTATATTTCAATTACTTCTTTAAAATTATCAACATTCATCTTTTAAACAAAAGACTTAAAAGGCAAGTATTTATAAAACTACTTTCATTTTAATATCTTTACTTAAGATATATTTTTAAATTTATAGCTGCAAAAATACTTTCTTTCAAAAGTATTTATTCTTTAAAATATCTATTTTCTAATAGGCAATAGTAATTAGCTTTTAAAATTATATACTCCAAAATACTACTTTTCTCCATCTTGTAAATTTCGAACTAATCCAGCGTTGCATATCTAGGGTAAAGTTTCCGATATATTTTCACTATATATGATGTTCCCATGACATTTGCTTGTAAATTGAGCTTCAATTTAGAGACGATTGATAGGAAATTTAAATTAACACTGCATGTCTATTATTTAAAACTTTTATAGATTATTTATAACGACACTCTTGTAATTTTAAAAATGATTTTAGAGCGTCTATAAATTTACTTAGCTATTTTTTTAATAGCACAATTAACTTGAAAATTCAATCAGAAGTCTCTCCTAACAATTGAACTAGCTTTTATACGGAGAAACTTCCCATTTGATTGGTACATTTAAACAATCAATTTGTGCTTATTTACATATTTACAAACAAATTAAAAATAAATAATGTATTTAATATTTAATATTTATTACATTATTACATTTTTAAAATAATTCTTATCGTTTATTTAAATATTAAAATTTAAAAAATATATTATTTCTTGATTTTAATTTTAACTTTTATAAGATTATTTAAAATAAACTAAGTATTTTTTTATACGATATTTTTAAAAAATATTTTAAAATCAGATTTAATATTTACATTGATATATCTTTATTTTATCTCGTGATAACTCAGTATTATTATAAATTTTAAACATAATTTTAAAATAGTTTTGCAACTTTATTAGATAACTTCCAAGATGTTGTGTATTCTAACTCTATAACACAAAAACGCTTATCACTAAAAATAAACTAACAATTGCATTTTTTAAAATAAATATTTTTAAATAAATAAGATAATATAAAGATTTTAAATTAATAATTCATATTATTGAAATCAAATATTAATCTTCTATTTAAGTATTTATAATAATTTAAAATATTTATATTCTTTTATATATTATTTTATCAACAATAAATATATGTATTTAATCTTACTTGTCTTTTTAAATACTTTTAGCTTTAAATACCTATTTATTAAATATATTAATGCAGTATTGATTATGGCCATTTTTCCCAATTATATATTATAATCATCATCATTTAAAATATCTCTCTTTATATCAGCACAATTTTACATATCAAATACTCATAGATTGCTTTAATTAAACCTTTTGAAATATTACCATAAGCAAAATTAACATCACATATTCAAATATATCTTAAATTTAAAATTTTTAATAAATTAGCACAAAATTAGATGGTGACCCATACAAAAGGGCACAATATATATATATATTATAAGTACTCTAATTAATTTTTATCGATATTCTTGGCATTGTTGTTTAAGAAACATTAAGAGATTATATCAGTTTGCAAATAATTTTATTGAGTTTTTTGTTATTCTTACATTTATTTGTTTAATTATTAATGAGTTCTATTTTCTTTGATATCTGAAGATAAAAAGGTAAAAAATATTAATGGAAATTCTTGAGATAGATAATATTTAAACAGTTTATTTGTAATTGTTACAGTGAGTTTATTAAGACTCATTATTTCATCTCTTTTATTGCTAAAGAAAAAAATATACTTTGGTTTGCTTTATTAGTTTGATATTAGTAGAGGAAGTCATATGTTTTGTTTTTTATTCAGGTAATTATTTATAATTGCTTGCATTATTTATATATAGCTTGTTTTTTTAACATTAATTTAGCATTATATTTAATTTGAATCAAAGGAATTGAAAGTCGAATTAAAAAATATTCCTTTTCTCATCTACATACATTATGCTCTTCTAATATATAATTATGTTAAATATATATGTGAACACATATAGTGATAGTTAATAAAATTATTTGTGTATTTTATTATTTATTATGTTTAATTATGATTGTATTTTAAGTATTGTGCTGAATGATTAAATTGGCATTGTTTTTTTTTTTTTTTCTATTTGTCAGCTTCTGAAAGTGTTAACAGAAGAAACATTGATCATTTTAATTAATAAGAAAAGATTTGGAAGTGTAAAATATAGTTTATTCTAGTTTAAACGGTTTTAATTAGATTAGTTATCATTTATAACAGCCTAAAACTGAATATAGTATACATAATGTCTGATGAAAAATATTTTATTACGAATATTAAATAGATTAAAATAATTTTTACCAGTAAATAAATATTGTAGCTATATAAAAACCATATAAATTATGGTGATGAAGATTATTGTGAATAATGATAAGTTGTATAATTCAAACAGCAATCTCTGATGGAAAAAAGTCAACCAATCTTAAGTAGACTTATGTTTTACGTCATAACTGACATCATCAACAACCTAGAAAACACATGCTATCCCATCAAACTTAGCCGCAAATTCTTTTTAAACATTATCATGTGAATTTATTTAATATTAAAGTGTGAATATAATTTTAATGATAATTTAACTGCTGCCCCCTTTGCATGCGTTTAATGTTACTAACAAAGCATATTTTTTAATCATACTAATTTTATAAATAATTTTGCTTTCAAATAACATTTTAATATAAAAGTAAGTACCTAGGCATTATTTAAAGATGGGATAATATTAAATAGCATTTTCTTAATTTGTGCTTTCAGTAAAAATATGCACTCATTTAAATGGAAATTTTTGATGGAAAATGCAGTCAATCTCTGCTGTACACATACCATAAATGATATTCTCAGAAACCTAAAAATTAATTGATACCCTCTTGAACAAAGCAATACAAAAATTACATTCAATGCTTAATATTAATTTTAGCATTGGGATAATTGCTGTTTTCTAGACTTCTGATGACATTGATTATCACAAAAACATATGTCCAGCAGAGATTGGCTGATGTTTTTCATCAAAGGTTGTTGCATAGAAAATCCTAATTTTTGTATATGGCACAAGTTAACATTATCCAGTATTATATCATAGTGCCCCAATATAAATTTGATATAAATGTAATATATATATATATATATATATATATATATATATATATATGATAAGCAAAAACAAGTTAAAAATTTTTTAACCTGCTTATAGCTTGCATTTTATGATCACAGATGGAGCTTTACCAATAGCTCTCAAGCTTTGTTTACAAAAAATGCTGAGAGAGAATCGAAATTTCAATATCTCTTTCAAATTGTCCCCACCTTTAAACCATGGTTTCAAGCTAATTGGCTTTCGTCAGTAAAAGGTAGGGGGACCAGAAACTAGATCTAAAACTCCAACTCTACTGAACAGCATATATGTAAACTGTTCCTATCAGCTTGAAAGCACAAATTTTTTTTTAGATACGTAAATATCCTAAAATCCAGCTAAACAAACTAGATAGCTATATGGGTCTGAAAACAGTTCAGTTTCTCCACATAGTAGAAAGGTTCTGTAATCTATATCATTGCTAAAACCTTCAAAGGTGCATTTATGATAAACAAAAACAAGTTAAAAATTTTTTAACCTGCTTATAGCTTGCATTTTATGATCACAGATGGAGCTTTACCAATAGCTCTCCAGCTTGCATTTTTTGTAAACAAAGCTTGAGAGCTATTGGTAAAGCTCCATCTGTGATCATAAAATGCAAGCTATAAGCAGGTTAAAAAATTTTTAACTTGTTTTTGTTTATCATAAATGCACCTTTGAAGGTTTTAGCAATGATATAGATTGCAGAACCTTTCTACTATGTGGAGAAACTGAACTGTTTTCAGACCCATATAGCTATCTAGTTTGTTTAGCTGGATTTTAGGATATTTACGTATCTAAAAAAAAATTTGTGCTTTCAAGCTGATAGGAACAGTTTACATATATGCTGTTCAGTAGAGTTGGAGTTTTAGATCTAGTTTCTGGTCCCCCTACCTTTTACTGACGAAAGCCAATTAGCTTGAAACCATGGTTTAAAGGTGGGGACAATTTGAAAGAGATATTGAAATTTCGATTCTCTCTCAGCATTTTTTGTAAACAAAGCTTGAGAGCTATTGGTAAAGCTCCATCTGTGATCATATATATATATATTGGTAGGGTAAAATTTTACAGTAAGCATTTTTATAACAGTTAGATAGATTTGAACCAGGATATATAATATATATTAAATAATATAATAATCTATTCAATATATACTCTTGTATTGTAAATTTTGATTCAAATAAATATGGAAGGGAAATGGTTAATAAAATTAAAAAAAAAAACTTAAGTCAAAATATATAATATTAACCACTATAATAATGATGATTTATAATTTAAAAATATAAGTATTCCCAAAAATATTTTATTTGTTAAACTCAAAAGTGACAAACCTCCTAAAAGGAAAGTTTCCTCTTGGAATATGTTTGAAAGAACGTTCATCATCAATTCTTACCACCATCCCAACATATCTGCCAGTGAATTACATGATTTCTCAAAGCTGTGAAAATTAGTTAGCATATGGATGTAAAAACAAACTAAATGGATTAATAAAGAAAAATATTTAACAATTTATTAATAGTTTTCAACATATAAATGTTTAGACATCTATAAAGAAAAAGTAGTGAATTTATTCATGCTAAGCATGCTTTCAATGCAGTAAATGCATTGTACTGAAAGCATACTAAGCATGAATAAAGCCAATTTTAAAAATAATATGTCTACCTTTTCTTTAGAAATGTTTTAACATTTATATGTTTAAAAATTACAAATGTGAAGAAAAGAGATAAAATATTAAAGGAATTATGTTAATTCAGTATTTTTTAATCATGAGAAAATTAGAGGCATGAATGGTTTCCTCTTATGTTTAGTGCTATTTGCACTGAACCTAATGATAGGAAGAGGACGTTGAAAGAGGCATGGTTAATTGCTAAGTCTAATTATATCATTAATCAATGTAATATGAGTATTCCATTGAGCATGCACTGGAATATTAACAGTTCAGTTTAAATTAGTCACCATGAATCTGATATACAGTATTGAGAGTGCTTGGTGAATTAGTATTTATTTTTATTTTAATTTTTTTTAATCTAGTATTTATATATGTGCTGGATATTTACATTTGGAACAGAGTTGCTGATTTATAAACAATTCAAAATACAGCAAAACTCTCCATATAGTAGTGCCATCTTGAGATAGTGATCATGTGATTGCTGATTTATGTAATAAGGAATAAATAAAACTGTTGTGTATATACTAACAACTTTCAACACATACACAAAAATATTATAGTAATGAAAGATATTTTATGTTTAAGCTATAGTTCAAGTTTAAAGCCTTACAATATTTATAATATTAAGATCTTATCATGTACAGCCACTAACTATGTTTTTTTGAGGTACCATTCTTTTAATATTTTATTGTTGTCTTAGTTTTTTTGATGGTGATTTTTTTCTTGTAAACTAGTGATGTTAGAGAGAGTAAATGCAGCAGGTCTTGAGTAATTTATACAGTACTATCCATTTTTTCCTTTATGGCAATTATAGCGGCATTGCACAAGCTGGTTTTTTAAACTTTAGCAATAATTTCTGGATCCAACTGCATTTTCTGGTTGTTTTGATTGGTGTGGTGTTTGGTTATCTAACCATACATGGTAGATAGGATTCTTCTAAATAAAATCATCCTATTGACTGGTGTAACTGGAAGATTGAAAAATACTTTTTAAAAATAGTAAAATATGGCTTACAATAGGGAAAGAATTTTAATCAGAGGTTGTTTCTCTTTTTAGCATGGTTAATGACAACATGCCTTCAATAGTAGACTACACTTTAATGCAAAGCAAGAAGGAATGAACTGACAGGCTCCTAGAATTAGAATGAGAGTGCCTAGTTTTTTGTTTTAGACCTATTTATATCCAACCGATGTTCTTCAAACAACATGATTTTCAAACAACCTATATGTCACTAACTAGAGAATATATGACCTTTGCAGCCTGACAACAATACATTTTTTGAAACATACCCTGTTTACTCTTTTCAAAACATGTTGTGGGTACAAATTTTATGTACATTATATCATTGTTTTATAAATAAAATGAGAAAAAAGTTTTTATCTTCTCTCACTCTCTCCTTATTTACATGTTATACTATAGAAACAAGGAAAATTCATTGCTGACTTTTAAATTTTAATTATTACTTCTAAAATATTATTAATTCTAATATTTTTATATTATATTTAGCTTTGACATATAGTTTTACTATGAAATGTGAGAAATTTTATTTAAAACATTTCAGGAGAGATAAACTAGAAAAGGTTCAAATTTATATTTTTTAAAAAAAAAATTATGCAATTGTTTCCTGTATCAAGACTACTTTTTCTTTTTTCTTTTACAATGTTATTATCATTCAGTTTTTCACATATTACAAAATAATACTTAATAATTTTAAATAATGTGTATGAATTAATTTTTCTTTTAATGTTTAGACAGTTTACGGTTTTATTTTTCATGTGACACCTACACACACACACATACACTTAAATTGCAGTTTGCATATTTATTAGTCAGTTCACATGAGTTTTTATTAAACATTTTTTTCTCACTGCATTGTTATAGCACAAACAATCTGAGCTAGATTGGATTTGTTATAGATATAATATGGCTACAAAATAATTGATTTATGTATAATAAATGCAAAAAAGAAAATAATAACTTTGTTAACATTAGGAAAGTGTGCAGGGATGATGTGGAGAAGAGCAGCTAAATATCGGAGATGGATTGAACTTGGAGAGACCTTCATCCTGCAGTGGATTGATAATGGTTGATGATGATGATAATAAATATATTAAAATAAAATCTATAAATAAATATTAGAGATAAGTAGCTTATGGCCTGGACACATGCATTGGAAAAGCAGATGAAATATTACTAGACTTATTATTAATGGGGAAAAAATAATGCTGACATATTTAATAAATGTAATATTGACATGATGGAGAATATGAGAGTGGATAATGTATTGTGGAATGTGAATGTGCATTAAAAAGAGAGGACTTGCATATGCTATGGTTTTACAGACAGAAAATGGTACAAGAAATTGTAATGTCAGTGTTGCTCATTTTATAAATATATCACATAATTAGTAGAAGAAGCAGATTCTGTAATTATGCATGTATTGTAGCAGGTTGAAAAAATCACTTTTAATTATATAATAATGTTTTTTTTTAAAAAAAATTAACAGTGATTTAAATTTTAACTATAAATAAGGAGCTACTGGAAATGCCATAGGTGCCACAAGCTAGTTGTTACTAATATTTATTTCTTAATTTTCCTTTTGATAAATAAATGCAAATATGATGTTTACACTGAATGGTTCTGTGTTATTTTTTATTACATTTATTAAAGGCAAGAAATAAATTTTAAAAGATGCTAAGTTATTATTATGTTTTTTTTTTTATAATTTCAGAGTTTATTTCCAATTATATTTAATCAATGGCAGGTTATTTAGAAAAAGCTAAAGAATAAACATTATCTTTTATTAAATGATAAATGAATCTAAAATTTAGTTTCTTCACTTATTTTTGTTAGTAAAATTATTAATATTTATTTCTCTTTAATTAATTAATGTTTCCATTATAGTATTGTTTCAATGCAATAACTTTTTCTCAAGAAATAATTCAAATAAATATTTGCATGATGTCAAATCCAAACTAACCTGTCAAACACTTTTCTTTATCCATCACTATTGTGGGGGGGGTGTCTTTGTATCTATTGTTTTTAGTTCTCCCTCTATTTTATTTATTTGTAAAGATTGATATTTTTGATTTTAAACTTCCTTCATTTTTTTTAACTTATGATTTCATAAATTGTAATTAATAATAATAATTATATGATTTCCCTCTAGTGGTAAAAATATGTTTGCTTAAAAAAATTAAAATATATATTTAGTTTATTAACTAAATCACATTGTTTATGACTAGCTAACAAAAGATTACACCATACTTTCTTAAAAACAATAATTGTTTACATTTAAAATGATTCTTTAATGGGGAGAATTTTAATTATATGAATTTTTTGTTAGACATGAGAAAGACATTTATTTTAAAATTATTTCTGTTGAAAGTTATTTTTCTATTATTAAATTAAATATATCTTATTTCCTATAATATGTAAATAAAACTAATGGCTAGTTATTTAGAAGGTTATTAGATGTTTGAACATCAGAAATGACAAAGTTATGCTTCAAATTAACATTTAGCTCTTAAATACATAACTGTACCCCTGTCCTAAATTGAAAGAGATATATATTAATCATATGAGTATTCAGCTGAATAGCCATGAAATGTTTCTTCTTCTTCTTCTTCTGCTTCTGCTTTTTCTTCTTCTTCTTCTTCTTTTTCTTCTTCTTCTTCCTCCTCCTCCTTCTTCTTCTTCTAAGAAAATAACTTTATTGATGACCATAGGGTTACATTTGCCATAAGACACTTCGTATACATATATTTACATTGCTAGTGCATAAACCAAGTTTAAGTTTGTATCTGTGATGTACAAAAAAAAATTAAATTAAGAGGGAAAGATATTTAAACATTGTTAAGGGGAGTGAAAAATACATATGTATACATTACATTTGTGAGCGCTGCTTGCTGTAATCAGAGTTCTCAAAAGTCTTGGGTTATCATTGTTCAATTTGCAAAACTTCAACTTGTATGTATATTGCAGTTCTGGGTTTAGTTTGCTTTCCAGTATTTGAGTTCTGATTTTGTTGTTCCTGTCCTCTATATTAATCGTATGCAATCAAAGATGACATTCTGTTTTTTATTTGTAGAAACTTGCCACATTTATTTTTTATTTTTTTAAATATTTGGTTGATGGCATAGATTGTTGGTTATTGGGAGCCATCTTAGATGTTTGATTGGTGTGTTATCAGTGACCAGGTTGCTGCATAGATGTCTGGATGTGCAATTTTATTGTCTCTGGCTCATAGTTTTGCCAGTTTGATATTGAAAGTTGATGGATGTCGCCTTGTGTTGTTACCTAAAGTGAATGTGCATCTAGTGCACCAGTATGCATAAAGCACAAAAGTGGCTGCACGGACTGATGGAATAGAGCCTTTGCAATATGCATTAAAGATTGTTTGAAGGGTTGTGTTAGATTGTCTATATGCTCCTATCATAATAAATCGAATTCTGTCTAGTGCCAGACAAAGATAGAATAGATGTTCCTGGGTTTCTTCAGCCCTGTGACACAGGGGACAAAAAAGATCAATGTTAGTGTATAGTCTCCAATATTTCAGAAAATATGTCGTGGGCAGTGCATGTAGGTTTAGTCTCAGCAAAAAATCAAAATATTTTGGTTCCAGGGACCATTTTTTAAACTTACAGAGTAATTGTAGATTATTGATTTTCAGCATTGTCAGATTGGTATCATGGCTTGGATTTGGATGGATTAATGAATAAATTTGCCAGTATGGGTGCTTGTATATTGTCTGAAGAGATATCTGTGGGGCTGTGCTTTTTATATGATTGATCATTGATGCTAGTTGGTCATAGGCAGGGGGTGGTCTATCTGTTGGAGTTATTTGAAGTAGGCATTCAAGCATTGGAAAGTGTTTGACTGTGGATGCTATTAAATTTGTGGCCTTCTGTAAATGGAGAATATAAATACTGTGAAGTCCTAGTCCATTGTGAATAGGTGGTCTGGTAAGTTGTTTTGCAGATATTGACACATTCTTCCGCTGCCACAAGAGCTTATTACATAGAGAAGAGATTTTGTTAATAAAACCTTTAGAAAAGGAGATAATGGGTGAGTAATAGGTGATTTTTGTTATGGCTAGCTGGTTAAATAGCTGGATCTTGGAGTATATTGAAAGATATGCCCTTGAGAGTGAAATGGTAATATGTTCTATTTCTTCTTTGAGTTTATTCTGGATCTTGACCCTCATTGCACTTGCACTCATATAAAATGGAAATCCCAAGAAAGCAGATGGCTTTCCCCCATACATGCCTGTGCACTGCTTTGCATTATAAAGAGACCAAACTGCAGTCTTATTTAGATTGACCCTGAGTTTGTGTATGGCTGCAAATTCTTGTAGTATTGTATGCAAGGCTGATAGTCGTTTTTTAGATGGGAGGAAGACAGTTATATCATCCATATAAGCAATACATGTTACCTGCTGAGATGTGTTTGGTATTTGGATGCCAATGAATGTTTGCTGGAATTTTACTAATAGAAAGTTGATGTAAAAGGTGAAAAGTAAAGCACTCAGGGGGGATCCTTGTGAGATCGATTGTGTTGGAGTGAAAGATTCAGAATATTTGCCACTGAGTGTAATATGTATATCCCGATTTAACAACAAGTTGGTTATAACATATAAAAGAGTGCGAGGTATTTGAGTGGCAGCCAACATTTTAATTAATATCTCGATTGCCACAGAATCAAAAGCTGACTCAATGTCTATTTGAACTGCAACTGGGCTGTACTTTTTTGGCCTTGCACCTACCCCTATACAGCTTTGAAAAGAAGTGCTGCCTGTACTGTAGATGATTACTTTCTTGCAAACTGATATGGTGAAATCAATGGGAGCAGATATGGCTCAATCCTGCCTTTAATAACTTTCTCAATGATCTTGATGGCTATTGGGCACATGGAGATAGGCCTAATATTATTAAGGGTGGTTATTGGAGCTGGTTTCTTATTAAATGGTACTATTGCAATTGGATAAAGATTTTCAATGTTGTATATTTTTTGTGAGAGATAGTTTGCAAGATTACATAATACTTGAGTAGTTGTATGGCTAAGGTGCTCATACACAAATTTTGGTATGCCATGAGTGCCTGGATGACAGGCATTGGGCAGAGTGGCAAGCTTCAAAGCAAATTCATTAGTGGTAAATGGTGTATTTGTTTCCGGTGATCCAAAATAATCCTGTGGTGGGTTGAAGAGTTGATGGGTCTGAAGATTCTGTTTGAAATGCTTATAAATAGGTTCAATCATGTTATGTGCTGCATGTATAGTTGTTCCAATTTGAAGTGCCATAGGCACTCTAATGGTGGAGGGAAAACCCATGGCCCATCTGATGTAGCCTCTAGTCCATGTATGTTGTTGACTGAGGCAGATTTTGCTTTTTTTGATGGCTAGATAGTCTTTAAGTGCCGCACATGTGCTGTTATATGTCTGGGTGAGCTTATATATGCTGATATGTGTTTTGAGTGGGTTTAGACATTGTTATGTTCTTGTGCAGTTCATCTGCCAGAGCTAATAGCCTGGAGGGTGGAGGGTTTTTTTGGTGACATGGTCAATATTGAATGAAAGTATATTTATGTATGCCTGATATCTCTGCACAGCATTTAGTTGTAGTCCCTCAAGTTTATGGAGCATAATATATGTTTCAGAAAAAAGGGATTCTGGAGTGGATGCTGGTATTAGAATTCTCATTGTTTTTCCAAGTGGTAGTATAGTTGGCTGAATTTCAGTTAGATCAAGTGTTGCAGTTTGAGCAGAGTGATCTGAGAATGGGGATGGATTGAGCTTGAGGCTGAAGTAATGATGCAGCATTGGTGAATAGAAGCAAAGGTCAATTAAAGATGTGTGTCAGTTATTATGGAATGTTACTGCATTTGGTGGTAAAAAACCTTCAGCACTCATTAGTGGTATTGCAATTTGATGCAGCCATTTTGAGATGAAATCTGTGTACTTCATGTTAAAATCTCCCATGATGATAGTTGGGTAAGGAGTTGATGCTAGCAGTGAATTGATGGTGAGTATGATGTTTGATATGATGATGTTTCCAGGTGGGATGTAGGTGAAAACTATGTTGAGAGTGTTTGCATCATGATGAAATGTAGCTATCAACAAGTTTGCATCGATATATATGATTCTGAATGATGTGAATGGGCAAGTTGGGGTTATTAGTAGGCCAGTTCCACCTGCAGGTGATGACATGTTCCTGGAGCATGCAAAGAAGCCTTCAGTGTGAAGATGTACTGTTGGGTCAGTCTGTGATCCACTATATAGTTTGGTTTCCAGAAGTCCCAATATATGTGTCTGTGTGATTTTGTTCCAGTCTCTAAGTTGATGTAGTTTGTTTGCAGAGTTCAAACCCTGCACATTAAAAGCTGTTATTTTGACTTTCATTATGGTTGTATTTTGGGATGGCAGGTTTTCATTGTACGAGCTGTACATTGTTGGAGTTTTATTGGTTGTTTAGCTAGAAGTGATGTCCATTGGTGACCAGTCATCCATTTGAATTCTGGTTAATGATGATGCAGTGTTGTACTCTTCTGTTTGTGATTTGTGGTCCTCTTTTGTTTTTGGTTTTTTGTTTTTGCTTCTTTTTGGGCTACCTGGCCCTTTTTTTTCTATTGTATTTATTTCAACTTGTGGAAGGCATGGCATGATTGCTTCCATGATATCTGTTGATGTGTTATTTTTTATTCTGTGTGTGATGTTTGTTCTATTGGTTCTTTGTGTTTCACTGTAAGTGCTTTGTGATATTTCAGTTGGGCTAATATTTGAATCATTCGTGCATTGTATGTTTTGAAAGTTTCTTGTGTTATTTTGAGTTGCTTGTGTGACATTTGGATTTAAGTGCTCTATTCTGTTTGGTTCATTTATACTGTTGTCTTGGTTTTTTGTAGTTTGATCTTCTTCAGATGAAGAAGTCATTTGCATCTGGTTATTCATATCTGAATTTATGTGAGTGTGACTTATATCTTCAGTTGGTGTGTGGTTGAGCTGATTAATTATTATTATTATTATTATGATGATGATGATGATGATTTATTATTATTATGATGATGATGATGATGATGATGATGATAATCAAAAATACAGTGTTTTTCCAGAATAACCTATATATCTGCTTTTACAAGTTTCTCCAAGTCATGTTCATTTTTGAGAAAATAAAATCTATGTACTTTATTGCTATACAATCTCTTTTGTTTTTCAATATCATTATTTTATTTACTTTATTATCTGTTTTTTTTTTAAATAAACTATTCTTGCAATATAAGACATTATTGTCTAGTATTCTTATATGTACTTTTTATTGCTAAATATTGTAGAATTTTGCAGAGAATGTTAGAATTTTTTATGCCCATATTTAAAAACCTAGATAATTTTTAGTTTATAATTAAATACATATGTGCAGAATTTATGTTTAAATAAATAAATTTTTAGTATAGTTATATTTTTTTAAAAAAAAACAACAACAAAATAGTCTATTGTGTGTGCTACGTGATTTAATACAATGGTAGAATAATAAATTTGTGAGTAAAGGGTTCTGGATTGAAATTGATGCTTGAAATGAACAATTAAACTATTTGATAGTATTTAGTGCATCATATGAGGTTTTTTTAAACGAAGCATCATATTTGATCAGAATTTGTGCACTTTGTTTTTCAAAACTTATGTTGATAGCCAAAAGGCATTTGAATAAACTATATTCAAACTCCAAGTAATGTCAAGTATTAATAATATATAAAACCATATTTATAACAACTATTAATGACACATATGTATATCAACAGAATGTTTTGATAAATGAAAAAGAAGTTTATGTAAATTATCTCATTGTATGGTACCTTGAATAAAACTTTTTATTTGGAAACCAGTAGTAAAATAACTTGTTAACTGTTAAACATTTACTTCTTTTTTACTGTTTTCACAATGTTTTCATTCAATATCTGATAGCTTTGACTATTCAGCTATCTTCTGGAGTTATAAAATGCAATTATATTATAATATTTCTTACTTAGTTTAACAAAAATATAATGTTTTACTTTTGATATATATATACACACACAAAATTTAAAAATGTATCCACCAATTTGTTTTTTTTAAATACACACATATATATAATAAAAATTCATATAACATTACAATCCTAGCCAAAATATTAAACTTTACTAAAATTTTTCACAACCATGGTTTTTTACATTTAATATTATTTTAATTTATAACATATATATACATAATCAAAATTTTCCTAAATTCACAACTTAACCAGACTAGCCAAGAAAATAAACTCTAAAACATTACCAATGGTTTCACCACTACAAGCAGACATCTCAAGTGTAAATAACTACAAAATAACAACATATTTCAACTAAACATTACCCACAATTGCACTCAACTTCCACCCATCCTTAATATTAAAAGAACATTTAAATAAGTTAAGTGTTTCAGAATCATAAATTTTTAATAATAAAGTTTATTTAATTCTGTCTTTTATTTCTCTCAAAGAAGACACATTTAATACAAAACAAGGATAATATAAAATCACATGACCACCTCCTCTTATGCTTGTGTATAACAGTTGTTAAAACAGAAAAAACTCACTATATGTATTGCCACACACAGAAAGCTAGAGTAATCAATGGATGCCAGAAGGCTTGTGCATAAAATCTCTATTTAGTGCCTACTTATCCAGTAACTCCAGACTATATAAGCTAATGGGCTTGGATTGAAAACATTAAGGTGATTTCAGTTTAAGACTCATAGTTTTGTAGTTAAATGGAGATAAAAGGTGGTTGCTGGAGGTTTGCATTAGATCCTAAGATCTAGATGCAGTGCTCTCAGATCCAAGGCTCCTCACTGATAAAGGCCACAAGCCAGAAACTAGTCTGGGAATATTGGATGAGTAGGCACTAGATGGGATTTTATGCACAAGCCTTCTGGCATCCATTGATTACTCTGTCTTGCTGTGTGTGGCAATATATATAGTGAGTTTTGCCTGTTTTAAGGAATAATATACAATACTCTGGGAATAGTTTCAGAAGTACCTTCAGTTAATTCCTTAACTGTCCTCAACTGCCATTAAATTAAAAAAAAAACATAACAGAAGTAATTGTCATCAACTCAAATCCCATGAATCCTGAATTTTAATGTTAGCAGCTTGTCTATTAATTATATTCATTTTATTTCTATTTATTAAAATTGCCTCCTTAATTTTTTTATTATTATGGTTTCTCTTTTAATGAAGAATCTTAACACTTTCAAGATAAAACCTAAATTTATATTTATGTCTTTTCATGATCCAAGAAAACTGAAGCAGACATTAAATTATTATTATTTTACTTTTAAATTCTTGTATAACAATTCATGCTTCTTTAATATTTTCTCAATACTGCACCTCGATTGATCTATATATGGTAACATACATCCACAAAAAATTTGATACACAACAGGTATGACACTTTTAGAATTATTCACTAACTTATTAATGTTATTTGTAACACAAAATGAAACATTAAATACATCATTATATATATTCTTAAAAATTTTTTACTTGAATATTTGAAATATATGGAGTAGATATGCATTTTTTAGTATCAATCTTCAATGTCTTTAAATCATTATAACTCTTTTTAAATTGATATAAAGTATTGTTAATCTGTTCAATCTTATAACCAACTTCAAGCAATTCCTTGGCAAATATCTCAATATTTTTTTAATTTATTATATTGGTAATGACATAATTGAAAATCTGCATAGAATTGTTAATTATTGTTATATTTATTATTTTTATTGTGATTACAATAATTTTTAATTAATGGACATTATATATATACTTAGATATTATATATATATATATATATATATATATATATATATAAGAAATTACTAAGTTAGAGTTTAAATTTCGTAAAATTTATTGCACCAAGTATACTTTCAAGACTTTACCATCATATTCATGATTAGTCTGCTGAGAAAGTATACTTTATGCAATAAATTTTACTAAATTTAAACTGACTTAATAAGTTCTTTTACATTAATAGTTATAATGATAGAGTATCAGAATATATATATATGAAAAACAAAAAAACAAGTTAAAAACTTGCTAACTCTTGTATTTATGTCAACAGATGACATTCTACCAAAAAACACCGTCAAGCATATGTTTACATAAATGTCAGAGCATGCATTCACTATCTGTAACTTTAATTCCACATTCAGATCATGATTTCAAACTATTTGCTATCATCAGTGAAAGACAGGAATTTTAGAAACTAGATCTAAACACAAACTCTGAGCATTTATGAAACAGTTTCTATTCAGCTTGCAAGCGTGAATCTTTTAGACACGTAATGTCTTCAAACTCAGCATAGCAAGCCAGATAGCCACATGGGTCTGATCTCAGTTCAGCATCACCACATAGTAGAAGCCTTTGCAATATATATCATTGCTAGAAAGACCTCAAAGGTACATTTATGAAAAACAAAAAACAAGTTAAAAACTTGCTAATGCTTGTATTTATGTCAACAGATGGTGTTCTACCAAAAACACCGTCAAGCGTATGTTTGCATAAACGTCAGAGCATATATATATATATGCCATACGCTGGCTATAGCTATTGCTGATTTCTTTTATATATTGGTATATTGTAGAATTTCACAAAGTATTTTGATAATATATATATATATATAAAGAGCATGCTAATAGCTCTAAACAAGCTTATTTATTGTATTTTTTATGATAAATGCTACTAGAGAAAATATCTGAAGCCTTTATCTATTATCTAGTAGAATTTATCATAAAAAATAAAATAAATAAGCTTGTTTAGAGATATTAGCACGCTCTTTATATATTACATATTGGTAATACAAGCTATATAGGTCATGTAACATATGACTGATTTTTACTAATATATATATATATATATATATATATATATATATAACTTATATTTTATATATATATATATATAACTTGAACTTAGACTTTCAAGCTCCCTACAGCTATTTACTCCAACTGATGCACATAAGCACATACATGTGAAAAAAATAGATCTCCAATACACCTATTTCATGCTGAACCAGCACTCATCAGTTGGTCCAAATCATATCCCACACATATATACAATCATTGTTTAGTTTTATTAAGACATCAAATCTTCCCATTTTAATGGACAAGATTCACTCTTCTCGACCCTCCAACTCTTCTGCTATCTATATCATTGAAAATCTGAGGATGGAACACTCAAAGCCCTTGTTGATCCCAATATTATTGTCATACCCATATTAACTTTAAATCACACTGATCCCTCACATATAGGACCTTAATATATTCACTTAAATATACAGAAGAGGGATGGGCAGAATACAGGCTGAGTATATAATATTTAAATACATGTATATTGTCTATGAGTGTTTCACCTTCAGATTTTCAATGATATGGATGGCTGAAGAGTTGGAAAGTGGAGAAGATTGAAGCTTGTCCATTAAAGTTGAAAGACTTGCTATTTTAATATAAATTGAGCACTGATTATATATATGTGTAAGTGATGGTAATCTGGACCAAGTGATGAGTACTGGTTCAGCACAAAATATGTATATTAAGATCATTTATCTTTTTCACACGTATGTGGTCATGGGTATCAGTTGTATAAGATCTAGTTGATAGCTGTAGGGAGCTTGAAACTCTCAATTCAAGTCCCTTATAATTACATTAAGTTTAATATAGACAATATACATGTATTTAAATTATATTTATATTGTAACGGGCACATACAACGTTACATTATTTTTTTTTATTATTAAACATGAAAAAAATAAAAGTTTGCAAATAAAACTTCTTTTTTAAGAATTAAAAGTTGAAAATTAAAATTCTATTCTAAACTCATATATATTTAAAGTCACACAGATGAGAAATTAAAAAAATTATTAAAATAAAACTTTATTAAAAATAGAAAAAGTATTTTAAAAGCAAAAACTTAAAAAGATTTAGAGATAAAAATTGATTAATATTATTGAAAAATGGAAATGATTGTTTTAATTAGTTAAATGTGAACTAGCCCTTAGGCATTTAAAATGTATAAGCAAAGGTCAGATAGGAGAGAAAAACAATGGAATCGGACCTCAGTGAAAAGGCCATCACATCGTCATGATGTAATGTCCACTGGATCTGAAACGCTACTATAAAAAGTGATTGAAGAATTATTATTATTAAGAGATGTAGGACAGTAGTGGTAATATGTGTTAGTGGGGAGTTGAAAGAGAAGGGATTGAAAAGATGCACTCTTCAATCCCTTCAGTTCTGCTAAGAAAGAAAGAGAAATGACCTATCATTTTCTACATTGAGGACCAGCTAAAGTAAAAGACTTTCGGATGAATAAATAAAACGGCTAACAGAATACCAATCTCTTTAGGATGGCGTGGGAATTCATGTTCAAATGGCAAGCAACGGATAAAAAGGAACGTTTTAAAATCATAAGAACTTTTTGAACTCTAAGCTTTAAAAATATATAATTAATGAACATTTCTAAACAATAAGAACTTTAAAAATATAAACTTTCCCAGTATTTAAAAAAAATAGAAATAGATTCCTATCTGACCAATCTAAATTATTTATTAATTAGTTATAATTTTAATTGAATGTATTTCTTTTGTAAAATCATTTCCATTTATTTTTATTTTTTTGTTCTTTTAAGTTTTTATTATGATTTCTGTTTTTCGTTAAATTAAATTATATAAATGTTAAACTTAAGTCAGGTATGAATGACTATATAGATTTGTAAAGTTGTATTAGGGGAGGGTAATCTTAGGTTATTCATTTCGTAATTGAATTAGGTCAATGTATTGGATATATTGGTGTAATTAGTAGATGTAGTACGAGATTCGCTACGGGCAGAATCGTTTTATACGCCGCACACTCATTTTGCCTACAGAGGGAATTATAAGATGGAGACCACAGTTCCTTCCTATGGAGTTTTTTTTTATTGCTCTTATCATCAGATAGATGTAGTATTCCTATCTGACGAGAGGCAATTTCTTCTCTTAACCTATTGGTGCTATCGTATTCATATTACATTGAACACATCGATATATCAGGTGGATTGATGTTGGTTTAACTGCAAACTTTTGGCCTAAGGTTAAATAAGGGATAAAATATTTCTTTTCAAATGCAATCTATGTAGTCTATTCATACTCGACACTCTAAATAAAAATGCATTAAATTTAAGTTGGGTATAGACGTTATCGGTTAATTATGTGTTTTGGATTTCATATTTGATCAAAATATATAGACATTCGGTAAATACTGATACCTTACGGTGAGTATCTAAGATGTATTATTTCGGATGTCTTTTAAGTTATTGGTGTCTATGCGGCATCTTATGATGAATGCTATTGGGTTTCTTATAAATTTCCCTCTGCATTTCCATCAATGACTTTATATTTTGATCGCTTATGTTGACCGTGTAATCTATGTAACCGATCTATAGTCAACATTTATAAAACAAACTTTTATAAATCCATCTGTGCGAACATATAAAATAAAAATGTAAATTAAAAACTAAAATAAAAGTTAAGTTACATTTTAAAATGCTAAAGTAAACATACTAAAATAATAATGTTAAATTATATATATCTATGCGTAAATAAATGTTTGTGTGTAACAAACTTTTATAAATCCATCTGAGCGAACATATAAAATAAAAATGTAAATTAAAAACTAAAATAAAAGTTAAGTTAAATTTTAAAATGCTAAAGTAAACATACTAAAATAATAATGTTAAATTATATATATATATATGTGCGTAAATAAATGTTTGTGTGTTAATTACTGGCAGTGGCTTATTTTATTATTTTTTAAAAAAAATATTCTTAGATAAGAATTTATTGTAAAAATATAAATCTCTGCTGTGCCATTGAGCTAGTGACAATGGGCTAACGACCGGAATCAACCAATATAATTTTTTTTTTAACTTACATATCTGCCTACTATATAAATTTTTCTAGGTTCAAATGCCTAGATGGCGCCCTTGTCGTGCAGATTACGTTAAGGCTTTCATCCGGATCGTTATAATATATATATATATGTATGATCAGTTGAAATACAGTCTTTTTAAAATTACAATTATATGTCAATATATTCGCAATGATGACAAATTATATTGCATATATATCTAATTATATATTAAGTTGAAAGTAATAAGTGAACATTTTTTTGCTGTTTAAATATTATTGCTATATATTCTTGTATAGTTTAGCACAGTAGTACATTGATAGATTCAGAGCTGAAGGTCTCAGAATAAATTATCACCCGAGTGATATTTATAAAACTTGAATTTATCTAAAAATGAAAATGCTATGGTTAATTTATCTTTAGATATTTGAACATCACACAAAACTGTCAAGCAACTAATCTTATGATTTTTTTTACTTTCTTATATTAAATAATTGGATAATTAAATCTGAAATATTTAAGAATATGATTCTCTGTGGTAGTCATATGGTTTTCATAATACTTTCTCATATATGATTTTCATAATATTATCTAATATATGTTTTATTACAATGTGATATATATATATATATATATGTGTGTGTGTTTGTCTTAACTGAATTTTTAAGTCATTTGCCATTAACAAATCTTTTTAATTGATAAGAATAATAAATACATAACAAACCTGTGTTGCAATCATTCTGCTAGTCAGTTTGTTAAAGAAATTTTTCCATAAACATACAACTTCAGCTTACAGGACTTTTTACTGAAACAAACTATTTTTTCTATTCCATAGCTGTTATCTATTGTAAGTTTGAATCATCAGTAGTATTTTGTTAATAAAGGCATAAGCCAGAAACTAGTCTAAGGATATGGTTATTTAACACTGAATATGAATTTAATACATGTGAGATGAATGAATGAAATAAGAAAATATGCAGGGTTATATATGGAGAAGAGAGTCTAGAGATTGGAGACTATGAATTGAACTTGGAGATATCTTCATCCTGCAGCGGATTTATAGGAGTTGACGACGACGGTGATGAATTTAATAAAGAGTACTAATTAGTATCTCTTGTTTACTTAATCTTAGAATAATTCGCGTCTGTGGAGAAGAGGAGTAAAATTTATTATTAGCAATACATTTTTTAAAGATATAGGTTGCATTTTTACAAATTGCATGACTTTTTAATGATGTTAATTATGATTTAAATTTAGGAATACATTTGCCACTTTGCATAACTATGCAAAATATCCAAAAATATCTCACTAGTAGTACATATGTCAATATATTTAAGGAATGATTCATCCCTCATACTTATGGATGATGATAAAATTTATTTTTAAAGCGCCCTTACTAATATTTAAACAAATGTTACCAGTAATATTTATAAACTGAAAAAGTTTATATAATTTGCAAAAGAAAATGCATATTCTTATCTTATTACGGATTTTATATATATAAAATGAAGCCTTTAAAGATCAGGTTAAAATGTTAAAAATGAAATAAAAGATTAAGAAAAGTTTAAATATTGAAAGGTTTCTGTAGCAAACCTAAAGAAATGTCTTCCACATTTAATGGATTAGATTTACATTAGAAAATTCCAAAGTTTATATAAGTTTTTCTTGATTATATCTTTAAATTTTCTTAAAAGAATTATTGCATAAAATAATTAATCATTCATTTAAATATATGCATAGTAATCATAAAAAAACAGTGGATTAAACAAAAATTAAAAAATGCTTGCCATCATTCAGCAGCTGGCGTTAATGTTATTATCATAAAATTTAAGAAATTTAAATAAATCTTAGACTAATTCTGCAAGTACAAAGAATTATTAAATTTTTAGCTTATTATCAAAAGATAAAAATCACTCTAAAACAAGACCTGCTTTGAAGTAAAATAATAAAAGTAAAAACGATATTGTAGTATAGATTGATAAAGAAAAGCATACAATAGGCATTTGTAGAGTTATTAATAGATGGTCATATATATATTTTCCCTAGAAGACTTAATAAATTTGGTCTACAAACTCATCTAACAAAGATGTTGGCTAGAATGTATATGTAACTAATTCAGTCCTATGTATTGTTTTTTTTTTTCTTTTATTTTGAAGTTCATCATAACATGAGTTTTTACCAGTGTAAATACTTCAGATGACGTTTTCTCATCACACATGCGTCTCAGAGTTTATCTTTATTCATCTGGTGGGCTAAAGTCTTATGAAACGGTTGGAACTCAGCATCAGATATGGTAGCTGAATTTTGTATAGGTTAAAATTGGGACTTGTTTGATTTCAGAGTTTTGATTTTGTTAACTATATATATATATAGGGTATAAATAGTCAAAATAATAGACATAGATCACTAAACCCTATTCTCTTAAGCTTGTAAGTTATAAACAGTGAGGATTGTCAATTCCTCAACAAGCTTTGTGTTAAATGCTTAGCCAGAGAAAGCATTTAAAATATCTCTGTCAGGAATCCCCCCCCCCCCAAACCCCTGACCATGGTTTTGTGCAATACAAAAATACACAATTTCTCAAAGGTAGCTCTACTTTCCATACTTACATTTAATTGCAAATATATCTCATATGGAGTTATAGATGTTTCAAGTTTCTTGCTCATTTGATGAACAAAATTTGATTTATGAAATGCATGTGTGGTGAGCAATAATGGTTTGGGATTTTTGTTCTGACAAATAGTCACATTAGTTACATTATAGTGATCTTTAAAATAAAATAAAAATACACTTAGAAATTGGGGGTGTAATTTGTCATAGTGTCTGCAGCATAATTGTTAACTATTATATATATATAATTTACAGCGCTAAATATTTATATGTAATGTTTTCAGATTAACTCATTACAATATTTTTGAATACAATTGAATAGCTGTCTAGCTACAGCAAATGACAATATATTTTTAAAGTTAAATACTTTTTTAACTTTGTCCTCTTTCACATAATAAGAGGATTGTCTACAATGTTTTTGCTAGAAGGGATGGATTCTTTTAATCAATCAGAAATTTAATGGTAAATATTTTTAAACTTGATTGACATATATATTTAGCAAGTATGAAATTTCTTTCATTTTGAATGTTAACAATTATTTTAAATTCTAATATGTAATAAATAATAATTTACAGCGCTAAATATGTAATATCAATTTTTCCATTTAATGCATTTGTAATTCAGTTTTTCATACATTTGTTTAGACCTATATGACTATATAAGCTAATGAGCTTGGATTGAAAATATTATGTTTTCAATTTTAGACCCATAGTTTTGTAGTTAAGTAGAGATAAAAGGTGACTGCTGGAGGGTTGCATTAGATCTTAAGATGTATGTGTAGTGCTCTCAGAACCAAGACTCCTCACTGATGAAAGCCACAAGCTAGAAGCTAATCTGGGGATATTGGAAGAGTAGGCATTAGATAGGGATTTTATGCATAAGCTTTCTTGCATCTATTGATTGCTATGGCTTGCACTGAGTTGCACTACTGTTGGAGAGTTTTGCCTGTTTTAACAGCTTGAGCAGGCATAAGAAATGGTGATCTTGTGATGTGATACTATGTACAGCCACTCTTTCTCTCTCTTTCTCCCCCTCTCTCTCCCTCCCTCTCTCTCTCTCCCTCCCTCACTCACTCCCTCCCTCACTCACTCCCTCCCTCACTCCTGCCCTCACTCACACACTCCCTCACTCCCTCCCTCACTCACTCTCTCTCACTCTCTCTCTCACTCACTCACTCACACACATATGGATAGGCTACATACTTATAAAATAATATAATATCCATTTAAAATCATCTCAAAAATACTAATAATAAAAGACATGGGGCTAATAATAACAATAAACATATGAATAATTGCTCATCTCGCACACACATACAAAAAGAATATAATTCATTTATTCTGTTTAAGATTATATGTATACCAATAAAATCTGTATTGAATGACAACACTATGTACTGATATTTATAATGCTTTCAGTCATGAAATACTTTTCATAATATACAGAAGGATAATATATCTCTGGATACAATTATTTATATATTTTTAAATAACCATTCAGAAAACTCTGGAATAATAAAATTAACTCATAAATAAAATATTCTACTGTATATCTTACCAATATCATCTCTGGAATACTGTTCATATGAACATATTTATAATATCATAATTAATAGTCATAATATATAAATTATGGATATGAAACCATTAAACAATCACATGATTATTTTTTAATCCATGTAAAAATGCTAAAGAGAATATGAGAGAGGAAAACAATTAGCTTTTAATTGTGAATATTTATATTTCAATTTTTTGGTTTTAATATTGAAATTTTTTAAATTTTATACATCTTTCTGTGTGTGTATGGTATATTTGTGAAGATAGGATATATATGTATGTGTGTATGTGTTCTCCTTAGTACTTATCATTTGCTCTGAGTTCTTTTTAGGAACTTGCACTTAGAATCATATATTTTTCATAAAAATTAAACAACCTGAGTATAAAAATCAAAATATACAATTTTCGTTAAGTCTATAACTTTATGATGGAATTAAATCAAGAAGGATATTGGTATAAATTAAAATATATCTCAAAACTTAAATCGATCACTTTCAGTATTTGAATGTCACATGATTTCCCAAGCAATGAGCCTTTTGATTTTTTTTATTACAGCTTTATATATATCTTATAACATTTTATATGCTATAGATGCATTTTTTAGTGTTTTTTTTTTTGTTAAAGATGTATGTATGCTGAAATTTAACATTATTTTACTTAGTATTTATTTCTTATAGATATTTCAAATTCTTTATACATATTTCATAGGCAGGATTTTTTTTCCGCACATACAAAGGCAAAGATCTATGTTTACATGGATGAAATCTCCTTATTTTTCTTCTTTATTAGAATAACAACCCATGAAAAATATTTAATTTGACATATACAACTTTCTGGAGAAGTTTAAAATAGTATTTGTAAAATGTCAAGAAAGTTGCTATACTTTCAGATTCTTACACCTATATAAAATAGTTTTCTGGATTTAAATTCATTTAACCATTTGGCATTGAAATAAAAGAGGACCTCCTTTTACTTCAGCAATAAACCCCAACAAAAGACTTATTATAGATAATGGAAAAAACTTATTTAGCCTCAGGGAGGTTGTCAATTATTAATAGTTGATAGTTTCCTGGCAATATCAAAGGCAACGATTATCTCAGTTTACATGGATAAAGTCTTTTTATTCCTGTTATTTATTAGAATAACAATCCATGGAAATTATTTAATTCAATACATATGATAAAAAATTCAGTAAATTTAAACAATGATAACCATTTATTTATATATAAAAAGTTGAAAAATATACATAACAACTAGTAACAACTTAAATAATAGTAAATTTCAATATACATATTTTATTAAAAGAAGTGAAAGAACTGCATTTGTAGAAATAATAGAATAAAGAATTAATATCACTAAAATTAAAAAGTGAAAGATAGAAATCTATGGAATAACTTTTTGTTAGCATATTATTGTATAATGGTCAGAAAGAATGGAGTCTTACCGTATCTGCCATACAGGGCACCACTAGGTTATTAGAACCTAGAAAATTTATAGAGTAGGCAGATACACACTGTTAAGATCTAACTTTTACATATATATGGTTTATTCCGACTGTCAGCCCATGCCACTAGCTCGCGAAGTAGCAGAGATAATATAAAATATGGATTCTTATTAAAATATTTTTCAATAATAAAAAAAATAAAATAAAAGAAGCCACTGTCAGTAATAACACACACAAACATTTATTTAACATATATGTAATTTAGAATTATTATTTTAGTCTAACTTTTACTTTAACATTTAATTTACATCTTTAACTTTTATTTTTGGAAGTTCGCACAGATGAATTTAATATTTTATTAAAGTGTTGAGTATGAATAGACTACATAGATTGCATTTGAAAAGAAAATATTCTATCCCTTATTTAACCTTAGGCCAAAAGTTCGCAGTTAAACTAATGTCAATCCATCTGATACATCGATGTATTCAATGCAGCATGAATACGACAGCACAAATACCATACTGTCAGGAATGTACATCAACAGCATGGTTATAGAAGACATTGACTCTCATCCAGAACAGGAATACTACTTCTGTCTGACGAGAAGAGCAATAAAAAAAACTCCATAGGAAGGGATTGTGTTTTCCATCTTACTATCCCATTCCATAGGCTAAAAAGCGGTGATCCAAGGAGCAGGGAATACTGTCTGTCTCCGTTGGTCAATAAGAAAGGCTTATTTCACCTGAGTGCAGCATATAAGGTGATCCTGCATGTAGCGGACCTCATACTACATTTACTAATTACACCAATATATCCAGTCCATTGACCCAATTTAACTACGAAACAAATAATCCAAAATTTACCCTCCCTTAATTAAACTAATATAACTTTACAAATCTTTGCAGCCATTCACGCCCGACTTAAATTTAACATTTATTAAGTTTAGTTTAATGAAAAAAAAAAAAAAAATCGTAATAAAACTTAAAGAGAACAAAAAAAAAAATAATGGAAATGATTTACAAAAAATAATAATACATTCAATAAAATATTTTTTAATAACCGATTAAGTTTGGTCAGATAGGAATTTCTATTGCAATAATTTAAATACTGGGAAAGTTTTAGAATTAAAGTTCTTATTCTCATCAAATACTGGAATTTTAGAATTATAGTTAAAGCTTATTAAAGTTCATAAAGTTCTTGCGGTTTAAACATACTGGAAAAGTTTCTTTTTTAGAAGTTTGCAATCTGGTATCCAGCATTAATCCCCCGATGTCCTGTGGTCTGCAGTATAAGAAAACAATTGGTCATTTCTCTTTCTTTCTCTCTTTTTTTTAATAGCAAAACTGAAGGGATTGAAGAGTGCGTCTTTCCAATCCCTCCTCCTTCAACTCTAGCACACCTCTGCTTTCACATCTCTGTCCTCTTCCCAGCTCTTTCTTCACTCACTAAAATTTGTTTCCAAACTTTTTCTTTTATATTAGAATTTTGGATTGAGTGGACATTATGTCATGATGATGGTGATGGTTTTTTCGTTGAGGTCCATTTCCCCGAGGGATTTCTTTCATTGGTCATTCTGTTCCCATTGTTTTTTTCTCTCCTATCTGATCTTTAATCCTACATTTTGAAATGCCTAAAGGCTAGTTCACTTGGACTAATTAATAATCATTTCCATTTTAATTAGTTTATTGTACAAACTTAAATATATATTTTTATCTCTAAATCTTTTTAAGTTTTTGTTGACAATTTAGTTTTAAAACTTTCTTTTTTTTTTATAAAGTTTTCTTTTAATAATTTTTCATCTGTGCGATTTTAAATATTAGAGTGTAGATGATTTTTAACTTTCAATTTTTAATTCTTAAAAAAGAAGTTTTTATCTGCGAACTTTTATTTTTCATGTCTAATTTTTAGAAAAAATAATGTAATGGCATATGTGCCCGTTACAATTGAAATATATATTATTTTATATATACACTGATACCACTACTGCAGCTAGTGAATGGATGTTGTATATGCAGTGATTTTGAGTAAGTGTTTATGTAAAAACACACAAGTCTTGCTTTATTCACTTGTATTCTCTGAAAAACTTACAGATGTTATACTTCTAGTTACTAGTCTTTTGTTAGCATGCATATTTATTTAATTGTTGTCATTTCCTTTACCATTTTAACTATCCATATGCTGAAAAAATGTAGTTTTATCTATGTTATATGATTTGAGCTAAACATGCTTGTTTATTTAGCTATGATTTTAGCTAAATATGTTTGTTTATTTAACTTCATCTGAAGTAAATCTGTATCACTTTATACTTATCTCACAAACAAATTATTGTTTTCTTTAAGTATTATATTTTTTAGCTACAATGACAATTCATTAGTGATTAATATTTTACAGTCTCTTTCCTTCCTATCTCTTTTTTTTAGTTTAAACATAGAAATTTAATGGTAATCTATATAATTTGATTTGTTTTTTTATTGTAAAATATATTGTATTGCATGTTTATATTTTTTGAAGTCTGATAATTTTAACCTTATATCCATAGAAAGTGATTTATGAAAATATAGTCAGCAAGTTGGTTTAGAAATGGTATAATGAAGAAAGTGTATTGAAAATTATAATGAGTAAAAATGTATTTTTAATGTGAATAAGATATAGTTGCCTCTTCTGTATGGAGCAGACTTTAAAGTATTAATATAAGTAAGAAATATAGTTTGGCAGCTTTAACATTGTAAACTTTAAAAAACTAAAAAAAAGATGTATTGTCTAACATTATCTATAAAGTTAATATTAGAATTGTTAAAATGGCAAATGAAAAAAAGAGTTATTCAGTGAAAAAATGGAAGAGGAATTTGAATATGTTCTTAGAACTGGAAAAATGTGATGAATAAGAAGATATCACATGTTGAAAGAAAAAAGGAGCAAGAACTATATTGCTAGATGGTCTTAAGAATATTGATATTTGAAAAAGGGTCAAAAATAGAATCTTATAAGAATATTTTTGGATATTGTGTTAATCCTTTTTTATGAAAATAACTGATAATTAATTGGCAATGTCATCATCAGTAATTATGATCATACTTTAATGATATGGTTATCCTAATACAACAATAAGAAAAAAAACCCCAAAGTAAATCAAAGTCCTTTATATATGTATCATATAGTTGACCTCCATATATGTATCATATATTGGTATTTTAATATGCATGCAGTATTAAAACAATGACTAAAAAAAAGAATAAAAAAATATCTTTTTTTTTTTTTACTTTTAATTTGATTTTAAAATTTATATAATAAATGTATATTTTTTTATAATATAAAAAGATTATTATCTATTTAAATTTTTGTGATATTAAAGCATTGACATATATATATAGATAGATTTTTATAATGTAAAAGCATTCTTATATAGAGAGAATAATTCATTATTTTATTTTTTACGAAACACAATGGAGTATTCTTCAAAATAAATCTTGGTTATGATTAAATATATTTTTCAAAAAATTAATAGCAAACAAGTCATTGTTCAAGAAAGACATTTTCACTTTTTTTTAATACAGCATGTATTTATCTTTTTCTTTTTTTATAAAAAAAAAAAAAAAAGGAATCTTTTTAATGTGCTTTTAGGTTTAGTAGTAAATAAAAGAGTTATATGTATTCAGAATTAGAAGTTGGAATATTTGTTGATAATATATATATATATTGTGCTGTATATAATGAAATGCAGTTCTAATATAAAGAATCACTGTATTAAGATGTAATCTTAATTATGAGTCAAAGATAATCATGTTACCCTTAGATTATTGGATCTTATTTTGCTGTATGTAATACACCTGGGTCTCGTTTTATGCGGTAGATAGGTTTCACAGAAAACGCGCATTAAAAAAAATCGCACAAAAATAGACTTAAATTACCTTGGAAAATGGGGGCTAGGGTCTGTAAATTTCAGAATTCGCATAAAAGCAAGGCAACAAGAAAAAAATACTTTAAAATTCGCATTAAAAAAATAAGCAAATAAAGTATGACTAGTAAAAAATTTCAAATATTTAAAAAAAAAAAATATCAGACAAACTTTTTTTACTTTTTTTTTTTATTAATTTTACATTTTTCATACATATTTTAATTATTACCGCTAGCGTTCGTTTGTAAATTGGTAAGAAATCAGATTCGATGTGATGTGATGTATTGTGGCTTCTCCTTAAACGAAATCAAGAATCTCCTAGCAATTATGCTCAGAGAAACCTATTAGCCACTTTATTCTTTTCCTGATGTGATGTACAACTAACGCCACTGTCAATCTTGTGCTGTGTTAATGGTTTCCTGTTTCTATATTTAAAAAATGAGATCGTAATCAAAACAAAAAGATTCAGTTTATAAAATCTTCGTTTTTATTTTAAAAATCTAAAAGATTATTTATTTCTGTTATATATAACAAAATATACGTTTTAAAAGTTTAATTTTTTTGAATATTTATTTCGATATTATTGCGATATTTTTATATGTAAGTGCAAATCTATTATTATTATTATTATTTACTCATTAGTATAAGTAGGTTATTTATTTTAAATACAGCTTCAGGCCATATTCATGTTAGCTGCCAATATAGCGTTATATTTTTGAAAGAAAAAAAAAGTATTTCAAGTGAAAATAAGTTATTAATAATTTAATTTTTTTGATATCTAATAAATATAGTGAAATATGAAAGATATTAAGAAGAAATATGAATCTCATAACTTCAAAATCGCATTAAAATAATACGCATAAAATGAGACCCAGGTATATACTGAAATGACAGAGTGGTAGTCCTGAGAGCTAAAGCTCTTTGAATCACACCTTAATCAGTCACTTTCAGTGCTCCAATGTCATATGTTCTATTAAATGGACAACCATTTTGTTACTTATAAAACTGTATTGGTTTGCAACTTAGTCTTTGGACACAAAAAGTAAAATATCATAGCTCCTTGTGAAATGAGTGAGTGCCCATGATAATGTCAGTTGTAAATTATGCACCTTTGTTTTTATTGTTGTTCTTAATTTAAAAGTTCATGATATATTTTCCCCCAATAATTTTAGTTAAATAATGCAAAGATAACATATTACATGATACTATAAGCCAATAAACATCACATGATCACCATTTCCTATGCTTACTTATAACTGTTATTAAAACAGGCAAAACTCTCTGTACGTATTACCACTCAATGCAAACCAGAGTAATCGATGGATGCCAGATCCGATACTCCTCACTGATGAATGCCACAAGCCAGAAACTAGTCTGGGGATATTGGTAGAGTAGGCACTAGATCGGGATTTTATGCACAAGCCTTTTGGCATCAATTGATTACTCTGGCTTGGATTGAGTGGCAATATGTATAGAAAGTTTTGCCTGTTTTAATGATGCTATAAGTTTAATATATTATGAAAAGGAATACAGCTATAAAAATGTGCTTTTTATCATAAAATTAAAATAAAATAACATTTTTTTTATAAGTTATTAATTTCATATTTCTTCATAAATATCAAATTGTGATACATAAATCTTAAAGTTGTCATTTTAACAGTAGCTTTATCATTTTCCTCATACAGTTATAAATTAAATGATATAGACATAGCAAAGTGGGGGAGGGGGTAGTGATAATTCAAATTGTCAATAACCAAAAAAAGGAAATGCTTGTATATTTCATTTTTTTAAGCTACATCTACTTGTTCATAAAATATGTGAGATATATTGTATGCATACATTTTTATAAACATTTTATATCCATTCTTTTATAAACACATGCATTTAATAAATAAAAACCACAATTATATTATGTGCAGATTCACATCTATACAGTTTAAACAGCATATATTCAATTTTTCTTTCACAATGTATTTTACATGCTCACAGATCTATAATAGTTATGAACCTTATATACCCATTCCTCTCTTCCACATAAATGTGTATATATTTTTTTACAAAGAGCACAAATGTTCTTTCAGCAAGAAAAATATATAATGCAAAAGCTTTCTAAGATTAAGGAAAGGGATCAACTTCTCACACCGAAGAGTAAATTTGATGATATATGGAAACTGATTTCTATATCTGAATAGCTTTACAAGAACCTTACTCCTTTAAATCTTCATCAGAAAACATAGTACACATCACAGCTGTAACATATGAAGCACTCGTTAGTCTTTTCCATTCCTGACTGCAATCATACAAGGATACCTCTGTAATTTATAATTATCTGTTCATATATATATACATACTTTACCTTCTAAGTTATTTTTAATAAAATTTATTGAGATAAATGTTTTGTAATCATTCATACGCATCTAATATAACTAGTACATATTTGTCCTATTTTTCACATCTCATGTATGTATTCTCATGAAGAATTTATGTACAGTATATAGAAGTTCTTGAAGAGTAGAAAATTATTTTTGTATATACATTGTATATAATGAAATGACTTCTTTTGTTAAAAAAAAAAATAGCAAAATAAGATAGCAATATCGCTATTCTTATCTCTCAAAATATTTCAATTAATTAAATATTTTCTTATTTCCTGTGGGTTTTTTTTTTGTTTGTTTACATATCATTAATACTAACATTTTCATTTTTTAATTATTGCTGTTGTTGTTATTAAAAATAAAAATAATTGAATGTATTGCCGACCAGGAAGCAGTATGACTTTTAACCATCAGAAATGCTAGGGTTAAATTGCTATTTATGGATGTTTAATTCCCAAATCTACCAATGAACCTCTGAGTTAATTCATGCTCATGCAGTAGCCATTTATTTTACTTTTTGATTATGATTATAGTAGCAAAATCAATGAGCTTATATGCGTATTGAATTGGTAGATTATGTTTTGGTGTATTAGTGTATAGATCTATATATATATACATACAACAACCTAGGAAATATCAGTGCAATATATAAACTCATTTTCCAGATATATATATATACCCATTTATAAATACAAAAGATTAACCTAGATTTAGGTTATGTACAAAATGTAATCCATTTGTCTTAAATTAAAAATGCTACAAGAGCAAAATCTTAACTATAAATAAAACAACTTCACTAATTTATCCTATTAGTTATATATATGATTTTTTTTATACGTGACAGATGCAAATCATTCATACGTATGATTCTTGCTATTACTATTATAGCATCAATGTTTTGGCTGGCTTTCTTGATAGTAGATGAGATCTAATTGAAATAGTCATACTTTTTTTTTCATATATCAAATGCGTTGACCAGGAAGTGAATCCAGGCCAGCTGCTTGGAAGGCAGCTATGCTAACCACTAGGCCACCAACGCTTGACAAATAGTAATATCTTGCATTAATGGACACGTGCATAATTTTTTAATTAAAGGTTAACGTGACTAAAAGTGAATATAATGAAATAAAAAATTTAAATGAACTATTTTTTATTAAAAAAAATAAATAATAAAATTAAACATTTATCTGATTTATTTAGAGGAATAAAGTACTCTTCTTAGTCACCAGATCCATTGAAATGTAGTTTATTGCTAGAATTATTGAACAACTATTTATGTTTCAAACATTTGAATACTTTTATTTTTCTATAATGTAAATGATATAGAAATTGTCTGCATCTTTTATAGCATATATGTTTATGTTGTCAAGTGATAGGATAGAATATTTAATAATGATTGCATGTTTATAAAAATATATACTAAAATAAAGTAGTTTAAAAACAACTCTCAATCTAAGAAGATATAATACTATTGAAATGTAATTACATGTGCTCATATCTCCAATCTATTGAAGACATATTTATCTAAAAAGCAATTATATTGTGTAAAAAATTGGTCTCTTTATTGAAAAACATTTAACAATTTAAGTCATGTTTTTAAGATAGCATTGAGATTTACTGAAATCATTCTATAAATATATGAAAAGCTTATACAGTAATTTGTAACCACTATTCTAAGTTTATAAAGATAACATTTATTTATAATATAATAATATAAAAAATTATCATAAGTTTACTTAATGTATGAATTTATTCTTCTTGCTTTATCCTTTTTTAAGTAAACCAATTAAATTGAGCTAATTTGCAAAATGTAATTATTCATATTTGTAACTTTCAGTTTGAATAGTTTATGGTAAAACTGAACTATTTTTAGTATAATTTTAAATATAATTAAAATAATACAAAATATTAAAAGCTATAATTTTATTTAAAGAAATAAAGACACACACACACACATTCTTTTCTGCATTAGCTACATTAATATAATTTTGTTTTTCCCATGATGTAATTTTATATTTTTTAAATAAAAATATTTTTCAAGTGAACAAAAATAACTTTGGAACAAAAATACTTTTTGAATTCTTACCTGCTTTACAAATTAAATGTGAATAAATGCTGCCATTTTTGCCAAATTGAGTTCTGCAATTTAACCTTTGTACTATAGAACTTCCTCATCTGCCAATAACTGTCAATATTGAGGTATTTAAATTATAGTTAAAATATAGATTCATTACCATTCTAATGGAACTATTTATGATAAAATTCTAATACAGTATCAGCATACAAAATGTTCACTTTATCCTAAATTATCTTGTAAGTAGCAAAAATTTGACAAATAGCTCTACATTAGGGTTGCTGTAATCACCAAAGAAAAAAATTAAGTCATCATTTCTGCAATGAATCCCATTCCCTTTAATCCTTTAATGGCTACAAATGGTATGTGATACCACTAGAAATTTTCATATGCCTTAATTTTATAGAATTTTGTAAAATGAACAAGTTAGTAGTATCTCATATTGTAGTAGTCTAAATATAAATAATTTTAAATCTCCATTAGAAATGGTGTATGTTTGTATTCTAAATGGAAGTCATTTTATTTCTCCATTTTTTGCAATCTATGATTATATATATATATATTACTTTTTTATGTACAAATTTTAATTTTATCATAAAATGATACTTTTATTGGTAGCAGTATTACATATAGCTATAGCCTTTTTTACATAGATCAAATTGTAGCCATTGTGGGTTAATGTAGTTTTAGTCTCAATATATCAATCATGGATGTGAGTTTCTGTAAGATGTTTCAAACATTTATTTTTATGGAGTAACAAAATATTTTTAGAATACACTTGAGTCTCATTTTACGTGATAGATAGGTTCCTCAGAAATCATGCGCAAATGAAATCACGCAAAAATAGATGTAACTTACATTGAAAAAGGGGGGATATGGTCTGTGATTTTTCAAAATTCGCATAAAAGCAAAGCACCAACGTAAAATTACTTTAAAATTCGCGCAAAAAAAAATAAGGAAATAAAATATGACTAATAAAAAATTTCAAATTTGAAAAAAATTGATACAAGACAAACTTTTTTTAACTATAATATTTAATTTTATTCAAAATAATATATTTTTATGCATAATTTACAGTACAGTAATTTACATTTTTTTATACACGTTTTAATTATTATAGCTATTTGCTGAAAAACACATTCGTTTGCAAACAACTAGCGCCAACTTCACACTCATGTTCTGTCAATGGTTTTCTGGTGACAACGTAATTAGTAATTAATCTTTGAGATGATGATTTTATTAATTGTTTATGAAACTAACAACTAAAAATTAAATTCTTATTTTTGTCTTTAATTTTCAATTCCATTTAAAAATCAAATTTCACATCACATTATTTCAAGTCGCCGTAAGTAATTTTTAAATTGTTAATTACAATTAAAAATCAGATTTTAATTTTTAATTGTCAAATTTAATTGTGCCCACTGCTATTACTGACCTTTTAAAAATAAACTTGTGGACACTAATTGATTAATAATTGATTACGTTCTTTTTTAAAAAGCAAAAACAATGTGATTTAAAAATGCAAAATTAACACGCACAATGTTTGAACAAATTTACATTATAATCTTGTAAAATTTAATGTGTGTATACATAAAATGTGGAAATCATGATTTTAATTTCATTATTGCATAAAATCTTAGTATTATAAAGCACTGAAAATATTGAAATTACTAAGTTGAAAGTCAAATTCCAATAATGTGCTATTACTTTCTATATGACGTAAGTGCGCAAAATTTATTATTTAAAGTAATAGCACAATATCAAAGTTCGACTTCTGGTGAAACACGAAATGCATAACTTCAAAATCATGTTAAATAAGTCCGCGTAAAAAGAGACCCAGGTGTACATTTATCCATAGATTTTTATACTATTTATACTTTAATGGACCCTAACTTTATTTTAAATTAGTATCATTCAAATATTACTCTTGTGCACCAATATAAATCAATTTAGCCAGTATTTGCATCATAATTATATCTGTAGTTTTATTATCTATGATGTAATTATTTATATAAGATGATAAAGTTAATCAGAAGAATGTGAAAAGCAATGATGAACTATTATGATTGATGATCAAAATATTATGTAACCATACTGCCTAGTTTTTTCTGCACACCTTTGAAATAAGAATGATGAGAGTTTTTTTTTATTCAGACTGTTAGCACACAAAATCTATATATCTATCCAATATTGGTCAGTAAAAAAAGGTAAAAATTATAGGTGAGATGGCATTGTGATTTTATTGCATTAGTAAAGTGGAAGACATTAGCTAAAGATTATTGTTTTACTGTTCAATTAAGTAAAATAAAAAAAACAACAACTATTTAGTTAGTTGAATTGTTTCAAACTACTGCCATGTGGTGTGAGTTTCCAAAAATGAACTATATTTCATACTATTAGTACACTTGCCCATTGTAACTGTTGCATAAGCAAAGGATTAAAAAATCGACTTTCAGATAATGAGAATTTTTTTAGCTATGATTGTTTATGTATATTTTTCTACACAAATTTTAAGTATTAAAATACAAATTGTGTTAGAATTTAGACAACATATTTTATTAGAAGCATTTGGTTAAAAAATGTATTCAAATTCTTATTGCTGAAAACATATAATAACATAATATCAAAATTGGATTTCTTAAGAGCTCAAGAGATATCGATAATGCATCTGTTTGCAAATGCCACTAACTGGACTCAAATTTACTCCGAGTATTTTTTTAAATATTTAAATCATAATCTAACTATCCTATATTAGTCAGTAAATGGGTATCTAAATATTTTAGTTGGAGTGTGAATATGTGCTGCTCAAATCCTTATCTTCTGGCAGCTAGCAGGTGTCATAAGTAGTACCCCCATCTTTATTGTTACTTTAAAATCACTGAAAGAGAAGCCTTTGCTCTGCAGATGTTTGTTTTTAAAGATTATTTTACTTTTTATTTTTTTTATAGATTAGTAGATGTAGTAATATTTAAATATAGTAGGGTTTTTATTTATTTATTTATTTATTTATTTATTTTGTAGCAAATTTTTTTCCTGTGTACTTAACATGTAAAAATTTTCAATTTCAAGGATAAATTAATAATTATTTTTTCGGGACATCGTAACTGATATACGACTTTATTTTTAATTAAATTTTTTTGATAAACAAGTAAATTTATGAAATTCAATCTTTGTATATTATCTTCTATATTTTTACGATGCAATCAAACTGTTGGAAATATTTTTATCATTTGGTCTGGAAAAAAAACATCTTTAAATGATTCAATAAATAAAAATTGCATTATTAAAATATGGAAATGAATTCCGCAGATAAGATTTGCGGAAGATATATAGCTAAATTTGACAGCATTCTTTAAACACTGTCAAAAAGATATTACTCAGATGTGTTTATGGAGAAATAAATGAATTCATCTTTTATCAAATGATAAATCAACTTTGAAATATTGGATTTAAGATGAGGAAATGGTAAATATTTTCATCCTGTTATCAATACTTCATATTAATTTTTTTTATAACTTGAAAATTTTCTTTATAAGTTTGGAATAAAGAAATGATCTGAATTCACCTGGTCTCTCAAATTTATTACTTAGTTGAGTGAGTAAATGAATGCGTGTATATTTACACAAAATCGTATTTAAAATGTTTAAATTTTATTTCATTAAATAAAAGATTATTTTAGTAATTTCATATTTTCTGCCTTTTTACATGAAAACAAAATTTAAAAGTTACAAAAAATAATAAAAGTTTTTTTTTTTAACTTTTAATTAAACGAATAAAAATTATTCAAATATTTTCAGTTGGACTGCTGAAAAATGTGGATTTTTTTTCAAAGACTGCAGCATATGCTCAGTTATTCATCTAAATCATAGAAAAATATATTTTAAACTATATAATCTTCATCAACCAGAAATTGAAACTCATCCTTATTCCATGGTGCTTCTTTGTCAGTTGATCACCACTTTTTGGAATCTAAGGACATATTTTTAGCCCTAGCATATTTAATGGGAATACTGTATTTATTTATGAAGTGTCCACATTAAGCTTCTTTGTAGATAATAAAATATCACTTTGAAAAATATTACGGGCATGCTGAATTCTATTTTCCAGTGGCTGTCTGTTCTTTTATAGATACCTTCACCAAATACCATAAAATAAATTATTTGTTTATACATTCTCTTTTCAATGATCAGACAGGAATGAAAAAATTTGTTACCAGTATCATTAAAAATCAAATAGTAAATTTACAAATTAGATATTGTAGAATTAAAACTATTTCTTATTGTATAATTTGAAATCTATTTTAGATATTATACCATATGTTATTTGAATACAAGTATAATGTATATACTGAACTTTAGAAGTAATTACAGAGGATTTGAACACAGATTTTAAGATCTCTTCAGATATCCACTCCATCTTATATAACTGATACACATGATCACATAATGTAAAAAAAAAGATAAATGATCTCCAATATATGCATTTTGTACTGAACCATTACTCATCAGTTGGTGCAGATCATCATCTCCCACCCATACACATAATCTGTGCTCAGTTTATATTAATATAGTAAATCTTCAAACTGATCACATATGTATTGGAGATGATTATCTGTACCAACTGAAGAGTGCTGGTTTAGCATGAAATACATATATTGGAAATTGTTTATCTTTTTCACTTATATGTGGTCATGGGTATCAATTATATAAGATGGAGAGAATGTGTTCAAATCCCCTCTAATTATTCCATGTGTTAATAAAAAATTAGTCTCAGATTAGATTGAAAGAAAAAGGCAATAGCGATTATTTTTTTAAATAATAACACATTCATTGATCATAAAGTTGTTAATTTACATATCCATAATATCAAATATGTAAAGATACATGATAGTATTAAGAAGTGAATTAACACAAAATATATAGATAAAACAACAAATAAATAACACTGTTAGTCATTGAATTGAATGAATAAATTAAAATAGAGCTGAAATGGATATTTCACTAGAAGATTTGGCAATAGATAATATGAAGAAGTTTTAAACTGATACCAAGAGCTTATAAGAGACTTAGAAAGAGCTCATAAATGAGTTATCTGGATGAGATAAGGAAGTTTGATAAAATGATGTGAAAGCATGTAACCATACATTAGTGGTAGATTCAATTCAAAAAGATATTCACAGACCAATGAATTAATAATGATGACAATTAATATGACCTGTGCAAAATTTAATCATATGTGAGATCTTTTGGAAATCATAATATCCATAATACAGGAAACAGGATTGAGGTATAGAAAAATCCAGATATTTTTTACAATAAAAAGAAAAATGTGAATATATTATGAACATTTAAGGCAATTATGGATTTGTCTAATGAAGGAATGAGATGACAGTATTTTGGATTGCAATTGGAGAAATCTTACCTTATCTGATGCAGGAAGGAATCGTTGTGGATTTGAGAGTGAACAGTCCAATTTACATAGTGTTTATGGTGCAATCTCTAGTGTCTATATAAGTATATTGGACCATTAATAAAGGAAGGATTTCACCTTTATTGTTAAAAGGAGGTTGCTTTGACAACAGTTTGAAATTGTTGATTGTTATTGATATTGATTGTCTAAGTGTTGACTGATTTTTAATGATATATATATATCTTGTAATGGTCATACTACATTCACATAAAATCTAGAGTTCAGGCAAAATATACCAAAGCTGATTGAGATGAGGTGGTGGGACTCAAACATGATCAAACATCAACTCATTTACCAGTACTCCATAATTTAACACCCTATGAATGACATTTATGAGGTTACATTCTGTCTCAATTTCTTCAGCAAGCTGATCGAGCAAAGGGAGAAACATGAGACTCAGGGGAAATTAACAATTTATATATAATTAAGAGCTAAATAAACTACTTAATATACTAACACTTAACTAAAAGGATGCATAAATACATATTAATTATAATGAATTTGGAGGATTTGGAGTTGGATTGCGAGTAAAAGTCATAAAACAACTTACTAATTTTAAATAGGTTGAGTACATAAATGATTAAATAATAATTTAAATGAAACAAAGGAAACATTAATTACTTAGTGTTAGGATACAGATAGAATTAACACACTCAAGCGTTATAGAATGATGAGATGAATTTAATACAGTGATTTCATCTTGAAAAATTCAAATTAATTTATACAAGTGTTTGCGGTTAATAAACTATGCCTATTATATTTTGATATGCCAGGTTTGCCAATGTTATAAGATAAAACATTAGCCAGGATGATTATTATATACAACATTACCGTGATTGTTCTAAATATATTATAAACAAGCAATTTAATAAGCTTAACATACAGATTCATCATGGTAACCTAGATTATGGGTTCAGACTAATGCTGAAGCATTATTAATGAGGAGGAGAAGAACTGGTTACCTTTAGGTTTGCATCAAGAGACTATGGTGCTAATAAAATACTAGAGTTAAGGTCACAATGCAAGTGAGTAATTGTTCACAGGCTTCAGTGTCAAATACTCAGTGCAGTAAGAGTGAATGGCTTGCTACAGTAATAAAGAACATTTCAGTTCAGTGAACTTGAATTGAATACTCAAGTGTCCTGGTTCTTAACTCAGTAACATGCTTGGTGTTCTAACCCAAATGGAGGTGGAAGGGAGCCCATCAAGACATAGCAAGATGTTACTACACCAATGGGTGCTTAGTAAGAACACATCACAATGCATATATTAATACAAATATAAATGCATAAGTAATTAATTAATGCACCTAAACAGATAGTTTCTATCTGCTACAACTAACTCAATCCAGTTCTTAGGTTAGCATATAGTAAACCTGTTAAATAAAAGAGTTAACTAAGTCTTAATCTAGTCAATGTACTGAATCTGTATACACCTGGGTCTCTTTTTACGCGGATTTATTTAACACGATTTTGAAGTTACGCGATTCACATTTCTTCGGAAGTCGAACTCCAATAATGTGCTATTACGTTAAATAATAAATTTCGTGCACTTACATCATATTGAAAGTAATAGCACATTATTGGAATTCGACTTTCAACTTAGTAATTTCGATATTTTCAGAGCTTTATAATAGTAAGATTTTATGCAATAATGAAATTAAAATCATGATTTCCACATTTTATGTATACACTCATTAAATTTTACAAGATTATAATGTAAATTTGTTCAAACATTGTGCATGTTAATTTTGCATTTTAAATTACATTCTGTTTTTGCTTTTTAAAAAAGAACGTAATCAATTATTAATCATTTAGTGTCCGCAAGTTTATTTTTAATTATTTTCTTATTAATGACACTAATCAATAACGTGCTCTTAAATTCCAACGAGAGCTAAATGGTTGTATGTCTGGATATCGTGAGCTTCATAAACAATAAAATCATTGTCTCAAAGATTAATTATGTTGTCACCAGAAAACCATTAACACAACATGAGAGTGAAGTTGGCACTAGTTGTATTTCCTCTTGTGAAGAATCTGATTTTTTACTAGTTTGCAAACGAACCTGTTTATCGGCAAGTAGCGATAATAATTAAAATGTGTATAAAAAAATGTAAATTAATGTACTGTAAATTATGCATAAAAATATATTATTTTGAATAAAATTAAATATTATAGTTAAAAAAAGTTTGTCTTGTATCAATTTTTTTCAAATTTGAAATTTTTTATTAGTCATATTTTATTTCCTTATTTTTTTGCGTGAATTTTAAAGTAATTTTACATTGGTGCTTTGTTTTTGCACAATTTTTGAAAAATCACAGTCCATATCCCCCCTTTTTCAAGGTAAGTTACATCTATTTTTGTGTGATTTCATTTGCGCGTGTTTTCCGAGGAACCTATCTACTGCGTAAAACAAGACCCAGGTGTATATATATATGCAATTAAGTTAGGGAGGAAGAAGTATATTTAATGACCTTAACAACATTTAAAAATATACTTTTAACATCATCTTTAACTAGTATCCTAATAGACAAAATCAGAAGTTTAATAACTTATTATGAAAACCTTAAAAACTATAATATCAATAACATAATGATAACAACAAGCACTTAGCAATCAGTTGTTATCTATTAGAATAGGATTTTGAAGCAGTGATTTATTTATGATAAGCAGCATTGTTAAATTATGCTGGAGAGCTTAATAATGATCTCTCTTTAATAGTTACTAAAATAAATATTCGCTGCCTCAAAATATTGGCATATCATAACATTTATTAAATAAATGAAAATGAAATAATTAAAACAATAGTTATAGGCATGATTGCAGTTTATAGAGAATTTAAAATAATAACTGATTACAGTTATTATAAGTTAATGAAATGAAGTTACACTATTTGAGATTCAGGCAAGTTTACAGTTTAATTTTAGAAATGATTTAATTTAAAAGAAATTAAGAATTAAGAATGAACGTTCCTAGATTTACAGTAACTAGCTTAAGATTTAATTTACAGTTTAAAGATTAATTTAAGAGCTCTCCAGTTTTGAAGAAATATTACCAATCTTCTTCAGCAGCTTGGATGTCAGGTACTTGGAGGTAGACATTATGGCATTCTTCTTTGGATAGGTTGCTTGGTGGTAAAGTCTTCTTTTCACAGCAGACAATGTCTGGAACTTTCCATCCTGCTGTTGATGATCACATGCTGTGGAAGCATGTAGTCTGGGGTTGGAGATGACCATCCCCCATGGGAAAAAATGGCAGTTCTGCAGCCCTCCTACTCACTCATTATAAAATCCAAACAGGCGTGGATTTTGGTAGCGACACACAGATAAATTTTATCGAGTATTTTTTAAAGTGTCAAAGTATAGGCTATTTATACTAATTTTCTAATCTTATATTATTTTTCTACAATTTCGATTCACAGTGGAGTGAACCCATTAACACTTGTTTACAATTCAATTTTAAATTTGTAAAATTGACTCAACCATTGTTTAATATTTTAAGTCAAGTAAATTTAGCTTGGTTTAGCCATTCAATTCCCAAAGGGATCTAAAATAGTGCTGGTTCACTGTGTTTTGTTCTTGATTAAGTTTCTATTTCAAAAATATTATTACAAAAATATAAATTTAAAAACCCAGCCTATACACTGTTTTATAACCAGGTGTGTGGCATGATTTTTATTGACAGTATATCACAGATATAGTTATTGGGTAAAACAGATGAAACATATAATCCATAAGAATATACTGTTTCAATATATATGTATAATATTTAAATATATGTATAATATCTATACTAAACTTAATGTAATTAACATGGGTATGACAATAATATTGGCATCAACAAGGATTTTGAGCATTCCATCCTCAGATTTTTAATGAAATGCATGGCTGAAGAATTGGAGAGTGGAAAAAGTTGAAGCTTCTCCATTAAAGTTTAAAGATTTGCTATCTTAATATAAACTGAGCACTGATTGTATATATGTGTGGGAAATGGTGATCTGAACCAACTGATTAGTGCTGGTTCAGCATAAAATACATATATTGGAGATTGGTTTATATAAGATAGATTGAATAGATGTAGGATGCTTGAAAGTTCATGTTCAAGTCCCGTATAATATATATATATATATATATATATATATATATATATTTCATGTCCATAAATTAAAAATCATGAAGTTTTAAATTTAAAATTTTTTAAGTAATTTTAATATATAAAAGTGGCATAGAAATTTTATATGTGCAGATAAATGTATATGGTACAATCATTATAAAGTTATTTTGTTAACTCAAATTAAATAAATATTTTTAAAAAAAAAATTATAAAAGCTAATTAATTCTAAATTTAGTTTAAAAGTAGATTAAAAGAAAAAGGTGTTTTCTTTTAACAATAATTAAAAGTGGAAATGACATTCTAGGAAAAAGTAATTAAAATGCTACTAAACAGATCGGTAGATTAAATTAAGGAAATAAATAATTGACATGATTTAATTTAAAATGCTGTTATTTCTACGCAAAGATAAGAACATGCAAATGTGGTATTGGGCAAATAAGAGTTCACTATAGTGGATTTGCTGGAGTTATCTATAGCCAATAAATCAAAGGATTCAAAAGGTGAGCAATGGATCTGAATTTTACAAATAAGATAGCTCCAAACCATATAAATAGTTCTGGAAATTATATTTTCAAATTATTGTTCTGCTTTTATTATTCTTTGTCTGCTGTTACTGAGAGTATTATCATTATTCTTTTGTCCTGTCAGATCTATGATGCAAGAGTAGAGAAGTCATTATTTGCTTCATTCTGTCAAGCTGGCATAAAGCATGTGGAAAAATGCATTGCTGAGCTCTGGAAAAAAGCCATCTACATGTGAAGAAGTCACATAAGCATGTGTCTACTATGCATTAACATATATCAGTAAATTTGATGTCCAATGTTACAATAAGAACCAGCTGCCAAACCAAGATTAAATTAAGATTTAAGCATTCTAAATGCATTTGAAATTGTGACTTAAACCTACCATTGCCATAATTATGGTTTAATAAAAAAAGCTGCAAAAATATACCAATATTTAAAGGACTGAATGCAAACTTTGATCCTGTAACAAGAGGTATGGACTTTAGATGAATTTCTAATTAATCATAACTTATTTCAGATCTATTAAAAATTATGTTGATGAATAATTATTAGTTTCAATCTGTTTATGGGCATGTATGGTGAGAGATTACTATGTTGTTTTTTTAGCAAGCCATAATTTAATCAATGATAATTTTAAAGTAAGAATTTTATAATGCTCAGTTAAAGTGTATTTTTTTGATCTCTGGTCATGTCATTCAAAATTGTATGTTTATTAAACAGTTATTTCCACTTTATTTAAAAATTAAATAATATATTAAGGTGATAAATTTACAAATTATGAATGGAGTTCAGTCACACTGCATAGACAAGATAGATTAATGTTGTAACTAATAGGTTTCAGATTGAGTGAGCTGCACTTTTGTTTTGAGGTAATATTGATAAAAATGGGCGGTGTCAATCCATCAATTCAGATATTCTTATGTAACAGATTAGTGAAATGATTGTAAAATCATTTGTGATTGCTGGTCATTTACTTTCATTATTTGTTTAAACAGTGATGTATAGTAGATGAACAATTTCTATTATATATTATTTATTTCATTTTTATACATGTCATGTAGTGATACATTTGTGATTGCCTCTAAGAAATTTAATTCCTACCATATGAAATAATTTACATATGCATTTACTCTTATGTATCAAGTATGGTAGTACAGACATTGTTTCCAGTATTATACAATTATTTGAGAATTTTAATTTGTTGCTAATATAACTTGAAAATGAGCACACAGTTGATTAATTAAATCATTCTGCATTGATAAGGTTGTCTTATACTTATTTGGCAGAATCATTTAATCTTAAAACAGTAATAATGAGAGGTGTGAGTGTTTAGATGGCTACACAGTATATTGGGATCCATTCAAATACATCTAATGATAATAATAGCATAAATTAGAAATTATCAAATCTGAATTGTTTAAAAGCATTTAAGCTACCATATACTATATCTGTATATAAATTAAAATAATACTAATAGGATTTAGAAAGGTTGAGTTATCTTTAATTAATTTATAAAAAGACAATTAACTAAAGTGCTGCCAATGTGTGTTATTTTGTAAACACATAAATAAATGGTTTATTTCATTACTTTTAGCAGTTTGTCATTATTATTTGCAATCAATAACTTAAGTAAAATAATTAAGAGTTTCTTGTTTTTCCCTGATCTTAGTAAGCTGTAAAAAAAAAAAAAAATAGTCCGTGAGGTCAGAATTTGGAATGCACATGTTTATTTCCCTCAGGTGATTTTCATAAGGGTTATGCAATTCTGTCAGTTACAATATATATATATATCAAAAGAATCGTTATATACTATAATGAAGAATTTTGGAGTATAGGCAAAGGATGGGTCATGGGATGTTCAATTAGTATAATTTTATCATCAGTAGTAAATAGTATTGAGGAGAGTGTAATTGATAGAGTTATAAGTAATAATGAGATTAAAGAATATTACAGATATGTTGATGATATTATTATTGTAGGAAATAATAGAGGAATATATTAATAAAGTTTTGAATGAGTTAAATAAGAATAAGTATAATTTTAGATTTACGATGGAGAAAGAAGAAAATGGACTAAAGTATTTAGATATTTTTTTAAGAAGAGAGGTGATGTAAGAGATAATGGTTGAACATTATATTAAAGGTGAAAAAGACTAGAGGGTTGATTGATCCAAAATCTTTTTAACCATAGTGCCAGAAAATGGGAGTTTTAAAGGGATTTAAATTAAAGAATGGTTCGATAACATTAGATAAAAAAGAGGCATGCAACAGAAATTAAAGGTAGAAAATGATTACATTAAAAGTAGGTTACAAAAACAAAGTACTTAAGATTTTTGATAATAAAATAGAATAAATAAGAATAATAGGAATAAATGTAGAGATAGTAAATGGATGTCTATTCCATATTCAGAAAAGATATATAAAAGATTAATGAAAAAAAATTCCAAATAATGTAAAAATAACTTGGAAAAATAATAAGTCTTTAGGTAAATGGTTAAGTAATGCAAAAAAGTTAAATGATGTTAATAAAGGTGGGACTAGTTTATAAAATTAACTGTGGAAAATTCAAAAAAATATATAGGACAGATAGGAAGAATGGCAAATGAGAGAGATAAGGAACATGATCAAGCCATTAATAGAAAAGATATGAGGTCAAGACCATATTTGCATTACTTGGATACAGGGCATAAAATGAAATGTGAAGAAAATATGGATTATAAAATATGTACAGGATTACCATAAGATAATATATTATGAAACATTATATATTCAAGAAAATTTGGACAAATGTATAAATATAGTAAAAGGTCCAACAAAATTAGGAGGAAAATGGGCTTTATTAAATAGTTGGAAAATGTAGGAAATGATTGAAAATATGTAAACAACATTTTAAAAGATATAAAATATATATTTAATTATTATTTTTGAAAAAAAAAATTTTTTTTTTTAATTATAGGTATAAAAAAAATCTAATTTTAATTTATTTAATTGAATATTGTAAATTGTATGTATATGTAAGATGTAAAATATATTAAATTTATTTATCTATTTTATTATAATATATAAGTATGCAGTTGAAAATGCAATTTAATGTAAATAATGTCCAGTAGATGGAATAGATATAGTTAATTGGTTATGTAAATTGTATAGTATAATATTTTGAGAAGGTCTCAATAGTGACAAAAGTCGGTTCGATAAATATTATAATATAGTTATTAATAGTTTTTTATTTCAGTCTTATTTTGATTGATTATTTATTTATATTTTTGCGACAACATTATGGACAAATAAGTTGTATTGGATATTTGACCATTATATATATATATATATATATATTGTATTGGTCACTCAATCCCCCTTTGATCACGGAGGGTGCCATCAGATGACTGCATATCTGGAAAATTTGTTTACCATGATTAAAAGTGGATGGTGATGATGGTCTGTGCTGACTAGACTCAGGGAGATAGCAAGAGCTTATGAATATTGTTCAGACAATTGAGAAAGAAAAGCACTAAGACAAACATCAGTCAAATTAAGTTTAAATAATTTTAACGTTTTATTATGAGTAATATAAAATTTTAAAGTATAGCTTTACACACAATAAATATGGTCCTGTCAGGCGTGTACTAACAAAAACTAAACAACAATGCACTGGCAGACAGACTAATTTTCTAATAAAGGATTAAAAAGGAGAGAAGGATTTTCCTTCTGCTGGTGATTTACCTAAGCAATACAGGTTTCCTTATGCAAAAGTTCTAAAATGAAAAGCAAATGAAAGTTTTTTGCATGAATCAATGAAACCAGCATGGGCGAGCATCACTAGCTTATTGACTAATGATGTCATAATGTCCGCAGAACTACAGCATGAAAAATTCACATTTAAGATCTCCACGGTTGATTATAATGCAGGAACCTAAAAAATGGTAAATGAATACGACGGAGTATGAATTATAAAACAAGATAAAACTTATATCTCAAATTTACTGAAATAGTAAATTAGAAAATACTTCAGCGTAAATGACTTAAAATTAATAAAACACTAAATAGCTGATTTAAGGAAAATGGACGTATAATATGGGTGAATCACCAACCAAATGATTGGCCAAAACTAAGCTGATTATAATAATTAAAAGTCTCAATAGGAGACCAGGAAGTAATTTAGAAAACTATTCATGTCTGCCCAAAGCATTTATCAAGAAAGTGAAATAATTAGAATTACAAATAACTTTATAAACTAAATTCCCTGTACATGCTCTGATAAATAAATTTAAAGCAACACATAAAAGATGAAATAAATCTAGCAAATAAAGTACTAATGTTTGGACTAGATTATTAGATAATTCATCAGAGAGCGTATATGAGCTGAAAATATTAAGCATTAAATGCCTTAGCAGAAAGAAATGTTTTATCATCTATAATTTAAAAGGGAATTAATATTATCTTCCTACTGGCAATTTATAAAAGAACAACAATTCTAGTTTTCTAATTCGGAGATATGAAAATAATACGGTCTTGTAGAAAATCAACGAAATGGTGCTGGTGAACATTTCTTACCTGGAATAATATGTCAAGACAAGAATGTCATTTTTCTGGCAGGACAGCCCAAGATACACCACTTTTAAGGAGATTCATGGTTGATTTCACATACAAGACAAGAAAAATATGATTATGATCTTACGTAATCTAGAGAAAAAGAAACGAAATCTCCAACTACAAAAAACCAACACAATACACTGCCAGCCAAAAGATTTGCAGTTTAAAAAAAGCACAAACACAGTAATTTACATTAATTATTGGGGGATAAAATAGGGACATCAAACTAAAATTTATGAAAGACTGCCAAAGCATTTAGAAATAGTTAGTAAAATAAAGGGAGACATATTAAGCATATAAAATATAAACTCACAATACATTCTCCAATAAACAAAATTGAAAACAAACTTGGAATCTTAAAACTAAGATTCCAAGACACACTATAAATACAATGAAAAGCAAATACAGATAATAATTATGAGATTAAATATTATTAAAACCACAGATTTATTTTTAGATTGAGCGGAGATTTAATTAAAAAATATATTTACTCTGGAAAGAATAAGAAATTTTACCTTATGGTGAAACAGAATTCACATAGTTTTTCAACGAGTGTGCACATCTATTTTTGAGTTCAAATTTTCAGCTGTTTTATTTCTTCACAGCGGCAAGTATAGAGGCATATTTCAGGATCTTTCCTACTTCAGACTTTCATGGCATGATCAGAAAACAGCTGGGAATCAGAGGTCTGTCTTTAGTTAAGTTAGTAAGGCATGTTGTAGGTTAGCATACATATAGTAGTGAATTTTGACATCTTGCGAAAGTAAACGTAGGCAGTAATATGAAGTCCACTTAATGACAAGCAGCAGAATATAATATTTTATTAGCAGCAAATTTAAAAACAAATTAAATGTCCGAACTGCTAACACAGTACAAATCTCAGCAAGCTAATATAACTGCTTGAAAATGGTTATTAGAAACTGAATCAATCATTTTGACTAGCTTGTTCAAGCCAAGAATAATCTAAAAATGTCCAAAACTTTTGGGGTTATTTATATCCTCTCACTATCTCTCGTGTAAACTTTCTTGTTTTTCAATTTATAAGCCTTAGCCCAGGGCAAATCTAAATCTCCCACTCAACCTTAATTAAGAATTCTGACCAGGGATTAACTTATAGAGAAAAAACAACAACACAAAATGAAATCTCTGCTTTTAAAATTAAACTAAAAATGGTTTATAATTAAAATAAAAGAAACAGGAATGTAATTAAAAAGTTGGCTGGCTTTTAATCAATTTCATAAAAAAAAAGTAAAAACAAGCGGTAAAAGAAAATTATTTTAGAAATCAAATTTATGAAAAAAATTAACATGACCTATTTTAAACATAACTGAGTATGTGTGTTAATCCACTTATTCTTATAAACAACTTTTAAATTGTTTTAAACTTTTTAACTTTAGAAATTTAATGAAAATAAAAGGGTTTTATTTTTGGTAATGAACCCATTGAATCAGATAAAGCATCCGGGTTCAATATATATTACTTAAATAATAAGTGTAATAATGCTCAAAACTAAATGGGTTTGTAAGTAAAAGCCAGTCAACATTTAAACAATCCCAATATCAATAACAATTTCAAACAGTTGTCCAAGAAGCTTCCTTTTAACAATAAAGATTGAATTTCACCTTTATTGATGGTCTAATATATTTATATAGACCCTAAAGATTGCAACTTGACCACAGAGATTAAAATTATTGATACAAAGAAGTTTAAATAAACCTCATTAAACAGGTAAATATAACCTATTCTGAATGCAAACTAATAAATATTCAATGATAACATTACAAACTGCAATTATAATTTTTAAATTGCACCCAAAGTAAATAATAAGTATAATAATGTTCAAGACTAAATGGGTCAAGTTGCAATCTTTACTGTCTATATAAATATATTAGACCATTAATAAAGATAGGGTTGCCTTCACAACAGTTTGAAATTGTTGATTGTTATTGATATTGGGATTATCTAAGTGTTGACTGGCTTTTAATGAGATACATATATATATATATAGAGAGAGAAAGTTCGCTTGAAGGTTTTATAAACTTAAATTTATATCAGATTGAAGTATTTTTTATTTGTATATAAATTTACTAAAATCATCTTTTGATTGGTCTGTCTAGGAATCTAAAGCTTATTTTACCTTTTGACAGCTCCATTAGCAAGAAGGCCATAATATATCATCGAGAAGTTTAAAAATAATAATCATCAATCAACATTGTTTTGTTATGTCAGAAGAATAAGCAAGGACATTCTCTATCTTTTTTTGTTTAAAACAGTTTTTTTTTTTTATATATACTTTTATTAAACTTCAATTTATTAATAAAATTAAAAATATCTTCTATAATTATGCCATCTTTTTTTTTTTTTTACCGTCTGAATATTTTCTAAAAATTTCAAAGACGGTAATTGTCTTCGTACTGCTTGCTGTTGAATTCTGCTACTATTCTTATTTTAGACAGTTACTTAGTTCTATTTTTTAAATCATTATAAACCGTCTCATCTTCCTTGTAATGAATCTAAAAAAAGCTATGGCTGATTTGTGTATAATATTTGGCTATCATTTTCTTTCAATTTCAAATACATTACTTTAGCATATATTTTTTTTATTGAGGAGAAAAACATTTTTTTAAAAAAAAAAAAAAAACATACAATGGATGTTTGAATACACGAGTATTTGTATTAAGAGAAAAAATAAAAGATCAATCATTTTTTAAATGGCTCATTGCAAAGTGAAGACATTTCCTACGATCCTTTAAAGTTTACAATAAAGAAGATAAATACTTGCTAACTGTCATATGGTGAAAGTTTTAGCAAGTTTATTTTATGTCATTGTTTCATCTTCTAGTTGAGAGTAATTATTATATTCATTCATTTAGATAAATTAGCTATTCAAACAATGTTTAAACAAAGCAGTCGGTCCAATGCTTAGTAATATACATTTATTCCCTTTGACATCGTGCTAAAATAATTAGCCAATATACTCTTCCGGGATAAATTGTTTTTTAGCATCTGAAATTGCTCTTCTTCTGGTAGTGAGTCCACATTTAATATTACACAATAATGCACAAAGTTCTTTCACATAAATATCAGATGTACGGCCAATTAGATTATAAAAATATGAAATAATTATAATGCGGTCACACAATATTCAGCATTTAAATATTATGGCTAAATATATTTAAGGTAGAGATAAAATCAATACAAACTTTAAAGCTACAACCATTGATTAATTAATATTTATTTACTATATTATAATCCAAATGGACATATTGCTAAACTAGAAATATATAATTTGACTTATAATGAATCACATTCCACTAGTCTTTCAAGTTTATTTGGTCAAAGTCTGATTTTGCAAATGGAGAAAGATCATTTCCAAATTGTGATAAAGGGGTTATGTTTTACATTAAAGAGATTATAACCAGCAGTAAATTCCAATGATAAGTTAAAATGAGGTTGCCTTGACAACAGTTTGAGATTGTTGGTTGTTATCTATATTGGGATTATCTAAGTGTTGACTGGTTTCTAATGGTTATATATATATAATTTGTAATAAAGCTTTTTATTACAACTGTAATGTAGTTTTACTATAAAATATATGTTAATAGTTTTAGTGTAGAGTTGTACCATTGGTAGTGATTCTCTTTATAAAATTTATTTTATGTTTTCTATATGATCTTGGACAGATCAGTGTGACTATAATCACAATCTATTGTTCTTTAAATGATTTAAGAAGGCTTCGCTGTTGTGTTTTCAAGTACCCATGTATTAGATAGACAAAAGTCAAGATATTTTGATTTTGGTGAAGAAATGTTGGAAATTAGAGTTACGATCCTTTTCCCATTTAGTTTACACTTTTATACACTATCATAAAATGGAATAAATATAATCCATTATCTGTTGTTTGCATGTAACTAAAAAAAATAAAACTGAAAATGGTTATACAACAACAAATATTATATTTTCTAAAGATGGAAAAACTTTTTTGAACATTGTTTTACTGTGATCCTCAGATAATATATGTATATTAGTGAAAATATTTGATTACATTAATAGCTATATAAGAAAAGAAGAAAGAGAATAGAAAAAAATGAAGAGCTGTATTTAAAAAAAAAAAATTAGGTGTTGCTATATATAATGGTATGCAAATGTTCTCATTAATTTGTTACACTGAGAAAGATTGATTAATCTCTCCAGGACACATGTGTTGAGCATTAATAACTCTTCTCATCTGCATTTGAAATGACTAACATTTCATCAATATAAGAACATCATTTATATTTAAATTCTCACCAACAGGATCTACATATTAGAACAGGCAAAACTCACTCTACATATTGCCACACACAGCAAGCTAGAGTAATCAATGGATGCCAGAAGGCTTGCACATAAAATTTCCATCTAGTGTCTACTGATCCTAAGATCTAGGTGCAGTGCTCTCAGATCCAAGGCTCCTCACTGACGAAGGCCACAAGCCAGAAACTAGTCTGGGGATATTGGATGAGTAGGCATTAGATGGGGATTTTATGCACAAGCCTTCTGGCATCCACTGATTACTCTAGCTTGCTGTGTGTGGCAATACGTATAGTGAGTTTTGCCTGTTTTAACAACAGTTATACACAAGCATAAGAGGTGGTGGTCATGTGATGTTTATAGGATTTACATATGTTACTCGTTTTTATATTTCAATTTTATTATGTTGGTGGTGTGGTCAATCACTTGCTGAAATGTGTTTTATCAGTTTTCTTGTTTGTTTTTTTAAGCATGTAACAATGTATAAAATAATAAGAAATAACACAATAGATGGCATATTGAAGATTTAATACTACATATTTTAAAAAAGTACTTATGAATTATATATTCTATATATGTATAGAAGTGACTCATTTTGTGATGGTTAATACGTCTATGTTCAATATTCTTCAAATCCAATTAAGATATCTGAAATATTTCTTTGCAAGTGAAGAATTTTTTCTATGTAGGCAACAAACACAATCAATCTAGAATTTCTAAACCAATGTCTAGTTATAATAATAATAGAAAACTATTACTATTATTAAGGAAAAAAAATATTTTATTAAATGTCTGATTATATTTATCTAGGGAATTAAGGACTCACTCTAACTTGCAGTATTTGTAGGAGTGAGTCTGAATGCACTATAAAACAAAAATATGACTATAATACCGCGTAGTTTTAAAGTCACGTGATCTCTCAAGAAACTACCACGCTATTTATTTATACTTAATATCGTTGAAAATAATTGTTGTATGATATTTTAAAAACAAGTTGTAACTTTTAAAATATTGTGTATATTTAATAGAATCACACAAACATACAATCGTATACGGTTCATTGTTAATTCTGTCAAATTACATCCATCAAAATATAATTTTTGGTTTAAAATAGGAGGCAGTTGACATTTCAATCTTAAAAAGATTAAAATGTAAAATAAAAATATTGCTCACTCAGGGAACTGCTTGATCTGGTTTGTTTCATTTTTTTTTTTACATGACAAGGTGGAAATGAAGATATGATGTGATAGTAAAACTAAAAATACAATTACATTCAAATGAAAAAAAAAATGTCAATCCTGTCTCAAAAATGTTTTAACACCCATCATTTTTATCACAAAATTGGAACTGGAAGCTGTCATTCCAGATGGTTGGTTATTAGCTAAAGTTGTGTCATATAAATTTGCATGTGTTTTAATTATGATTCATTATATATATTATATTTAATGTTTTCATGGTTGTATGATTTAAAGAAAGTAGTTTTTGGGTTAAACTGTGTGTTATTTTTGCTTACTACCCAACGTTCAATGAAATAGCTTCTGCCATTATAAAGGTTAAAGTTAACCTAGACAATGGTGGATGCTATTTATATTGAAACATTGGGTAGCAAGCAAAAATAACAACCAGTTTAACCCAAAATCTACTTTGTTTATATATATAGAAGAAAATTATTGTGATGGTCTGTTCGTATAGGTGTAGTGAGGTGTGTAGAAGTTTTAAAGTTATTTAAATAGCTCAAGATTTTTCTATAAATCTAGGAATTTTGCCAGTTAGCCAGCTCATAAGCAATTCAGCAAGCAATCCACCATTACTTGCTAAATAAATATTTTCATATTCTTATCTGAAGATTTTATATTAATCTGAGCTAGATAGATGAGTGTGTCTACAATGATGTAAAACAAAAATTGATTTCAGTGTGATGATGCATTTTTTACTTATGGGGTGCAGAGGGTCACACTTCATAATATTAACATAATATCAGTTAATTTTTTATAATAAAGAGAGAATGTTATATCTATGGCATTTAATTTCAGGTTCTTCCTTTATGAATAACATTAATCTATATATAAAATTTAATCTTATTGCACATATATAATCAAAATCCTCTGGAATAAACTCTGCAATATTTTAATACCAATTTAAAAAAATCAATAACAGCTGTAGCCAATTTACAGCAGTGTACACCATCCTAAGTACACTGCCATAAACTGGCTATAGTTATTATTGATTTTTTAATGTTGGTATATTAAAATATGTAGAGGTTATTCCAGTGTATTTTGATTATCTATATATGACAAACACTTTTAATACAGTTTACTGCATTCACGATGTGTTTACAGATGTACGATACAAATTGCTCGGTACAAATTAAGACATTAACAAAAAAAATTGAGTACTAACAAACCCATACATTGAGTTGGTTAGAGTTTGCCTTAAATTCGATATTTGAGAAGCAAGTCTGTAAAGTTGTATTTGAAATATTTTTTCTTAAACTTATTTTTACTTTTGTAGTTCTGAATTTTCATTTTTAAATATAATATTTATATCTGATCAAAAATTGGATTAAATTTTAAAACTACCATAAATTGAAGAATAAAAGAATAATCAAACACCAGTAAAATATAACATGATTTTCTCAATTTTGTTCCTGGAATAGAATGAATTGCTGTTTGTGGCAAGAATAATTAATAAAAATTTAAATAGTAACTATGTCTTTATTCTCTTTGTGATGAAAATTAATAAAGATAAAATGCAAAAATTATAAAATCCTAGTACATTAAATTAGTCCTGTAACTTTAAGAACTGTCATTTATTAATATGTTTGAGTGGGGATGGTGATTAACAGTTCAGGGTGAATTAAAAAATTAAAATGTTATTATTGCCATAGAAATAGATTTATCAAGCCAATGCATTGTGGGCAAACATATTGTAATGGTAAATATGATTATAAAATTATTATTATTTATTTATTTATTAATTTTAAAAAAAATATGTGTGAATCAAAATACAATTCCTCATCACAAAAATGTCAACATTAGATTAAGAAAATGTTTGTTTCTTGGATAAGCCAGTCACTGGGTTTTGAGATAATGGATATACAGATCTCGTTGCATTTGGATCATAGAGTTTTTTTAATATATCAAAGCATTGACTGGGAAGCGAACCCAGGCCGGCTGCTTGGAAGGCAGCTAAGCTAACCGCTAGGCCACCAACACTTGACATCATAGAATTTATAAATGAAAAGCATCAGTAAACTACTATTAAGTTTTAAATGTTTGTTTAATTTTTCATATTTGTACTTTCCTGGGTTAAATAGAGTTTATAGCAAAATTAAGTTATTTTTTGCATGTTTATTATTAAAAATTATTTTCCAAATAACAAAAAGTAATGAAACTCTACTAATTGTAAAGAAATAATTATTATACTGCAAAATAAAAGTACTCATGTTTATGTCTCCATTAATGTTTGTAGAAAGTGTTCCTGTTCTCAACATGTATTTTTTTTTAATTTTTTTTTAAAAAAACTTCAATACATATAATACATTTTATTTCATTAATGAAAATATTATTGAAGTAAACAAAAATTTGTTCAAAATGAGAAAAAAAAATCTTCCAAATTAAATTAAAATTTGCATCTTTTCTTGACAAACATAACATGAAAAGTTTCTCCCAGATTGTGCAAGGAATGAATGCATTTACAACTGCTCTTATTCCCTGATTATATTTCCATCTAAGTACAAAATAAAAACTAAAATATAAATTCATTATTATTGAAATATATCACTTAATGGGACAAAATTGAATTAGTGCTTATCAGAAAATAATGTCAGTCCTGAACAATTTTATTGTAACCTTATGTCTGCAAGGAACAAAGAAAGGATTAATAATGATCCATGTTTTTGCATTTCATGGTATATTGCTAAAAGTTCTTATCAGATTGTAGACATATGTGTATGTGATTTTGACTTCTAAATCATTTAAAAATAAACACAAAAAATTATTTTAGTCAAGCGTTGGTGGTCAAGAGGTCAACACAGCTACCTTACAAGCAGTTGTCCTGGGTTAATGGGTTTACTTCCCAGCATGAGAAAAAAAAATTCAAAGCTAGTAATTTTGAGAAAGGCATATGTAATAGAAATTATTTTTTATGCTCATATGAAAGTATATTATGTTTATTAAATAATGAGTCTGTATTATTTGGAAGCTTTTATGTACAATTAAGCCACTATGCCAATTGTTTCAAGACCTACTGATTTAATTTTTCCTACAGTTTAAAAAAAATGTTAAATAAAAAAGTTAGAAAACTATATTTTAATATTATTTTTAAATTTAGTTCAAATTTTAAACACATGGTATTATGATTTTAACATTACATTGATCACTGCATTGTATTACATTACAGTAAAATAGCTATAGATATTTTTTACAATCATGTAAAAATGTATTGGTTTAAAATAATCTAGGAATTGCATCTTTTGCATTTCATCATTGGCATTTTTTATTATAAAAATTTAGAATGAAGAAAAAGTTGTTATTGACATTATTGAAAAAATGAAGAGACTGAAGTGGAGTTGGGCTGGACATTTTTCTAGAAGAGATAATAATAGATGGACTGTTGAAATCTTAACCTGGATTCCAAGAGACTGTAAATGACCTAGAAAGAGACCATGTATGAAATGGTTGGATGAAATAAGGAAGTGTATTGGAGAAATGTGGAGAATAGAAACTAGAGCTCAGGAAGATGCATTGAACTTAGAGAGACCTTCATTCTGCAGTGAATCGATAATAGTTGAAAATGATATTTTGTCTGAATGTTATATGGTACACAGTAATTTTTAAAAATCTTTTTTTTTAAATTAATATATTTTGCGTCCTTCTATCAACATTTTTTTTTAAAATGGATATTTAATAAATATAAATATTTAGAAAACATTTTTTTATTTGTAAAACTATTTTTATTGCACAGGAAAGTTTCACAAGTTTATAATGAAAACTGATTTATACATGTTTGAAATAGAGTGCAGTTCAGTGATAGCTCGTGAGAATTGGTAGTGATGATCTAAAATGTAAACAAAAATGACCTGTATCTTTTAAATAAATAGTCACATAAAAGAAGGTTATGAATATTTGTTTTACTATGAAAGCATTGTTGTGACATTGGACTGCTGTAATTTATGCCCATCAAATAGAGAGTGCAAACAAAAAGAGTGTGTAGATTGTGGATATTTCTTTGTCTCTTTACTTAGACAGCATGTTCTATTTATATATTTGTATAAGATACATATAGAAATTTAATTAATATAAAAATTTAAAAATGATAATAATTGAACAAAAACATTCATTTTACATGGGGGACAACGACGTGCATCCCTTATAGATGGGGGACCACTGGTAGTTTTATCAAATATATATTTTTTTATCTATATACATAAATACATAATATTTTTTTGATGTTCAATGTATTATATATTTTTAAATTAATTTGCGTCTAAGTCTCCTGCATAT
>JAQFVV010006532.1:540716-752215 GCA_028023455.1 Epiperipatus broadwayi | reverse complement strand
TTATGTCATTGTTAATATTACTGACTAAAACAAAACATTCATTAATTTGCCAATATGATCTCAATATTTTGTTATTATACAATTGTAGGTTCAATTCTCTTAAGCCATGCCACGCTTGTAATATTGATCATAATTGATCACTCCTTAATTTAAGAGCACTTATAATAATGACATTAATCTCAGGGTTCTCTGTTATATTTAAGAAAATGCTCAGCAGTATTGTGTTGTCGCATATGACTGACATTCTGGTCGGCTATAGGAAACATTTACCTTATTTAAATTCCAGGTATCTTCATCCACATATCAACTATTATAATATTTAAAGAGATGATAACCATATTCAATAACAACGCATAATTTTGAATAATACAGCCCTTTTTATCCAGAATCTCAGTCGGAATGATGAAAAGACAAGGGTGCTTTTGTGTCCTTCCATCATCCATGACAACACAATAATTTAACTAAGATTTATTACTTAGACACTTCACTTAAATGTGTACGGAACAATGTGCAACCAAAGCTAGTAGTTTGGGAATAAAGTCATTTTTACACACACATAAAATAAAATGTCTTGGTCTGAAGTTTTCAATCCCATAAATAATTCTTATTAAACTAAAATATAATGAAATATTCCAATCTGCTTAAATTTATCTGTCTGGTGTATTGAGTTTTAGGAGTTTAATGATTTCGGACTCAAGGAAAGTATTGCAAGTATTATGCAAATACACTTTTATTTAGCACACAAGAAAAATGACTCTAAACAACGTGTAACAAGACTATAATTTATTATTAAAGTTTAACAAGATTATAATTTATTATTACAGTTTAACAGGACTATACTTTATTCTTAAAACACTAAACAAACATATATAATTTATTCGATCCCATATGGATAAAACAACATGTAACTAACATTAATTTGTCTATACTTTTAGACCTGGATTAGAACTACTACTTCATCTTTTTACAATTATGCAAATTGAATAAAAAAAAATACATATTATTATCGATACATCAACTCATCCATTTAGTGTATCTTATATGAGCTTCTACTTAACTTTATTAACTAAATATTAGTTTTGGAATAAAAACAATCTGATTATATGCAATACGTAAAACGATTTTTATGATAATATATTTAATTAAACGATGGTTTGTATTTAGATAACTTATTATAATTTATGGGCTATTTATCAAACGTTACACTTACTATTTTTATATTTAACTTAATACCACTTAAGTTGTGATACACACTTTATTCATAAGGATAATCTACATTATTAGTGTTGCTTACTCATTAACCAGAATTAAACATTGTATTTGAATCCTCCATTGGTAAATAAGCGTTTCTAAATCACGCAATTTTAAACTTACTCTCTCCATTGACTTACATGTGAATTACTAGCAATATTCCACCGCACAATCCAGATATTGATCATAGTACTAGCGCACTATTTATACTAAAATGGATCTTGAGGAATTAACACCTCCAATATACCCGTTATCTTGCCCTAACTTTCTAAACAAAACACAATAATCAACACCTTCCGTGGTGGAATTATCTCTATTTTCTCATGAGGAATATGGAATAACACCGAAGGTCAGTAGAGTTAACTACTACATTAAAATATTTTGGTGGTTTCTTGCCTCTTACTTGGGCATAATACGAACACACACCAAATATAATCCTCTCCTGGGATTTAAACGAATGAAGTATACTACATGCGAGATAAATTCTTGATCGTCCTAACTATGAGAAGCGATCACTTGGGCTATAAAACATGCCCGAATACTAGATTTAACTATTCCCCTTGGGGAAATCATTTTCATCCCACAAAATAAACATATTATAAAGATTACCTATGCTGATATTAAGCATATACTGATGCTTTATCTGGGCAAGACAAGCAAATACACTAATTATACTAAAATTATGTTACGGGGTATACTTAGATCAACATCTGAAATCAATGGATATCACAGAATAAAAGTATAATAATTTTCATTTTACCAAAGGAACATTCAACAAGTAATTGGTAGCATATTATCTTGAACTAAATAAAGTGAATGTGTTAATAAAGAATAATTGGGAATAAGTTCCTCAATTAATACAGTATAAATTCGTTTCAAGCTTTAGACAAGAAATATCTTGTATAGCAATTCTTTTTAATTACTTCTGATAATTTTTTTTATTTTTTATTATTATTTACTTTACCTATTAAGTATCTAAATATTTTTCTTTTACGATCTAACATATAAAATTTATACCCATAATTGCATATAATAGTTAAAACACATTTTATAAAAAAATTTTCCATGTCAAATATAAATTTAACCTAGAATAATTACATGAAAACATACCTTTATGATTACAAGGTCATTTAAATATTACTTGACTATACAGCCTTTAACCTGTTGATATAAAAAAAAATACACATAATTTTACAAATTAGAAAAAAAATCATTACTTAACAAGTGCTTATTATCTCACTAGAAAAATGTTTTCCGTTGGGCAATTTATCCAGATGAAGAACTTGATCCAGTCGTAGTTCACGAAGCAAATTTAAAATAAGAAACACATTTTATTATTTCATTTATATAAAAGTTGCCTCCATTCTGGTGCACTTAATAAATTAGGCAAAGAAAAAAAAACATAGCAGCGTTGGATGTTAACTCTTCCTTGAATTAAACTGCTATAATTTTGGGATCCAAGAAAACAATACATATTCTAACGTAGACGAATATTTTATTCTAAACGATAACACACACAATTCTTTTCCTTTTCTATTATTGATGATACGTACCATTTTTAGCTAGCTGGCTTATGAATAAAAAAAATAATGCGCGAATTTTCCAAGATACTATTATTATAATGACTGCAACTGACTTACGTGGATATGAAGTTTTAATGACTCCAATTGATGTATAATATAACATATTATATTATGGTTATAATTAAGTCACTAATGTTTTTAGTTTTTGTTCCTACTCTGGGAATTGTAATTTTTCTTTAATAGGGAATTCTCCGTAAAATGCACACATACAAATTTTCCGATATTTGCCTTGAGAAAATTTATATATATATATTTTTTTAAAAATATACAGGTGCATAAGTAAATATCATTTATCATTAATATTATTTCTAGATAATTTTCAGTGAATAAAACATATTTTAACGTGGGGAACTTACATTATTTTCAAAGGCAGACAATTTCTTTTAGAAAGAGCGTGAAATTTTTCTAGTTAACTTTCCTTGGCTTTTATAATGTCTTTTAATTATAATTTTTCTTTTATACCATGAAAAGATCATTAAATACGGTAAAGTTAACAAATAATTGATTATTTCCTGGAAATTACTTATATTACTTAATTTAAATATAATGACATTTTCCGTGATTGCTGTAGTTAATATGGTCATTTTGAACTTTAGCACAAGATAGTATATTTTTGCGTATAAAAAGCTTTAAATAGGTCGATAGCAACAGGAGATCAGGATGTCCCACCAAAAAGGATTAGCCACACATGATATTATTAAAATTTTACTTGACTTATATTTATTTCTGCAATTAAAAATGAAAAAAAATTTGTTACCGAATTTCAGCACTGCTCCTTCCTTGAAAAACTAAAGTCAGACAATCTTTCTTCAAAAAGAATTGGCGGTCTTGTTTTAGCGACCTCTTACAGAAAAATAATCATTTAATTATACCATAAATAAAAGAAAGGAAAAAAACCCATTACAATCATCTAGTTTTCGTATTATTTACCTGGATTACAAAGTAATTTGACAATATAAAAAAAAATTAATAAATACATTTAATTAATACTTAGTGATGTATATTTCTTTTAAATATGATTTTCTACAAAAATAAATTATCAGAAGTTATTGTGCTTTATGATAAGACACTCATTAATTCTTCCCCTCTACCCATCCAAAATCAATTACTGTTTATGATATGTGCTTTTATACTATATTAAATTGCTCTTATTGTTAAAATTTTAATTAAATTATTCATGCTCTTCTTCAAAATGACATTGGATTACTAAATCTATTAGTTATTTACTTAAAACACGTTAAAGTGAGTAAATAGCATACTTTATTAATCACTTAATATTATTTTATCTTTTTATTTTCTAAAAAAGGATAGCATTGTTTTCCTGTGGAAATAATGACAAATAAACCAAGTGTCAATAACACTAGGTTACAATTCTCCCACCGTTATAATAAATAAAAAATAAAATAACACATACATTATTAATATTTCTTATTGTATTGCTAGGTCTATATCATACTTCTCTTAGAAGTTAATAAATTTAATCTTACAGATTTAATTTTGTTTAGGATATGGTAGTAAGCTTCGGGCATTATAGGTACCTCTTGTTCCATCAGGGGTTGAGATCCTTTTTAATTTAATGCCCCGCTACTTTTACTACCTTTTATATTTTTCTTTGGCATCGTTGGGATACCACTAGTAGAAGGTTGATTCTCATTTATAATCCTTCTCTTCACTGTCGGCTTACTGAGGTGGCTATTTGGTCTACTATAGGGATTCGTCCTATAATATCCCTTTTCTCTACTTAACTTCCTCTTTCCCACATATGACCTATCTGTGAAATTGATATTATTTACCATAGGATGGGTGTCCCTATTTACCCTAATCCTATTATCAATATTCCTATCACTGGTTTCTAGCGAATCTAAAATTTCGACTACCTCTTCTATGGTATGTCTGTCAGCAGCAATCAAGACCTGCTCGATATGCCTCGGTAAATTATGGCAAATTATTCGCACAATTTGGGTCTCAGATAAAGGATAAGCTGTCAACGTTTTCAGTTTGACGGCCTGACTCCTGAAAAACTGAGTGTAACTGCCCTTATGTACATGATATCTTTCCTGAGATATTTGATACCTTAGGTTATCTTGGCGGTCTTCCCCCCAAAAACTGGCTAACATAAGATATTTAAAGTCCCCATATGTTTCCGGTTTTATAAATAACGATTGCCACCAATCTTTAGATGCCGCACACAAATGGTTTGTGGCAATAGCAATCTTTTCTACCTCAGATAAATGACATAAGGTGAACAATTCGTCTAAATTCTGGAGATATTCATGTGGATTCTCCAGGTATTCTCCTTTAAAGAATTTTATTTTGAGGAATTTTAAGGCCATGGAGCTATTACTTTCGGGCTCTAACATGACTTTATGTCTAGCCTCATTCAATGGATTGTACATTGATTCTACTGGACTAATCATTGTATGTAACTCAGAGATTACGGGTTTATTATGACCATTATTGATTTCCTTAACCTGAGTTTCAGATACATTTTTACTATGAACAACTTTATCCATATTAAGGTCCATAGCTTGCATACGACTTTCTAATCCTAACTTATAATTTTGCCATTCACAGTCTATTCTTTTAGAACTGTCCTTTAGGCCTACATTTAAATGTTTAATTTGTTGCTCTAACTGGTTAATAGTTTCATCTTTCTCTAACTCAAGTTTATCTTCTAGCCTTTGATATACTGTACTCTCACACTGAGTCATTAATTCCCCTATTTCCTCTTTGAGATTTTTATGTAATATTTGTGAATTATTCTTTAATATCTCATTAAAATTTTCTACTTTTCCTATAACTTGAATTAGCTCACTTTCTAGATTTTTATTAATCTTCACATTGGGTCACCTCTTGAGTTTCTAACTTAGCTATTCTGCTAGTAATCTGGCTCTGACATCCTTTTACTACATTGTCAGGTTCAAGAGTTATATTTTGGACTTCTTCTTTTAAGTTTCTAAACTCACTCCTAGCACTATCTAATTCTCCCTTAATACATTCTATTTTATCCTGAACTTCGCTGTTAAATACTACATATTGACTTTTGAAGTCCTGCTGAATAGCCTCCATCATATTTTCAGCACTTTCCGACTTTATTTTGATTTCTTTCCTAATTTTTATTTCTAGTTTTTCGGAGGCCAATTTTGACTCTTCTACATGGTTTTTTAACTCTTCCCTTAGGTCTTTGATCTCCTGTACGTGATTGTCTAATTTACTGTCCAAAATTTGAATTTGATTCTTCAATTCACTTTTTAATTCACTATTGGAATTTTGTATTTGACTTTTTAATTCATTATTTGATTTTTGTACTTGACTTTCTAATTCACTTTTTAATTCACTATTTGAATTTTGTATTTGACTTTCTATTTTACTTTCTAATTCACTATTTGAATTTTGTATTTGATTTTTTTATTTTACTTTCTGAGTTTTTTAATTCACTATTTAAATTTTGTAGCTGTGTAGACAAATTTTGTAATATTGTAAATATTTGGACTTGCTCATCCCCAGGTAGATCTTTATTTACTTTAGCTTTTTTCGGATTAACTTCATCCAAAGATTCTTGTTCCTCTCTTACTTCTACATGAAAATAGGGTGTTTGTGTATCTGGGGATTGGAGCTCTTGGGATTCTCCCAAATTCTCTGAAATATCCTGACTATCTTGGTTTTCACTCATATTTAAAATTTAACTCTTTCTGTTATTTGACAGTACTGAAATTAGTAATGAACTATTAATAATATTGATAAGAAATTATTGACAAGACATCCTGCCTCCATGCCTCTCCTATCAAAAACAATCTACACCAAAAAAAAAACTATGCTCTGACATTTAATATCCCTAAAGTCCCAGCATTAACTACCGAATATTCTTTTCTCATATGCTACTTGGTCCATAGAAATCTCACTAAACTATTATGTAATATGGTATAAGTGCCAATCACAACACCAGACAAGCAGATCATCATAAATGATAAAATCATTACAATATTTTATGGAATTGCTTACAGACCACATCATAAACTAACAAATTTATTTATTCAGTGGCAAAAGATTATGTCATAAAATAGACATTCATATAATATTTTATGGCTAAAGAAACAATTTATCATTGGCAAACATTTTTAATCAATGAATAATTAATTCATTCACGTGCAAATAATATTTATATTCATTTCAAGAAAATTTTACCAAATCTATTGTGGCTAACTATAGCCATCGATGGCCCCACGTTGGGCGCCATTTCTAACCTAATCAAATTAATTCCAATTAATTAAAAGATATTCGGAAGCCTAACGATTCGTATATGTCGATCTTCACCCGTATAGAACGGTAACAAACCATATTTTACCTAATAGCTCGACGTTTGGTTAGTTATAATCATTCAGCTACAGCGATATGCAGTCAAGACAGAGATAGAATTTTAAAAAAATTATCATTACTAAAATAAATTTAAAAAGAAAATTTAGAATAAACTACCATTCTCTCTCTATCCAAAACACATTCTCTGAGCTGTAAGTACTTGCACTGTTCGACAATGATGATGATTTTTTCATGTCATTGTTAATATTACTGACCAAAACAAAACATTCATTAATTTGCCAATATGATCTCAATATTTTGTTATTATACAATTAGAAGTTTAAATCTTTTAAGCCATGCCACGCTTGTAATACTGATCATAATTGATCACTCCTTAATTTAAGAGCACTTATAATAATGACATTAATCTCAGGGTTCTCTGTTATATTTAAGAAAATGCTCGGCAGTATTGTGTTGTCGCATATGACTGACATTCTGGTCGGCTATAGGAAACATTTACCTTATTTAAATTCCAGGTATCTTCATCCACATATCAACTATTATAATATTTAAAGAGATGATAACCATATTCAATAACAACGCATAATTTTGAATAATACAGCCCTTTTTATCCAGAATCTCAGTCGGAATGATGAAAAGACAAGGGTGCTTTTGTGTCCTTCCATTATCCATGACAACACAATAATTTAACTAAGATTTATTACTTAGACACTTCACTTAAATGTGTACGGAACAATGTGCAACCAAAGCTAGTAGTTTGGGAATAAAGTCATTTTTTTTTTACACACATAAAATAAAATGTCTTGGTCTGAAGTTTTCAATCCCATAAATAATTCTTATTAAACTAAAATATAATGAAATATTCCAATCTGCTTAAATTTATCTGTCTGGTGTATTGAGTTTAGGAGTTTAATGATTTCGGACTCAAGGAAAGTATTGCAAGTATTATGCAAATACACTTTTATTTAGCACACAAGAAAAATGACTCTAAACAACGTGTAACAAGACTATAATTTATTATTAAAGTTTAACAAGATTATAATTTATTATTACAGTTTAACAGGACTATACTTTATTCTTAAAACACTAAACAAACATATATAATTTATTCGATCCCATATGGATAAAACAAAATGTAACTAACATTAATTTGTCTATACTTTTAGACCTGGATTAGAACTACTACATCTTTTTACAATTATGCAAATTGAATAAAAAAAAATACATATTATTATCGATACATCAACTCATCCGTTTAGTGTATCTTATATGACCTTCTACTTAACTTTATTAACTAAATATTAGTTTTGGAATAAAAACAATCTGATTATATGCAATACGTAAAACGATTTTTATGATAATTTATTTAATTAAACGATGGTTTGTATTTAGATAACTTATTATAATTTATGGGCTATTTATCAAACGTTACACTTACTATTTTTATATTTAACTTAATATCACTTAAGTTGTGATACACACTTTATTCATAAGGATAATTTACATTATTAGTGTTGCTTACTCATTAACCAGAATTAAAAATTGTATTTGAATCCTCCATTGGTAAATAAGCGTTTCTAAATCACGCAATTTTAAACTTACTCTCTCCATTGACTTACATGTGAATTACTAGCAATATTCTGCCGCACAATCCAGATATTGATCATAGTACTAGCGCACTATTTATACTAAAATGGATCTTGAGGAATTAACACCTCCAATATACCCGTTATCTTGCCCTAACTTTCTAAACAAAACACAATAATCAACACCTTCCGTGGTGGAATTATCTCTATTTTCTCATGAGGAATATGGAATAACACCGAAGGTCAGTAGAGTTAACTACTACATTAAAATATTTTGGTGGTTTCTTGCCTCTTACTTGGGCATAATACGAACACACACCAAATATAATCCTCTCCTGGGATTTAAACGAATGAAGTATACTACATGCGAGATAAATTCTTGATCGTCCTAACTATGAGAAGCGATCACTTGGGCTATAAAACATGCCCGAATACTAGATTTAACTATTCCCCTCATGGAAAACAAAGCTTTTGGGGAAATCATTTTCATCCCACAAAATAAACATATTATAAAGATTACCTATGCTGATATTAAGCATATACTGATGCTTTATCTGGGCAAGACAAGCAAATACACTAATTATACTAAAATTATGTTATGGGGTATACTTAGATCAACATCTGAAATCAATGGATATCACAGAATAAAAGTATAATAATTTTCATTTTACCAAAGGAACATTCAACAAGTGATTGGTAGCATTTTATCTGGAACTAAATAAAGTGAATGTGTTAATAAAGAATAATTGGGAATAAGTTCCTCAATTAATACAGTATAAATTCGTTTCAAGCTTTAGACAAGAAATATCTTGTATAGCAATTCTTTTTAATTACTTCTGATAATTTTTTTTTTATTTATTTTACCCATAATTGCATATAATTTATTATTTATTTTACCCATAATTGCATATAATAGTTAAAACACATTTTATAAAAAAAATTTTCCATGTCAAATATAAATTTAACCTAGAATAATTACATGAAAACATACCTTTATGATTACAAGGTCATTTAAATGTTACTTGACTATACAGCCTTTAACCTGTTGATATAAAAAAAATACACATAATTTTACAAATTAAAAAAAAAATCATTACTTAACAAGTGCTTATTATCTCACTAGAAAAATGTTTTCCGTTGGGCAATTTATCCAGATGAAGAACTTGATCCAGTCGTAGTTCACGAAGCAAATTTAAAATAAGAAACACATTTTATTATTTCATTTATATAAAAGTTGCCTCCATTCTGGTGCACTTAATAAATTAGGCAAAGAAAAAAAAACATAGCAGCGTTGGATGTTAACTCTTCCTTGAATTAAACTGCTATAATTTTGGGATCCAAGAAAACAATACATATTCTAACGTAGACGAATATTTTATTCTAAACGATAACACACACAATTCTTTTCCTTTTCTATTATTGATGATACGTACCATTTTTAGCTAGCTGGCTTATGAATAAAAAAATAATGCGCGAATTTTCCAAGATACTATTATTATAATGACTGCAACTGACTTACGTGGATATGAAGTTTTAATGACTCCAATTGATGTATAATATAACATATTATATTATGGTTATAATTAAGTCACTAATGTTTTTAGTTTTTGTTCCTACTCTGGGAATTGTAATTTTTCTTTAATAGGGAATTCTCCGTAAAATGCACACATACAAATTTTCCGATATTTGCCTTGAGAAAATTTATATATATATATTTTTTTTTTTAAAAATATACAGGTGCATAAGTAAATATCATTTATCATTAATATTATTTCTAGATAATTTTCAGTGAATAAAACATATTTTAACGTGGGGAACTTACATTATTTTCAAAGGCAGACAATTTCTTTTAGAAAGAGCGTGAAATTTTTCTAGTTAACTTTCCTTGGCTTTTATAATATGTCTTTTAATTATAATTTTTCTTTTATACCATGAAAAGATCATTAAATAAGGTAAAGTTAACAAATAATTGATTATTTCCTGGAAATTACTTATATTACTTAATTTAAATATAATGACATTTTCCGTGATTGCTGTAGTTAATATGGTCATTTTGAACTTTAGCACAAGATAGTATATTTTTGCGTATAAAAAGCTTTAAATAGGTCGATAGCAAAAAGAGATCAGGATGTCCCACCAAAAAGGATTAGCCACACATGATATTATTAAAATTTTACTTGACTTATATTTATTTCTGCAATTAAAAATGAAAAAAATTTGTTACCGAATTTCAGCACTGCTCCTTCCTTGAACAACTAATGTCAGACAATCTTTCTTCAAAAAAAAAATTGGCGGTCTTGTTTTAGTGACCTCTTACAGGATTTATACCGGTACAATATATAGGCTAGGTATTTTCCTGATGTGTAGGCTTTCAGTAAACTGTAGTTTTGATTTTGCCATGAGGGAGTCTTGTCCAAAGAACATCTAAGAATGCCAATTTTTGTTCTTGTTCTGATTCTATTGTAAATTTAATTGAAGAGGATATGTTGTTGATGTGTGACCAGAAAATTTGTAGCAGTGCTTCACCCTGTGGCCATATAACAAATGTATTATTCACATACCAAAGCCAAACTTTAGATATATATGGAGTAGTTTTTATGGCTAAGATTTCAAGTTCTTCTATGTAAATATTACTAATCAGGGGAGACAATGGTGAGCCCATAGCCATTCCTTGATTTCTTGGAAGAATTCTGTGCTATATTGAAAGTAGGTTGTTTTTATACAGAATGTTAATAGTTTCATTATCCTGGTTTGTAAACTATTATCACCATTTAGTCTTTTCCTTACAATAGACAATGCTTCTTCACATGGTACATTCGTGAATAAACTTTCCACATCAAAGCTTAGCAGTAAATCAGTTCTTTCAATTTTCATGTTCTTGACTAATTCTACAAAATGTCTAGAATCCCTGGCAAAGTAATAGGTCTTGTATGCCAAAGGACTTAGAATTTTGAGCAGAAATCTTGCCAAATTTTGGCAAGGAGAATCTCTAGAACTAACAATAGGCTTTAATGGAACATGATCCTTATGGATTTTAGGTAGACCATAAAGATGAGGAATTTTGCTGATATATGATGTTATTTTACTTTTTTCTGAATCAATGAAATACCTGCGATGCTTTCTGAGTAATGCTTGTAACTTTGTTTCCATACTCGATATTGGATTTTTTGTCATTTTTCTATATTGGCCTGCTGTCAGGAGTTCTTGTATTTTGTTGTCTCATAATCAGTTGTATTCATTACAACTGTTGCATTGCCTTTGTCAGCAGGGAGAATAATGATATTTATCTACTTTGAGAGATTGAATGGCTGCCATTATATCTAATAAAAGGATATTAGATGGCATTATAGCAAAGTTTAATCCCCTTTCAAGAACAGAGATTTCATTATCTAATAGATGTTTAGAACTGAAATTTTTAAGAGATGAAGTTGGTACATTGCTTGGTACATTATGATTTTTGATATGCCCTTGTAGGTTAGCATGTTTCTTATTTTGGCATTATTTTATTTTTCCATGTAATGTAAAGTATGATTTTCTTACTGCTTGAGAAACTCAATTTCTACTGACTGTTTGTTGCCTTTGGCAAGATGGCTCAGTTGATTAGAGCATTACCTTAAAATTAAATACTCATGAATATAAGGATCCAGGTTCGAATCCCATGCTAGCTAGCAACACCTGAAGAAGAGATGATAATAATCCCTCTTTGAAACATTGTGCACATATTAACCTGTTTAATGTGCTATTAGTAGCAGTTGAATGTATTTGGAATATTTAAATAAAAGTTAAATTTTTTTAAAGACATTCAATACTCATATTAGATGATGGAAATAGTCCAATATAAAAATATGTCTAAGTATATTGTTTAATAAAGTACAAATAATAATTCTATGTGTAAATGATTAGCTTTATGAATTGGGGTCCCTCATATATTATTTGTAAGTGATGTATTTGCACTTTTCAAAACTTTTCTTTTTTTCTATTAATGTCATATTTTCTAATTTAAATATTATATATCACATTATCTATCTATTAAATGGGATTGAAGAGTTTTCAATTACAGATTGAATATAAATAAAGTAGATATAGTTATTATTATATTTTTTACATTGATAGGACAACTAGTTATTTATTTCTTGTTTACATAAATATTTGCAGTTTGATTAACCATCTTTATTACATACAATTTGGCTACATTATATTTATATCTGAGAGTGTGTTTACTTCGAGCACTTTTTTTTCTTCTTACTATTGAATACAATCAATGCATTTTTAAATTTAAATATTATAATCACCAACAGGATTGATAACATCTTCAGAGACATTTAAAAGATTTCCCATTTACATGATGAAGTACATACAGTGTAGCTATCATTATCTTTCCTTCTATGGTGAATGATTAGTTATTTATTTGATTAACATATTTGTTTGCAATTTGATTAATCAGTTTTATTATATATTTATCTGTCTGTGTTTATATATATAATTTGGATATATTACATATATTTGAGTGTTTATTTGACATAACTATTTATACTTACAAGGGAAGAACATTAACTACATGTTGCAGAATTATAAAAAGTAAAGTTGTAAATATTAATTCTTATTAAGCACAATGTCAGCACATAATACGTACATTACGCTTAATAAGAACTAATATTTACAACTTTAAATTTATTCAAAATATTTCTAAATTTAAGATCTAAATATTGACTCATTGTAAATCAAAAGATTTCGGAATGATAATGTGTAACAGAAATAGTGGACTTAATCAGTGAAGAATTTATTAGCTTCCCACTCCCAAATCAAAATGTTTTAGATTTGCTTATATAATTAGAAAAATAGATTGAAGATAAGAGTAGCCGCTTTTGTCTTTATAAAGTCGAATCTTGCGTTAAGATTTGTAGAGGTCTCTCTTGTAGTAAAATTAAGCACACAAAGCGCATGCACTACCCTGTATAAGTAGTAAAAAGTAAACTAAAAACTGTGTGAACCTTGTCAAGCGTTGTTAGCCGAGAGATCATCGCAGCCGCCTTGCAAGCAAGTAGTTGATTGCAGACGGTTGTGGGTTCGCCTCCCGGTCGATGCTGTGACATGAAAAAAAAAAAAACTGTGTGAACCTAAATAGCATTTATTATTTAATGTAACCTCCCCCCCCCCCATAACATTAATAAACTTGTATCACCACTTTCTCAATACTTCAAAAGTAGCAGAATGGATTTTTTTATTTAGGCCAATTGCAAATGCTATGATTTGTAATCGTTCTTAACTGCATTTTTGTATCCGATTGTAAATAGCTGAAAGGCTGCATGATTTAGTATAGGGACAGAATAGCAAACACTTGAGCTCAAGATTTATGGATCATATTATTTCCAATAATCCTGTGCAATAAACCATTTAATTATAATAGTCTGAAGCATTCTTTTTTTTAGTATTCTTATATCTGTAAACAGTTGGTAATATTCTTTGAATTAGGATCACTATTTTTAATTACAACTAAAGTAATCGAATGATTTGTTGCTTCAAAAGGTATGTGATGTTCAAGCACAAAAGTGGGAGTTTGAGCTTCAATCCAAAAACCTGTAACTTCTGAGCACATTGCTCCCCACTAGTGCTAAATCATACAGTTTTGGAACTAATCACTAAATGCCATTATGTGTGTATAATCAAAGTCAGAATTTTGCAATATGTATATAAATATTCGTAATAAAACAGTTCATTTCTATCTCTTTTTCACATTTGCTATATTATAGTAATAACAATAATAATAATCACATTTCATATACATTTTAAATATGCAATTTTTTATTATTTTAAATTTAACTGACAGTTTCAGAATATTCAACATTTTCCTTCAGAGCCTAAGTTATGTTTAACAAAAATATTAAACGCTTTCATTGTTTCCTTGTTGTTGTTTTTTTTGGAACTTGTCGGCTTACATTTGAAAACAATGAAAAATTATATGTATAAATGCACATGTAAAATGATTACTATTGTTGATATTACTTATACTTATTATTTATAGAGAAAATTTAATCTTATTATAATGATTTTACTTTCATAAATTTTAACCCGTTTATTAATTTTCCTTCTTGCTGATTAAATAATTTATTGATAAAACTAAATCCAAATATTAATAACTTAAAATTAATAACATAAAGAATCTATTTATTAATAGCTATTCAGATATAAGTATGAATATTCCAAATCCCCCTTCCCCCCAAAAAATTGGGAGAAAGATAAAGAGGAATAAAATTTAATGATGAGTTTTAAAGTAATTTTGCAAACCAAGCCATATATTACAAATATATTTGCATATATTATATGCTGATTTTTTCTTTACTTTGTTTCTTTGGCATTTTGGGTGCTGTTTTTATATTCCTTTATAGTACATTTTTATTTGATAAAGACTTCAATACATTTCTTGATAATAGCTGTCCGTTAAATTCTGTCATCATCCACATTCATCTCCCATGAAACCATATTCAAATTCACCATAAAGTATTATTTAGAGAATTCTATTATTTTACACTCTGACAAAGATGTGTCTCTATAACTATTGATTTAATATCTCTTATGAATTCATCATTATAATCTTGGTATCATATTATTAGAACATTATGGACCATCCTTAAATGAAGTTTTTTCACTGGTAAGAGTTCCATGTCTTGGTTCTATATTCAATAAAATTGATATACAATAACAATCCCACATACAACTGATATAAATAATCCTGCGGTGCAGATATACCATCTGCTCTCAGTTCTGAGGTTCAATTCTAAACTGAAAACAAATCAAACTATAGATAAAGAAATATTTTATAAACTTATTTAAAATTAAACAAAAAAAATTATAATATACTTAAAAAAGATATATAGAATTAGTAAAATTTTTGATATTTATATGAATTTTGTAAGTTGGTACTTACAAGCGAGTGCATATAAATTCATAAAAAGCACATGACCGGAAGTTTACTACGTGCTTTATATTACATGCATAGTCAGCGCTACATAAATAGACTATTTATCACAGTAAAATTTAAAAATTATGATGTATATAGTTTATTGAAATGGAAAATTAATCATCGACAAAGAATTAAACAAACATTTCAAATTTAATTTTAATACGAACATGAGATAATTAGTAATCAAATTAAAGTACTAGAAAAACTGGAAAGAAAATAAACATTTGTAAGTTTATTTAAAATTATAAGACAAAAAATTAATAAGAATATAGATGACATTCAGAATATATATACATAACTTACTGAAATAAAGAAGATTAATTATCACTAATGGAAACATTAATAAACCTAACAGAATATAAATAATTATATAAATAAAAATTTTAGCAAAAAATAATAAACACGCTATACAATCACAACAATAACAAAAAAAATATTAATAACATTCTTAAAATAGAAATGAAAATGAAGGTTATAACATTGTAAAGAGATGCTATATTATTTTTTTATTTGAAAGATATTGATGTTGACAATAATTGAAAGAAAGAAATAAAATTTCAATAAAATATATACATTTTTAAGACTATCATAAAGTAGAAATAAATGTAATGTGTCATGTTGTTTTTGCAATTAAATAAATAAAACCAAAAAACGTAATATAATAACAAATATATACACTGAAGAATTATAAAAAGAAGCTTTATATATATAAAATAAGATAATAATTGTCATTGTATAACCTCTTTCAATTTTATTTTTTATTTAGAAATTGATTTGTGTTTGCAATATTTTTATTTAATATTCTATTATTATAGACCTATGATAATTGTTGAATACAATCAAAACATATTTCCATGATAAATTTCAATCACTTATGTTTTTCAAACTTTTAAGAACTTCTGAGTAATTTTCTATTCAATTATTTTTTATATATATTTTACAAATTATGAATGCTTTTAATTCTGTTTTGAAATTATTCTTATTATTATTTACTTGGTAAGAAGTGTTTGAAATTTTGATTATTGTATTATCTGTATTAATAGTAGTAGTAGTAGTAGTGGTGGTGGCAATGAAGGTGGTGGTGGTAGTGGCAGCAGCAGCAGTGGTAATAGCAGCGGTAGTAATGGTAGTAGTAGCAGTAGTAGTGACAGTGGTGGTGGCAGTGGCAGTGGTGGTCAATAATATACTTTATTGTCAACAAAGATTACATGGTGTTTATATGCTTATGTCTTAGTTGCAGTGGCATGATGATTTTTACAGATTTGATTTGACTTTGAGATTTTTATTGCTAATTACATAGGTATGGAAGTGTTGAATAGGGATATCAGTTAACTTATTCAATTACAATACTTTAGAAACCCTGGGTTTACATGATAGATTCTTCCCATTATGATAGGTTTGTTATTGCTATCACTGTTTAATTTTTATTGTTAATAGTTTTTAATCTTGTTGTTAGAATTCCTCTTTCAATCTCTCATTAATATTCTGTTATTGATTTTGTTCATTGGTCAAAAGTTGTATTCATTTGTTCAGCTGTGTGAGTATCCACATTTCATATTGTTCTTTTAGTTTCTTGTTCATTGTTCATTTTGTTTGAAACTGTGCTTATATAAATGACTAGTTATTGCATGCTCTTATAAATTAGCTTGTAATTTTAATCATGATGAAGTGATTACAAAGTTATCTGGGTCTACAATCTTTTTGTCACTGCTTCTTATTTGTTGTACCTTATTATAAAATATTACCAGCTGCAACCTGGTGTTATTTCCCAGGCTGAATATACATCTTGTAAACCAAAATGCATAAAGTCCCAAGATTGCTGCTCATGCTGTAGGGGTTGTCTGCTTGTGTGTAAAATCTGTTAGTTGCTATATAATTTGTCTTGTTCTATATTGATTTAGCATGTTGTTTCATATAGTATTTAGTACTGTACAATGTTATGTTTCTTCAGCAGCATGGTATAGGTTGCAGAATGGATTTATCGATCTATAAAGGTAATCCTATCATTAGAAATAGGATATTGGTAGTGCAAATAGGTTTAGCTTGATCAAGAAGTTGAAGAACTTGATCCCATTTTCTGAAGTTTTTAAGGAATTGCTTGTTGTATATGGCCAACCTTGGACTAAAAGTTTGATTGTTTGTGACTGAGTTGATTAATCCTTATGTCTGCCAGTTCATATTTGCTATCAAATGTGAGTGTTGTAGTTTTAATATTGATTTGTGCTGAGTGTACTAATGATTCTAGATATTCATATGTGGAGGGTGGATATCTGTAGAAAATATATTGATGAGGCTTTGTAGCTGCTGAAACCATGTGGTGATCTTTGCCAGGTTTATTGTTTTTTGTGTGTGGAACACATATACTGGGTGGAGCCCCAGACCATTCCATATAGTTGGTTGACTAAGTTGTTTGATTGAAATGACTATGCTTTTCCTATTCCATAGTACTTTGCTATAGAGTAGTAATAAGGCAATTGTAAATTTTTTTATAAAGTTGACTATAGGCGAATGATATATAATTCTTGTTGTAATAGGTATATTAAATAGTTGTGCTTTTGAAATATAGAAAAAAGTATGCATTTGGTAAAGATGTAGCTAAGTTTGTTGCTTTCTGTTTGAGCTTATGGTTTATCTCATTCCATATGCTCTCAGGTAAAATGGGAATCTGAGAAATGGAGTAGGTTTTTCTTGATATAGATGTGTGTATGGTTTGTTAGTATAGATGAACTATGCTGATGTTTACTTAGGTTGAATTATAGTTTGTGTGTATCTGTGTAATTTTGTAATATTCTTTGAAATACTGGCATTTTTATGCAATGTTAGAAATACTGTCACATCATCCATGTATGCAATACATGGAATATGTTGGCAGTTTATGGTATTAATAGCCCTGTTATCTCATTTTCAATCTAGTTAAGAGTGTATTTATATATAGAATCAGCAGCATTGTGCTGAGTGGGGATCCTTGTGAAATTGATTGTGTGGGAGTAAACAATGTTTTGTAACTGCCACTAAGTGTGAGATATATCTCTCAGTTGAATCATAGATTTACTATGATGTATAGTGTCATGGGGGTAATTGTTGTATTTGCAAGCAAGTTCATTAAGATAACTATTGCAACAGAATCAAATGCTGCTGTATGTCCAGTTGAATAGCAATTGGGGTATACTTTTTATCTTGTTGCACTGCACTTTGTATCATTTTAAATATAAGTGCAGCCTGCATGGTGGAGGATTGCTTCTTTGTGTACTGCATGTTTGATATCAGGAGTAATATGTATGTTTCTACTTTATCTTTGACTACTTTTCTAATAATTTAATTCCCAATGACCCCATGGACATGGGTCAAAAGTTGTTGAGATTTGATATGGTTGTTGTTTTTTGTTAAATGGTACTATTGCTATTAAATGTAGGGCTCTAGTATTGTATATTTTTTGTTTTAGCAAGTTATCCAGGTTGCAAAAGTACTCTGTGGTAAATTGTCTCAAGTATGAAAAGACAAATGCCAGTATGCCATTGGTTCCAGGATGGCAACTGTTGGGAATTTTTTTATGCTTTTCAGAAAATTGTTGGATTTGAAAGGGAATATCTGTTTCAGGCATTCTGAACTGTAGGTGGTGTGTATTGTTTGTATGTTTGGAGCTTTTGCTTGAATGTTGGTATATGGGATCCAGCATTTTATGTTATGCATACACAATGTTGCTTATCTCAATTACAATGGGTACTTTTTTGGTTGATGGATAGCCTAGGGCCCAGTGAAATATATCAGCATGTCTATGGTGAGGCATATTTTTATTTTCTTTGTGACAAGGTATTTGTTTAATTATTTACATTTATTGTGATATAGCTTTGTTAGTTTATATATATATATATATATATATATATATTAGTGAGTGTTGCACATGGGTCTGGTGACTGTGATTCTCTTGTGATCATCTGCTAGTGCCATTAATCAGGAGGGTGATGATGAGTTTCTTGTCATGTGATTATGTTGAAGGATAGTATGTAGATGAATAACTGATATTTTTGAATTGGATCTTATGGCATATTGTTAATTTTATTTAGCATGATAGATGTCTCTGAGAATAGGAATTCAGTAGTGGTTATTGGGAGTAGTAGTCTAATTGTTTTTTCTATATGAATAAATATTGTTTGGAGGTTTGAGAAATTTATTGTACAGTATTATGTTTTGCATAACATGGTCTGAAAATGGGTACGGATTGAATTTGAAGTTGATTAGGTGATGAAGCATTGGTATGTAGTAGCAACATCAATGAGTATGGTGTGCCATCAGTTATAGAAATGATCACTTATGAATGGCAGGTTTAATTGATGTAACCATTTTCTATTGAATTTTATGTAACTTAAATGGAAATCGCCCATTAACATTCTTGATTTGTGACTAGTTGCAAGCAAGGAGTTTATTGTGTGAATTATATGTATTATTAAGCCGGGACCTAGGGGTACATAAACAAAAGTAATGTTGGGTGTGCTAATTTGATGCTAGAATGTAGTGATTAGGAAATGTGAGTCAATGTAAATAAATTTTGAAGGTTGAAAAACTTCAGTTTGAGGCTGCTGAAGGTGATGGTGTGTCCCTGAACTATATGGAAAAATCTTGATTGTATAGGTATGTAGCTGGATTAATTTATAAACCATCATAGATTTTTGTTTTTAATAAGCCTAATATTTGTGTGTTGTATGATGCTAATCCATTTGTTAAACTGATATATTTTTGCTACTGTATTAATGCCTCTGACATTTAGTTCTGCTATTTTAATTTTCATTAACTGTGTAATTTGGATTGGTTTATATTTTTTATTGTGATTGTTTTGGAGATTTACATTGTATATTTTCACTGATCTGTTTTATTTCTGTTTTGTTTTGGTCAGTTTTGTGGGTTTTGTATCATTCTTCTGATTGGTTTTTGTATTGAGTGTTTGTGTGTTTTGTGCTTCTTCACTTTGTGATTCTGGAGTTATTAAATGCTTTTTGAATACATCTGTGATTATTTATATTGGATATGAGTCCTCATTTATATTATCAATGACTGATGAATTAAGTTTATCATCATCTGCCTTTGCTTTATTTTTGCTATCTTATTTTTGGAAGATCTCCCAGCCTTTCTCTTGCTTTCTGGTTGGATTGAGTTTGTTAGTTGCATTATTGTGCTATGGTTGCTTGGGGGTAGGAGTATCTACATAATTCCTATGGTTATCTTAGTGATAATAGTATGCTGTGCAATTTTATCTGTTGCACAGTCAAATTCTGGAATATATACATTTGCTTCAGTTGTGTTACTTTTTGCTTGGTGTCCACTTACTCTTTGATCATGTTCCTTGTTTTGGAGTTTTGTTGTTTTTTCTGTGAAAAAATTTTTAAGGTCTAAGCTTGGTATCTCTGCTTTTTTGTTGTTATTATTTCTTTGTGTAGCTTGTGCCATGCTATTCTTGGTGATGGCTATCTTTCCTTTTGGTTGCATGTTAGTGTTGAAAGTTTGGTGTTTTTATATGTATGGCAGTTTGGACATTATGCAGTAACATTGTCCCCTTTGTTTACATAAGTAACACTGTGATTTCTGACCTGTAGATATATAGAGTGAGCATTGCTTCCTAATCCAGGATTTGTGTTGGTATATAATCTGGATCAGTATCTGGATGCAGTTTTATTCAGAACTTGCGTTACTTGAAGTTGGTACTGGTGTGTCTTTCCGGTATATTGTTTTTGAACATAATGACCTTGACAAATGGTTCCATCATTCTTGGGAACTTTTCTTCTGTGTATCCCAAGTAGGTCTAAGGCACCCTTTTTTTATTATTATGATGATGATGATACTTTTAACATCTGTATGTTATTGCACTTGATTAATGTATGTTTTTATGTGTGTGTAATTCATTTTTGTGTAATTCATTTTTATATATAATTCTTATATTTATAATTTATTCTTTGTATTAATTTTTTTATTATTGTTTATATGATTTTTTAGATGATTAATATATATATATATTATTGTTATTGTAATTAATATAATGACTTTTATGAATAACTCCTCATGCAAGTTCTGTTGGTTTGAAATTATTTTTTCTTTTATAGATATATTGTTTGTTTAATAAATAAATAAGTAATAGATAGATAAAAAAAAAAGGGTGTATCATTAGTGTTATTGTAGTTGTTGTTGTTGCTATTGCTGTTGTTGTTGTTGAGAATTATGTTTGTAATGATTAATATATTAGCTTGCCAAATTCATCACATCGTTTTTTTCATTTCTAATGAAGTCATATAGCTTGAAAGTAAGGTCAGTACTTTTTCATTATAACTATCTTATAACCTGCCTATTTAAAAATTCAGTACTGTATTTTGTAAAAGTTCGAATAATTATCTATCACCAGTTGTCTAATCTAGTAATTGGGTCCATTCTTCTAATATTTTATAACAATTGTAGGTGGGTTAAAGAATGCTTTTATCATGAAATGAATTATTTAAATCTATTAATTATTTTTATTATAATTAACTATTTTTGATTTTGATTTTCATTAATATGATAAAATACAAAATAATTGAATGATTAATAGCTTGATAAATTATGTGGCCTTTGAGTACTGGAAGTAACAGCTTGAACTTTGATCTAAAAACCTTTTGTTTTTGTGTCCATCAATTTAATGCTAAACAAAAGGGGGTTGAGGTCCAAAAAATTCATATTGTTTAGGACAGTGATGGCCAACTTATGACCTTTGGGTCAGACACTGACCTCACGGGTCAGACACTGACCCACGCAGGCTTTTTAAATGACCACGTTTATAAAAAGGAAACCTAAACTTTTTAGAAAATTTTAAAAGCGAGAACCAAAAAATAGTAATTTTTAGCCATCCTCTTCTCCCTTTCCAAGCGACGCCACTGACTTAGTGACCCACAAGCTAGTACTAAAAAAAATAATGAACAAAATTTGACCCACTTCTCAAAAAGGTTCACCATCACTCGTTTAGGATCTACTTTTAAAAAAAGTTTTATTTTTCACTAAAATTTATATAAAGCTGTAAGATATAACACCATGTTGATTATTTGCACAAATTATGAACTACCTGCTATATATTTAATTAATATTAGTTATTACCTTATTTAATTTTGTGTAAAGAAAATATAAGAAATAAAAAAAGTTGAGAGAAATGACAGTTAACATTTAATACCTTTACATCCCTCCTCCAGCAATCTCTTCTTATCTGGTCCTTGAAATAAAAAATTAAAGATAAATTAGTATAACTAATTATTTTTATCAAACAAGTGATTGGATACAGAAATTAGCAGCAAGTTTTGATACAAATGCTAAGTCATTCTGTACACATTAGAGAACATGTTATTTAAAATAGTTAAAAGTTTAGATTATTTAAAAAAAAAACACATACAAATTACAAAACATTTTTATAGAAAACTGTTACTTACCACTAAACATCACATGATCATCATTTTTTATGCTTTCACAAGCTGTTTACACTTAGTCAAAATATCTCCTTTCAGTAGGGCCACTTTGCGCAAGCCAGAGTAATTAGTGAATGCTAAGATCTAAGTGCAGTGCTGTCTGGTTTAAGCCTCCTCACTGATGAAAGCCATAAGCGAGAAACTAGTCTGAGGATATTGGATGAGTAGGCATTAGATAGGAATTTTATGCATAAATCTTCCTGCATCCATTTATTACTCTGATTTGCACTGAGTGGCGCTACTGTATGGAGAGTTTTGCCTCTGTGTAAACTGTTACTTACTATAGTATGTACATGATCACTACTCAACATATATGAAATGGAAACAAAGTCATTGTAATTCCTTGTGAGCTATGTGCCAACTGATAATCATCTGTCAATAAGCAAAAAACATAGAATGACATGACCTATTTCTTTAGTTCTAGTTGTATTTAATAAAGTATACCCTCGATTGATATGTTATAATATAAAACATAAATTTAATTACAGCTCAAACTATTTTTTGAAACAATTATTAAACATCCAGAGAATAAAGGGAGTGCCTCATTTTTAACAACTTTCAAATATCAAATGAAATATTTAACAATAGTTATACCCAAGTATAAGAAGTGGTGGTCATGTGATGTTTATTGGTTATAAATAATTATAGCTTAATGTATATGAAATTGAAATAGAAGTCTATATAACTTATTATATGTTATGTATAAACTAATAATTACTATCAATAAATAAAAAAATGGAATGTTATTATATATTTCTTTAGTTGTGATGGTATTTAGACAGAACACGTATTAACATGTTATTACACAGAACATAAACATCATGCAAACTATTTTGAAGTCACTATCATTAAATATTCACAGCATGAAAGCAGAACCTACTTTTTATATTTATGCTTACTAAACTGACATTTCATTTGATATTTAGAGGCTATTAAAATGAAGAACTGCCTTATTCTTTGAATGTTTAATAGTAATTTCAAAACAGTTTGTGTCATCATTAAATCAGGCCAATATACAGAGTTTGTGAGTTGCATTATAATATGTTTATAAATGCATATTTAAATACCCATCAGTGTTAAAGAAATAGACAGTATCTTCTATTCTTTTCATTTATAGTTGGATGACTATTAGTTTATACATAAATCACAGGAGTTCTGTGACTTCTCTTTCACTTTCATATAGATTAAATTATGATTTCTTTTAGTCACTAAACTGACATTTCATTTGATATTTAGGGGTAGTTAAAATGAGATGTTGCTTTTATTCTATTCTTTGAATGTCTATTAATGATTTCAAAATAGTTTGCACCATGCTTAATCATCTTAATATGAAAGGTTCATATTCTGCATTATAACACATCAGTAAAGGTACCATTAGAGCTAAAGGAATAGATGGATCCTTTTCGATTTTTTTTTATTTATTGATGGATAATTATTAGTTTATACATAACCCACAAGGAGTTACAGTGATTTTGTTTTTTAATTTCATATACATTAAGCTATGATTATTTGTATTTACATGTAGCTGATTGCCATTATTTTATAGTTATATATTGTTAAAAATTAGGTGCTATTTTGTCTCTGAATATTTATTAGTAATTTGTAAGTAAAAACAGTCAAAGCTCTCCATACAGTGGTGCCACCCTGTGCCAACCAGAGTAATCAATGGATGCTAGAAGGCTTGTGCATAAAATCCCTATCTAGTGCCTACTCATCCAATATCCCCAGACTAGTTTCTGGCTTGTGGCCTTCGTCAGTGAGGAGCTTTGGATCTGAAAGCACTGCACCTAGATCTTAGGATCTAATGCAATCCTCCAGCAGCCATCTTTTATCTCTACTTAACTACAAAACTATGAGTTTTAAATTGAAAACAAGTCTTAAATTGAAAACACCATAATATTTTCAATCTAAGCACATTAATTTATTTAGTCATATAATTCTGAACTCAGTTCACTATCTATACATTTTGGTAACTCTGGTTCTTTAATAACCTTAGCCACCACTATCCTTTTAGGCAGGATTGATTTTGAGCCAATAAGCATCACATGATCACCATTTCCTATGCTTGCTTATAACTGTTATTAAAACAGGCAAAACTTTCTCTACATATTGCTACACAGTGCAAGCCATAGTAATCAATGGATGCTAGAAGGCTTGTGCATAAAATCCCTATCTAGTGCTTACTCATCCAATATCTCCAGACTAGTTTCTAGCTTGTTGCTATTATCAGTGAGGAACATTGGATCTGAGAGCACTGCACCTAGATGCACTGAGTGGCACTACTGTATGGAGAGTTTTGCCTGTTTTAATAACAGTAATGAGCAAGCATAAGAAATGGTGATCATGTGATGATTTGTAAGTAGTTAGTGTCCTACTTAAGTCAGTCTAATATACAGAATTCATGTTCTGTATTATAACACATCTATAAATGGTGGATGATTGCATTAGTATTAAGCTAAGGTGAAAGATGCACTGATTTAAAAAAAAAAAAAAACCTGAAAATATAATAATTATCTAATGAGTTTATGAAACAGGAGGTTCCATATTTAAATAATTATATTTTTATTTATGAATCTATTAAGCTGAATATTTTAAAATTTGTACTAATTTTCACTCTTTTTATAAAAATTCTTCATAAAGAATATATTTTTTTCTTTTTATATTTGTATATATTGTTAATTTTCTATTTTGCCTTGCATTCTTCTCTTTGGTTTGTTTATTTATGTAAGTCTTAATACTTATATTTACGAGATTGCATTGTGGATAATCAAGGGCTCTGTGTTGATGGTAGTTTCTTACTTCTCAGCTACTTTATGCCTTTTAAGTTGACATACACATATAACATGTTTATAATTGAATGTAGTTTTTCAAGATATGACTTTTTCAATTTTACTTCTCAGTTTTAGGATTTAAAATGATCATTTGTTTATATTCTTGAAACAATTTTGACCTCATTAGTCCCTTATGGGAATTCACTGATTGTATTAAATTTAGTGAATAAAATTGTTTCAAAATTTAGGAATTTACATAATTTGGAACATATGTATATTTTACTAATGGCAAAAACCATTTTCTTTGTTTCAGATTTTTTTACATTCACTGTAAAATATTTTTTCTACTTGGTCTAATATAGTTACAGTAAAGTTGCCATATCATTTAGTTTCAAGCCTTTGCTTTATAATTGAAAATCATAGATAATAATATCCACTATATATATTTTAAACATATACGTAAAGTCTAGATATTGTTAACATAAATATACATATCTCTAACACAATTTAGTTTTAAAACTATATTATTTTATCAAAAAAAAAATCAGAATAATACAGTTATTAAATAGATAGTGGAGTAATAAATTAGAAGTCAGAGCATTTTAGTTGTATATGTACTGTGTAGTGTTCTCATATTTAGATGAGATGGCATATGAATATATTCATTCAATCATTCTCTCAAAAAAAAACTACCCTTCTCATTGTTTATTCTTCTTGTGATGAAAATTAATAATGGTGGAATGTTGACAAAACATTTTTAACTTTACACTGTATATAAAAACATTTTTTTTCTTCTAAAGTCTTTATGTAGACTTTTGATGTTGCAGCATGTCACATTTTATTACTGTTTACTGAAATATCATTTCTGTTAATAATATTTACATACATTACTATCAATTCATAACATCTGAAAAACTACCATATAGTAAATTGTAAGATTTTGCACTGTTTCAGTGAGTTAAATGTGAAGATATTTAAAGCTTTACCCTCCCAAGTCAAAATGAGTTAGACTGGCTTATATATATATATATAGAGAGAGAGAGAGAAAGTTAAGTAAAGGAAAGGGTGGAACCATCCTTTTTTTGTAAAATTTCTGTCTTGTGTTGCAAATTGACAGCCCTCTAGAAAGCTATCATTACATCTGATTGGCTGTCATACAAGCATTCTAAAAAAGCACGAGTGGGAGGTTTCAGCTTTTCAATTTAATATCATTTCTGTTAATGTCTTTTTATAAACTTTATTCTTTTTGATATTGTATTATATTACATTTTAATATAATGGAATTATATTTCAAAGTAATACAATGTAATATCAAGACATATTTTTGCTGAACATTCTCTTTGGTAGAATTTGCATATAGACACAACATTTCTTTATGATGCTATGGTTTATCAGAATATTGTTTCTGCTGCTATTTTCCATATAAAAAAAGTTAATACTTTTTCAGTCTTTGTTAAATATGTATTTTGATTTTAACTTAAGAAATTTTAAGATCACAAATAATACGAGTATGATTTTTTTTTCATTATTTATAAATTGGTGATTCTTTTCTTGTAAATAACCAATCAGCTTTAGTATATTAATTTTTTCTTTATAATTAAATCATTTATTTTCATTTTATCATGTAAGTAAACACTTTATAGCTTTTTTTTACATTTGGAAAATTGTTATTATTATTAACTATGTTTTGGGGCATTTTAAATGATATTTCATTTTCCTAATACTTAGGAGCAACATAATAAATAAAAATATTTGCAGTTGTAACAATGCAGTAAGAGGAAAAAAATGGTTAGTACTTTATCTGTCAAGAACATATGAAATGTATAAACTTCTAACTTTTTCTTTTTTCCAAACTATGTATAATTTGACGTGAACACAACAGTTATGTTGTATTTAAAAAAGAAATTCAATCAATATAGCATGATTTTAAGGGAGTCTCATAGGTAAATCAGTTCATCTTGTTTACAACCATTATCAATCCACTGCAGGATGAAGGTCTCTCCAAATTCAATCCATTTTATCCAATCTCTAACCTGTCTTCTCCACATCCCCTCAGCACCCATCCTTATTTCATCCATCCATCTCACATGTGACCTACTTCTAGGTATTTTTGAAATCCAGTTCATGATTTCAATTCACTTTCACTTTAGTCTCTTAATTATCTCATCTATGTACTTTGTTTTCAATCTCTTCTTGTTTCTCTTGACCTGCATCTCTCCATAAATCTTTGAGTGGTCTAAAGTCTCTGTATTGTACTTCTGGTTAAGTGTCCAAGTCTCAGATCCATAAGTAAGAACTGGCAACACATATTTATTCCTTTTCAAACACATGGGCATATTTCCTTTTAATATTAAGTTTTTTACTGAAAGAGCTCCAACCAAGTTTAATTTTATGATAAATTTCATCCATTGTGTTTTCAACTATAGTAATAAACTAATAGAAATATTTGTAGTTGTTAACTTTTTCTAACTCATCATTATCAATTTTTCTTTTTTTCTTTTGAGAAAATCCATTAAACATTATTTTAGTTCCTTTAACGTTTACTTTTAATTCTACTTTCTTTCTCTCATCTGATAACTCTTCCAACATTTTCTGAATCTTTAAATCACTTATAAGATCTTATATTTTCTCCACAAAACAAGGTGGCCTTTTTAAATTCAATTGAATTGTGGATTGTAATTTTCTTCTCTTTAAATTGAGTTTAAATTTTATCCTAGAAAAAGATACTACAGAAATGTCTGCTTAGTTTGTTAAATTATAGAATTTGGGGTTCAAGATCCATGATTTGAATTCCAGTTGTCACATCAGATGTTGAACATCTTTGAATTTTGAAGCAATAAACTATTTGATTATTTATTTTTATTTTGTTTAAATGAATAATAATTCTGTTTACAGACTTAAATAGCAATGTACTAGAAAGAAAACATCATATAACTTCTAGTTGTTGTTTTTTTTCCATATGTCATAGCATTGGCCAGGACGCGAACCCACAACCATCTGCAACCACTACTTGCTTGCAAGGCAGCTGTGATGACTTCTCAGCTAACAACGCTTGACATATATATAATTTCTAGTTTACATTTAAAATCTATATTACCATCAGTCACTCTTATCTAAGGTCAACTATATACAAGAATAATCAATAGACACTAGATGGAAGAAACATTAAGATTCTGGCATATTTTGGGGATAGCAGTGAATTTAACATGCACATACATTATATATACATCCAACTAACTTTACTTTTGTTATGCTGTTTAAGTTAATGATTTTTCAAGAACTATAAGTTTTTATCCTGAGTCAAAAAGTGCCTACAATTACATACCAAAATCATTAAAATATATTGCTTATGATTATAAGATAGCTTTCGGATGAACTTGTGTAACTTAGTGCTTTCCTCAACAAATGCATTTGTCAAAGAGTATTCTGTGATATGGTTTGAACTATTATTATGAACTTATTATTTATCATACTTTCATAAGTAACATTAGTAAAGATGTTAAATGAGAAGAGTATTTATAATGAATATTCTTAATATATTATTCTATATCATTGCATTGCTTATAACTGAATGCTGTGTTTTCTTATGAAAATGCTATTGGAACCAGTAGTGCATGAATATTTAATAATATTAATTGTATAAGTTAGAGTTAAGCAATTATTAATATTCATCATGTGAATCAGTTAAAAGAAGATTATATCCATAATCTGGATAGCAGCAAATTTTTCAAAATCAAATCCTCAAATAGGAAGCCAATTTATTTTGTTTTGCATCAAATGAATCATTTTTGTTATATTTTTTTCTCAGTGATCACTATTACCCCTTTTAAATATAAGATTTATTAAAAATTTGCATCATTATTATTTACATAGCCATATTGAAGGTCTCCTACTGTAATAATGTTGCTTCTTTTTGCCATTCCTATTACCTTGTTTTGAATTTGGGCTCGATCAACAAGACCAAATTTTTTTTTAAGTATACAGTCAATTTCCAACCCAGATGACTGTCCAGTATTATTTAGTAAATGACAGTTTAGCTATTTTTAGCTAGAGAATACAAGAAGGATGTTCAAACTCGAATATCTAGCATTTGGAAAGTCTGGTAAATACAGCTCTGTTTTTTTTATCTGAGGGAGTATTAAAAAGACATTTGCCCTTCTTTGAGCTACTCTAATGATATTTTACTATTTATGTAATAACTTACTTTAATAGTTAATTATTTGTATTATTTTTCAATTTAAATCATATTGGTGGTCAAGAATTTAGCGACAGCTGCTTTACAGGTGGTTGTCCCGGGATAGCAGGTTCGCTTTTCGGCTGATGCTATGACACATGAAAAAAAAATCATATTTTTGAATAAATAAAATACCAATAATTTGAAGAGAAAATGTAGTGATTTTATTCTGAATGAATGATAAAAGCAATTTGTTTATTGTATCACTATCTGTCTTTATTTGATTGGAACAATTAATATTTCTTTTGACTCACACTAAATAGAGATATTTTGAAGATTATGCCTAAACTGGAAAAAAGATAAGTTATTCAAAATCAATAACTGAGCTAACAAATATAAATTAATTGATTTTATTTTGTGCAAAATGAATTCCTTCTGAAAGTTGTATCTGTCTTAATACAGTAGTGCAAGAAAGTAATTTTTAGAGTAATATATGTATATTAAACAAAAATTCTGGATTAAAATCTACAATATTCAATATGCTATTATTAAAAAAATAGCTATAACCAGATTACAGCATGTACAACATTGGAGTAGCACTTACCAGTTTAAATTTAAAAAATCTAATCTCATTAAAAGTTACATTACTAAATACTACTTAGGATGGCACCCTTGCCGTAAGCTGGCTCTAGCTATTATTTACTTTTTTATAATTATATATTGAATTTATTCCAGGGTTTTTTGTTATATTTATTTTATCTGATTTTACATATATATAAAACATTAAAAAAATAGTTTAAGTAGTTAAATGCTATTATAGGACAAAAACACACTCCCACTAGTCTTTTGACAATAGGATAATACAAAAGTGGTAACCACTGTCAAATTTAGTTTTCTTTGTTTATTAATTATATAGTACTTAAATGATTAGTGCAACTGTGTCCCATTTACTATAAAGCATTTACTATCTAAATGATCTATGTAATGTTATATATTTTCACTTTGTGATTGTTTATATATGCATAATATTTTTCAATGTTATGAAAGTTGGCAGAGTAGAGATTTATTCAGTTTGGTTTATTAGGTGTGGATGAATACACTTTTGGCTGATTATATCAGATTCATAGTACTCAATGGTATCTGGAAATATTGTAGTATTTATATGTAAATGCTAATTTATTTAAATTAATGATTTACATATTTTTAATAAAGGGTTTACCACAACCCTCAACTATCCACATTATCTCATACTGCTGACTCTTGATCACACGCAAGTGTGTCAGCAGTATGAGATAGCATGGATAGTTAAGGTTGTGTGAAAGTCTGAGTTCAAACCCTCTATATATTACATATTGGAGTGCAGGTATGAAAAAGCCTGTACTGTAGAATATATATATATTAAAATATTTCTAATAAACTAAACTGAATAAACTTTTACTTCGCCAACGTTCATAACATTGAAAATTAATTACAGTAGAATAAGTAAAAAATATATATGTACTCTCCCGCATACAGGTAAGCTAATTTAGCTCTAACCTTTTATAAATCAAAAACATCAAAATTATGTTTTTTTTCTGATTAATAATCGCATATTAAGTAGCTCAAACATAACCTTTTGTTTAAGAAGATAAATAGTAAAGTTTTAAGACAATTTAATAGGAAAAGCAAATGATTATCTAATACTGTGATGGAGTCATGGCCGAAAAATAAAAGAGATTCGAAATAATATGTTTATTTGAACTAACGAAAAAGTTAAAAATAGAAGACAGCAATAAATCAATTGTTTGAGTTGTTAAAAGTACAATTGAAAAACAGTTACCATAAATAATAATAATAAAAAAAAATAGTTTTAATGAGTAACATTATAGACTGATAAAAATTTCAGTCTATCAGCCAACACACACAACCCCAAGTAACACATATCTACAATTCAAAAAAATATAACTTAACCAAGCCCTAGTCTAACTAAATCAGGTAGACCCCACAATTCAAAAACTACACGAAGATTTAAAGAATCTAAACATATCAAACAAATCAAACATTACCTCCCCCACTCACATATGGACAATGAAATCTAGAAACAATTGAAACAATTTAACAACAATACCTCGACACTCTTACAACATTTAAAAGATTCTTCACACAACTATAGTGTTAATAACAGACAATCACTCTCACTATATACTTTCCTAACACTTCTACTTAACACTAGAAAAAAATAAAATTATCGACTCAGTCAGTTTATAGCTGACCATCCGAATAATAGATATCACTAAATTCAAAAGCTCCGAACAAATAGAACAGTTTAAAAAAAAATTAAAACAATTAAATTTCAATAATACAATTACCAAAATAAATATAAAAATATAACTGAGTTATCAAAAATACTTACTTTTACTATCTAGATACTTTCAAAGATGATGAACCTTTTGAAAAGTAACATTTTCCAACAAACCTATATCAAAAACCAATCCCAATATTATCAAACAGTTATGAATACAAAGTCAAATTACACAAAGACATAGAACCAAAAATATCCCAACACATATCACAGACCAAGCACACTTCATCTTATATAGAGCCTCAAACCAAATTTTCAGGAAAAAGAGGACACATACGACTGTTTGTAAGAAAAAAATCAAGAAAAAAAGACCAAAGTAATTCCAATTTAGTAGAAACAACTACAGTAAACACAGATAATAACACACAACCCCAAATTCACACCTTCAAAAACTCAACTAAACAAACTATACAACAACAGAAAAAATAAAAATTAAACACTTCTACATCTGTAAACACAGAACAAATAATTAAATGAAAAAAAAAATAAGACTCAATCTAATGGAAAAAACCCAAAATGACACAACAAAAACAATAGAAAATAAAACAATATCTCTGCCAAATAAACACAAATTCTAAACAAACACTACTGAAATCATATAAAATTGCAAAATCTTCAATAAAATATAACAAACAAGAAACACAAAAGGAAACAAAAAGGAAAATTAAAAAATCAAACCTAATCAAAAATCCAACACAAAACAAATCAAAAAAGAAAAATATAAATGAAACAATATGAACTAATGATTCATAGAAAGTATCATTTAAAAACATATAAACACAACAATACAACCCAACAACACTTTTAAAAACAAAATCCAAACAATACCAACAACAACAAAAAAATAAAATACAACAACTCAAACAAAAAAATCTATAAATCAAAAACATAATATAAAGGTAGCTGATAATGTAAGGGGTATAAACTCAAGACAAAAATCAATATAAACAAATGATACAAATCATCAACAACACTTGGGGCTTGAAACAAAATATATGACAAAAATTAACAATCACAAAGTTTTTACTCAAAAGAAAGAAATATAATAATCTTCATACTTTCAAATAACTACATAACAAACTATATACACTTACCCAAAAACACAATATATTATATTCCAGGCATAACAATGAGCAACATAACATGAACTTACCCAACAAACTACTTTAAAAAATTTAATAAGAAATAAACCTTATGAAAGATAACAAACTAACCATAAAATTGACTATAATTTTACATAAACTACCCCTTCTAAATAATAAAAATAATACAACTATAACCAAAAAACTACCTACAGAAAAATAATAGAATCATACAAATTTTTTGAAATATAATAATACAAACTAAATAAAGGACTGACCCATAACAAAATATATAGCTTAAAAAATATCTTATAATATCAATCAAATGACACAAAAAACAACCCCACCAACAAAACTATAACATTGCAGAGAAATAATAAAAACATAACAGCAAAACCAACAAAAATAACAAGAAATCATTGTTAAACTTACAAACTATACAATCAAACAGTAACCAATTAAAACAAATATTGCCATCAAAAGAAAAAAATATGTTTAACAGAACAACACACTTGACTGGTTACATTAGGTGGGCATTAGGATATCCCTCAACTAACAAAGTACCTATGGCAATTAAAACAGGAAATAAAGTGATAACAGGCTATAACATGATAGAACCCATCTTTCAATACTTCAGAAGTAAACTCACAACAAACAACCAATGGAAGATCCCAGAAAATTACTTTGGAAAACCTGAAAATGAAAACCCCTATAAAATAGAAGATTTTGCAAGAATACTCACAACATTACAAAGCACTTGTCACCCAGGACCACCCGGGATCCCAAAATTTGTACTAACTCATCTAAGTCAATTTACAAACAAATTATTATGTCAACTAGCAAATCAACTTTCACAAAAATTATATAACATACAAGGTCTAATCCCAATATCAATGGTCCCTTTCATGAAAAAAATAGAATCCATCTCGGAAATTACAAATTTAAGACCCATTTCAATGGAGCCATTAGGAATCAAAATTTTAGAAAAAATACTAAAAGAAAAGATAGAGCCCTACATCTTACCAATAATATCGGAACATCAATATGCTAATCTGGGTCATCAACAGGCCAAGCAGCTCTAATTTTTAAAACAATAGTAAATTCAACAATAAAAAGAAAAAAACATGGGCCCATGGTAGTACAATTGGATTTTGAGAGTGCCTTTGACTCTGTCCCCATCAACAAACTAATCAATCAATTAAAAAAAACAAAAATACCAAGAACAATCTTATACACAATAGCCAACCTACTCCTAAATAGGGAGATACACATTACGCTAAATGGAAGAACATCACCCACTTTCCACCTAACCAATCCATCCCCCAGGGATCTCCACTAAGTACACTACTCTTCACACTATACATAAACCCTCTACTTGAAAAAATCAAGGAAAAATTACAAGGAATACAAATACCAAATGCCAATATTTACATATCCTGTATAGCCTACATGGATGATGTTACAATTTTTCTAACTTCAAAGAAACAACTACATACACTCCAAAAAATAATAGAAGACTATACAACAAAATTTCATCTGAAAATAAATACTAATAAATCAGCTGTGTGGTCAATTTTTACTGGGAAAACCAACACACAAATATACCAAGGAAAACCGAATAAGTTTCTGGGTTTCCCATTTCATTTGGGAATGGGGCAGATGAGAAGAACAATACAAGACAAAATTTTAACACAAACAGAAAGAATCACAGACTCACTTGCTAAATCATACCTTTCTCTATACTCAAAGGTTGCTCTCTTCAACCAACTGATAATGACAAAAATCACATACTACCTACCAGTGATAAAGTTTACCAAAAAATTTATATCAACAGTAAACTCCATGTGCAATAAACTACTTTGGAATAAAAAGGTGGTAGCAATTTCAATGAGGCAAATAAGCCAACCCACAAAACTAAATGGGCTTGGACTACATACAATTTCAACTTTTTACACACAAAAAATAATAAACCTGCTGATTACAACATTTACAAAGTTTCCAAATATTCAAAAAATAATAGATATAATACCCACTGACCGACCACCTCCCAAAGACAACTATATAGCCACACTTTTAGACAGCATAAGAAATCAAAGGGACAAAATAACCCTGTCTAACCCAATTAAATACACATATTGGCACATACATAGCCTAATAGAGCAGACACAACAAGATATCAACAACAAAATGGTCCTTGAAATAAACAATGCACAGCTCCTAAAAAAATATAAAAATTGGTACCTGGAGCCTAAATTCTTTGACTTCATAGTCAAAGTAAATCTGAATGCCTTGCCTACATCACATTTCATCCATTTTAAAAGGTTCTTTACGAAAATAGACCCACTGTGCAGATTGTGCCAAAGAGAAGAAGAAACACAACATCATTTTCTAAACGATTGTCTGGGCTTGGAAAAGGTAAGACAAATAATGATAAATAACTACCATCAGAAAGACACAACAATGGCAAAAATTCTCCAGGTATACAAAAAAAATGCAATCCCAAGTACACCAGATGTAAATTCAATTTTGACTACAATGCAAAACAAAACCTCAACACTTTCCACCACAAGCTAGAAAAAATAAAAGAAAGGGATAACATGCTAGCACCACCAGATATTTTTGCTGCAACTTGGTCACTGTTTAAACTAAAATCAGCACTATAGTTGAAAATCAGTAAAAGAGATACAGAATAACACAGCTAAAAAGAAAAAGAACCCAATACACCAAAACCAGCAGGACACACATGACAGGGTCCATCAACATAATGTATATATAAAAAAAAATTAGACAAACTGAATTCAGGCAACTTTTGATGCCTTAAGAGTAGCAAAAACACAACTTAAAGAACTCAAGAGAAAGCTCTTTCTCTCATATATCTGTGAACAAACTTGCCCTACAGAACTGTTTAGACACAGGAACAGACTTATGCTTACTGTGTAAGCCCAATCTTACCTATGTAATCATTGTTTTTTAATCAATAAAATATGCTTTGAAACATAATATTTAAATATATGATTGTCTATAATAAACTTAATATAACTATAAGAGGCCTGAATTCGAACTTTTAAGCTTCCTACATCTATCCAATCTATCTTATAATTATATATATATATAGAGCAACTATTTGAGATTGCAGTTAGAATAACAAAGCAATAATATCAATAAAATACCATTAATCTAAAATTTCTGATTCCAGGGATTTTTTGAATTTTTCAGATTTTAAGAATAGTTCTTTTACTCATTCACTGTAAATGCAAACTTTGTAAAGAGAAAAAAATGTCAAATAGCTTACTGTAGTTAGGTTTATTATTTTATAAATATTTACTGAATGTTTCTTTTTTCTTTTAATTTTGTTTGTAAATGTGTATACAAAATAATTTACTTATTGCAAATTAGAAATCATCTTTGAAATTTCTTTTCGATAATAGAAGTTTTTTGCTAATCCATATTCGGAGTATCTGTTATCCCTTAATAAAATTATTTTAGCATCTCAAAAAAAAAAAAAAACTTTTAATTTATTAATAAATCTTTTTTTTTTAATAATTGAGTAAAAAAACAAAATTAGCAATTTTTAAATTATATAATCATGCTTTACTTATTGCAATTTTTGAAAAGAAAAAAAAATATTTTAATCAACTGTAAAATATATTACTCAAGTACTTAATGTCTGTTAAGTTTCTAGACGGAAGATTTGTAAAAACGGAAAGGATAGCAGAGATTTTAAAAAGTTATAATAAAATGACAAATCGCTTAAATGAATAAGTTACTGAAGCAGATATTTGAACAATAATTTCTATTTTCATAAATTATAATTTATTTACTGTTTAGTAGCATCATAAATGTATGTGGATATACCAGAAGCTGTAATTTTCAAAACAAAACAACACTCTCCATATAGTAGTGCCATCTTGTGCTAACAAGAGCAATCAATGGATGCCAGAAGGCTTGTGCATAAAATCCCTATCTAGTGCCTACTCATCCAATATCCCCAGACTAGTTTCTGGCTTGTGGCCTTCATCAGTGAGGAGCCTTGGATCTGAGAGCACTGCACCTAGATCTTAGGATCTAATGCAACCCTCCAGCACCCACCTTTTAACTCTATTTAACTACAAAACTATGAGAATGAAATTGAAAACACTATTAATATTTTCAATCCAAGCTCAATAGCTTATATAGTCATATGGGTCTGAACTCAATTCAGCACCCATACATTTTGGTGTCTTTGCTCTTTAACAACCATAGCCACCACTATCCTATTAGGCAGGATGTTAAACCACTAAACATCACATACACTATTACCACAATTATTTTATAAACAATCAAAACAAAAAACACTCCATAGTAGAGCCTGAACAAGACAATCAATGGATGCAGAGAAATCCCTATCTAGTGCCTACTCATCCAATATCCCCAGACTGGTAGGCACTAGATAGGATTTTTGCACAACCTTCTCATCCATTGTTGCTCTTGTTAGCACAAGATCACTACTATAGGTTGTTTTGTTTTGAATTGTTTAAAAATTATTGTGCTAGATGATAAGGACGGATGTTTAGGGTTTAGCTGTAATTTTATTATCATTTTCATTATTTCAAAGTCAGTTTGACATCTTGCTAAATCAATACTATGCTGGATGTGATAATATGTTGGAGTATTTCCATCACTTACCATTAAATGTTGAATATCTCGAAAATTAAATTTTTCAAATACAAACAACTATTAATAATAATACACAAATAGACAACACAGGTTAGTAGATCACACATCAGGGAGTCTATTGGTACGACCATTCACTCTGTTGAACAGTGATTGAAAGAACATAAACTAAAGGTTAGAAAAGAAAAAAGAGTAGAAGACTATATATGTATAAATGTGCATATGTTAGATTGAGAAAATATAAAAATATTGGATAGAGAAGGAAAAGTACAAAAAATAAAATTCAAAGCACTTGCTTATATGATAGTGGTAAATAATCCTGTAAGTCAAATAATATCTGGAAGCCTCTAATTAACCTTGCTCTTAGAAAAAAAGTATTAAAAAACTGGAGTAATCAGAGGATTTGAACCTGTCTTCATAGATAAGTATATGAAATTTCTACTGACTCTTGCTTTTGACAGAATAGCTCAGTTAGTTAGAATGTTGTCTTAAAATTTAAGAATCCAAGGGTTAAGCTTCGATTCCCATGCTAGTACTGCACTTGTCAGGCTAGCAACACCTAAAAAAGAGCGGAGAATGATACCATTTGAAACATTCTGCAATCTACTTATCTGTGTTGTCTTTTTGGGTGTTATTGCTAACAATTTTTTGTATGTGAAAAGTTTAAATAACGTTTAAAATTTTCTAAACATTCAGCATTTAATGGTAGTCCAACATATAATACACATCTAATATACCATCATCACTAACTATCAGACCATACTATATTGCTCTGGTCAGGATAGGGTGGTAGATTCTTTTTTTTTTAATATTTGCGATTACATATCCATTTCTATATAACGTTTGATGCTGAATCTGTTTATGAATATCTGAGCAACAAACAAATAGATGTGTTTAATTTTTAATATCTTATTTTAAATATTCCACTTTTTTTAAAAAAGAGATGTTTAATCCTAGTTAAAAAAATAAACTAATTAATTAAATAAAAATATTTTTATCTTATGAAGTGTCAAGTGATATTATTGCAATCATTTACTTACTGTACTCATAATCTGAGATTTTCATCAAGTCATATGAACTTTGGAAGTTTTTCAAGTCATAAATAAATGTAGGATTTTTCTCAAAGGTAACTAGCTCTTAGCCAAGCAATGGTATAATATTAATCAGTAAATGATAGGAGTTTAATTTGTATGGGTTAAATAATTTTGATGTACTTACTATAAAGAAAAGTAATATTTACTAAGACTGTACCTTAGGAATAAGTGTCTAAAAAATTTGAAGGTAGGGACCTCTACAGGTCTTAAACACAAGCTTACGCTATGAAGAAAAGTACAACTGCAATGTGATGCTGACTTCTCTCTCATAGTCTTATACCATGCTTTTGCTTTTTTTATATATGTCAAAGTATTGACCGGGAAGCAAACCCGGGCCAGCTGTTTGTAAGGCAGCTATGCTAACCACAAGGCCACCAACACTTTTGCTTTCTGAAGCACAGTTTAGTTAATTTAGTCTAACACTAACTCATTATGTAAATTTAAATAGTCATTAAGCATTAGATTCTAATTTTCCTTTCTTACTTCACTTCCCAGTTAAGAATAACAAGGTACTTTTTTATTCTAAAGTATTTGATAAGAGGTTACATTGGCAATGAAACAACTTTATACACAAATTCTTAGCTTATCTAAAAAAAATTATATCCATTTTAGGTATGTATTTTAAGCTCTGATCATGATAATCTAATATCTTAAATCATTGACCATAAGACTATTTTAAATATTAAGATAAACTGTATAAAAGAGAAGCAAATGGTGATCAAAATTTAGTGCATGTTTACAGTACCCTTTGCTTACTATATTCTACGTACTTTTTAACCGAGAAGTTATTATTTTACAAAAAAATAAAAATAAGTTTTTTTAAGATTGGAAGACAATATTCTAGATATGAAAAATACACACTGATATACTAATTAGGAAAAAGGTTTTATTTTTGTTCTTATTAAATAAAAAGTTCTACAAGTGTCTCCCTGTGAAAACATCTAAATGAAAAATTGCTATTAAATTTTTTTAAAATAAAGCTTATGAAATTGAAACACTTTAATTGGAAATCATACCCAGGATTTATTAATGTAACAGCCATGTATATCTCACATGAATATTATGTATCTTGTGTGTATACTTATGATAACAGATGGACAATTGAAATTTTGAACTGGATTCCAAGAGATTGTAAAAGACCCAGAAAGAGACCACATGTGAGATGGATGGATGAAATAAGAAAATGTGGAGGAGTGATGTGGAGAAAAAAAGCTAAAGATAGGAAATTTGGAGAGACCTTCATCCTGCAGTGGATTGATAGTGGTTGATGATGATGATGATGATGATATGTATACTTATTTTATAAATCACTCTCTTTTCATCTCAACCATTACCAAATTAAATATGTCTAAATATATTTAAAAAAAACAGCTCCAAGACAACCTATGAATAACTTAATTCTGATCAATTAGATAATTGTCTTACTATACCATGGAAACTAGTAATAATATGGTTTATTTCATTAACTCTTCACTTGATATCTGAAATGTATGAATAGTAATTATGGTTTTATAATATATATTTTAAATAAATAATTGCATTTATAGCTAGGGATATTTTAATATAAAAGTATTAAAAATTAATGATGCAAACATTGAAATTATAATGGGATTTTTTTCTATGCATTAAATTTACTAAATGTAGCAGAAAGTTTTTACTTTAATAGGCCGAAAAAAAAATCCATTTGTGTTTAAGCATATAACATCATTTTCAACCATTATCGATCGACTGCAGGATGAAGATCTCTCCAAGTTTGATCTATTATTTCCTATCTCTAGCTTCTCTTCTCCACATCAATTAAACACACTTTTTTATTTCATCCACCTTTCTCATATATAGACTCTTTCTAGGTCTTTTACAATCTTTCGGAATTCAATTTAAGATTTCAACTGCCCCTCTGTTATCATCTTCTAGCAATATGTCCAACCCATCTACACTTCAGTCTTTTAATTTTTTCAGTGATGTTTATTCTCTCACCCATATATTTAATTTTAAATCTCTTCTTGTTAATTCTAACGTACATCTTTTTATATTTATAATAAGTTTTCACTTCCAAATTATTTACACACCTTAAGATATCAACAAAAATAATTAAATAAAAAATACTATGCTGCACCCTAAACCATTTTAATATGTATGCATATATGTATGTATACATATGTATGTATATGTATGTCCATTAAGATATCATTTAAAACAATTAACAAAGAAATAGAATGTTGTATATGTTTTTAATATATATATATAAGTATTTAATGGACATTTTTACTGCCTTACACAATACATACCTACTATATAAGTATTTAAAATATTATTTATGACACGGACATAAATTAAACATTTTTATTCTTTTCGTTAATCTTCATGTGATGGAATGTAAAGGCTTTAGTAGTGTTAATTAAACTGATACATTTTAAGTATATGTCTATGTAAAATTAACTGCATTTTTTTTGATGATGTATAGTGGCAACCATTGTACCAAATGATTATAATATAAGCAAAAATTTTAAAATTTGAAATAATATTTTTTACTAATTTCTCATTTTTTCTTATTATTTTTTTAAGATGGCTAAGAAATTTTGTGATAATTGATATGGAGAAGTGTACTATTCTGTGATTACTAAGTTTAATATTAATTGTTATGTGGAAAATGGTATTTTATGTAGTGTATATATATCACTCAAATTATATATCATTTGGTACAAATATCTATAAATCATTTTCTTTTACTTTCATGTAATTGTTTTAATTTTTTAAACAAAGGCTTAAATCAAATATATTCTTTTGAAAAAAAAATTGAGTGCCATTGAAAGTAGATATTCATCCCTAATTTTTTTGTGTGCTTGTTAAAGAAAATATTTTTATTTAATATATTTCTACAATTACATCTTTCAAAATTAAAATCGAAAGTAAAAATATATAGATTTTAAAGAAATTTCATTAAAAAAAAAAAAAAAAGACTTTGAATATTTGCTATTTGTTTTACAATTATTTTGTATAATAAAGTATTAATAAATAATAACTATAATTAAAGTTAGAAAAAAGGTTTACTTTCATATTTTTAAACAAATTGTGTGTGTGTATTTATATATATAATATAAATAAAATGTCCTTAATTAAAAACTACTGTAATAACAATACAAATAATAAACATAACGGTAATTAACTATTATATACAGTCTTTCAATCTGCAGAAGTACTTTCAGCTAATTTCTTAACCCTCCTCAACTGCCATTAAATTCAAGTATTATCAGAATATAAGTTTGGGTTAATGTAATTTTAATAATTTCACATGATCACTGGAAATCTAGAAGGAAAGATTAATGTTTAGCATAGTTTTTCTTTTATATTTTCTAATGAACAATGTCATATTTATTGGGCAAATAATTTACAAGTAATATTAATAAACTACAATCTCAAAAAATTTAACTTTACTATTATTGTATGTTAAATTCTCTGAAGGCAGATTGGATTATTAAAGTAGCAAAGTCTATGAAATATGTGACAATCTTTGTTTGTAAATTGGCATTGCTTGTTGCCCTATAATGTAATTTATTCTAATATTTCAATTTTATAGCTAAACAACACTCAATGAATTTCATAACACTAAAATTCATGATTATTTACAAAATAAATATATAAAAAACAATCAAATAAATTCATTTAAAAATATGCCAACTTGAACAACATAAATTATATTTTTATGTTTTTTTAAATTTGGTAAAGAATGGAAATTAAGAGATTATAGAAATGTAAGCAAAGATAATTTTAGCTTTTGATGTTGCCAGCAAACTATCAACTATTACTAATTGACAAACCTCCTGAAGCTAAATAAGTTTTTCCATTAAACTATCATAGCTATTTTATTGGAGTTTATTGGGGTAAAATGATGTTCTATTTCTCTCTAAACCTAAATTCTTATAAGATTTTAAACTCAGAAAGCTATTTTTTAAAATGTAAGAATGTAAAAGAATAGCATCATCTTTGACATTCTGCAAATAATAATTAATCTTTTGAAGAGGGTTGTATATGTTGAATTATATTTTTCATAGACTTTTAGTTTGATAAAGAAGGGAAATTAAGAAATTATATCAATGTAAACAGAGATAACATCTTAGTTTTTGATGTTGCCAGGAAACTATCAATTACTACTAATTGACTATCCTGCTGAGTCTAAATGAGTTTTCTCCATTAACCTATAATAGGTATTTTGTTGGAATTTATTGAAATAAAACCAGTTTTATTTGAAATTTAAAGTCATTCTTTCTAGAATTTTCAGAATAATTTATTTGTACACAGTTTATTCAAATCAAAAACACAAATTTTTAGTTGATGCTATGTTCATTCACTATGCAAATGTATGGCTTTATGCTTTGATTTTTTTATGTATTTTTTTAATGAGGGAAAAATATTCATGCTTGTATATTTTAGAAAATATTGTGAAAATAAAAGTAAAATGTTGATACTCCAATATTCTTGATCAATTTTTTTTTTTAAAACAGAATCATTGATATACGAATTGAAAATCAAATATTGTTCTTTTCTTGAATGCCAGAATTTTTCACTTGGCACATGTCTGTAAATGTGTATTATTTTTACCTTGTTCTTTCCATTTTTTATTTTGTTTTGTTATAGATGTTAATGAAAACAATTGAAGCAATTTGCTTAGTAAAAACTGAGATGAGTAATGAATTTAATGATAGTTAGTTTTCTTATGCAGAATAAATGTACGTCACAAAAAATATACAGAGAATCATAAATAAAGTAGCATGTTTTAATAATCCATAATATAATGATTTGATATACATACCAACTTAAATACATCGCTCATGTTAAGCTTACAAGCCACTATATTGTATTATTGAGATACATTACCTATTGTTTATTCTAGTATGTTAATGCCCAATAATATTTTTTACATTGCTACCTGTGATATTTAATCACACTAATAAAGTATCTGTAAGAATATGATATCTCACTCACCAACAGTGAAAACTACATCACTAAATTAAAATCTTTTTTTGTACTTACACGTGTAAGCACTTATCTGACAATTTATGCAAATCTGAGACTCTCTTATCCCTGCTATTCATAATTAGAGACCCATTGGCTAACCAAAACTGATTAGCTAGCTAATTTAATTATGTATATGGTATTTTTGTTTTACAACAAAACCTTTATCTATATCTTTTGAAATTTTATTATCACTTATATATAGTAATATATTTGTAGTAAATTCTTTATTTAAACTTAAAATAATTTTAAAGAAATAAATTTAAATTTAGTCTGTCGTTAGGTTATTTAAAACAAAGATAAAAATGGAACACATGTATTTCTACTTAATATGATTAATGCGTCTTCAAGTTTACAGATAACACAAATTTAGTTTGAAGATCAATTGCTTTTTTTAAAAATTAAATAGAAGAAAACCAAGAGCATGCAAAATAAAAATGTTAAATTATTATATATGTCATTATTATTCATCTTTGTTCAAAGTTAATTAAACTATGTCAAACAAATTAGGCAAATAAATTATTGTTTTATAATGGTTGCTTATAAATTTTCTCTAGGAGCGCAATGAAAAAACTTTTCTCTTTAGAATATATGATTGTTAAAGCTATTGTGTGATTCCAGAAGTTTATTTAAATTAGGATGGTAAATAAAGTTACTCTTAATTGTAATCAGATCTACTTTTTAGGAAGTTATATAACATTTGAGGATTGAAAATAATAGTTAGTTGTGATCTATGAACTTTCATCTCTTAAATTCATGACTGCCACTGCACCAAACCATATAAAGTAATCCAATGGTTTGTTACTTAGGAGATCATATAACATTTGAACATTGGAAATGATAACTGAATTGTAATCTGTGGATCTTTACCCATTGAATCTACCATTGTACCACTGCACTAAATCATGTTTTCATTGGATAATGTTGTATTGCAGATATATATTTAAACTTTCAGAAGGATGATAAATATGCTGAAGGGAGATGCATGATATGAAAATGAATAAATTTAAAAGTGGAATTACTTTTCTGACAGAGCTATTTATTGATAGAAATATTGCTTTTTGAAGAGAACTTCTTGGAATATCAAAGGCTTTAGCATTTTATTCTACTACTCAGAAAATTATCAGATGAATAATGGTATGTATTGGAGAAAAAATTAAACCATTCCAATAAATTGTATTTTTTTACTTTTGGTGACCATTATAATCTTTGATTTGTTATGAGTTAGGTCAGTGAATTTAATTTATACTTCTTAATGTGAAGATTGTTTAAAATTTAAAAAAATAATAATGTTAAGGTTTGAGTATCATTTTCCCTAAAATTATTGCCATTTTTCCATATCCAGATGGTTTCTAAATATAATCATTTCCAAGACTTTTGGTATTAATATTAAAAAAGAATAGATTAAGACTTTATACTTTTTTCTCACAGTCATAACATAATTTTTAAGAAGAAAATTGTTGTTTATTAAATCATCATTATATTTCTGGTAATTGTTAAAAATAGAGCATTTAAAACATATTGGTTGTATTTATATGCATGTGTGTTTATTCAAATATTTTATGGATAAAAGTTATTTGCATATAATTTTTGAATAAAAAATTTCAGGTATATGGCTGAAAAATATTTTGACTAGTAGAACATTACAATCTGCTTGTAAATCATTTTTAAAGATGCATTGATTTATTAGATTTCTCACTATTTATTTTGAAATTGACCAAAAAGTTTTCCTGACACACATGATAATTATTCCAATGATAGTAAAATAATGAAAATTGTAAGGATACTTACATTGTCTTTAAAGATCCCATGAGGTCTCTTCAATAGCCTTTCATTAAAAAATAGTGAAGGCTTTAACTTTACATCACAGTTTGCCAGGAAACTCCTCATTGATGATGCAATATACAGTATGAAGTTCCAATGGCAAGAATTTGTTGAAATCATTAGCAATAAAATCTTTTAATTAAATATAATTTTTTATCGAGCTTCATAGTTGTATACCACTTAACAGTCAAAATGGTCATTGTTATATCTATATGTCAGCACCAGTCAGTATATCAAAGTAGGAGAGATCATTTTTTCCTTAAGAGAAAATATTCTGCATTTGTTCTTTTTCCACTGAAATTCATAGAAAAATAAATACATTTTTGTTTATCAGTTTTCTCTTTTTTTGTAAAACTACTAAATATTTATTTCTTAATAAGATATGATGTTTGCATATAGCTTTTTTTAGAATATATTTGGTTTTTAGAATATTAGTTTATTGAAAATATATAATGTCAGATGGAAATGGTATTTGTCAATAACTTTATTATTGTTTTTTTAATAAAAAAAAATTATTTTTAATATTTATAGGACTTATGATTTGAGAAAAATGTTTTTTTAATAAATAATTTTTTTTACATTGAAGGCTAAAGTGAAATTCTCAGCGTTGATAAAAATTATTACTAATTTTATTTGCAAAGTTGATATTTCATTTTTATGATTAGTTTTATTATTTGAATTTCTGCTTTTAATAAAATTTAACTAAAGCATAAAGATTTAATGATGAGTAAGTATCTTTTTTCAAAAATTTGAAGGAAGAATATGGAAAAAAAATAAGCACAAAGGATTATGAATGTGTGGGAAAATAACATGAACACAGATTGTCAATTATTGAGTAGTGATGGTTCAATTAATTTTTGTACTTATTTTATCTTGTCTGAGATCAACTAAATATTTATTTACTAATCATTATTGGATGATTGGTTGCAATGAATATGAGCTGATTATCTGAGAGAAAGATAGTAAATGTTATTGGAAGCTGGAAAACTTTCTAAACTGTACTTGATCCAAATTTGAATATAACTCATTGAAATGATAGTGAAATTTGTAGACCAAAACCTTTTTAAGAATATATATATTCACCATTATGCATTGGGTTTTCCTTGTTTTTCTGGGAAAATTTGGAAGGTTGTCAAGGTTATTTAAAATGCAAACTTTAGACACTATGATTTTTGAATCAATATAGTAAATTTTTATGAACTTCATTCTAAATGAAGAGAAAGAAAATAATAATTTAAAGTTTTTTCAGTTACTTCATTTTTACTTCTGGGTTTAAAATAACATTACAATAATTAATTTAAAATAAATAAATCATAAACCCATAACATTCTCAGATATTTATTTCAATTAATTTTAAATTGACTTTTTAATAAATATTTTTAAATAAATATCTTAGCAAACTAAACCAATCTTTGCTAAATCTAAAATACATAAACTTTTACATATACATGCACACACATAAAAATATAATCTGAAATGTAATGATTTTAAAATATGTTAGTGTTGTAATGTCAGATTTATAATTCTATATTTCTTTAGCAAATTATTTGTTTTATGTGTGTGAGCATCTCTGTTTATTTATACAATTTGGTAGCTTTATTCCTTAGAAAGAATAATAATAAAAATATAAGCATACATATTTTTATACAAGCATTGATCACAAAATCTGCTTGAAAAGCCATTTTTAAAAGTTTTATAAAATTATATGTTCTCGTATGCACTAGTATGCGAGATTTTTGGACATATTTATTATATGCTATTCAACCAGTGATAGTGAGGAATATATTTGCTTAACTATAGAAAAAGTCAATAAAACTTTTACAATTTTTTTAATTATCTTATACAATTGCAGTGATAACTGTAAGATTACAATTTATATATATATGATTTTTTTACTATTATTTTTGGGATATTCTGTGAAGTAAAAATAAAATAGCTGATGTTTCAGTACAATAACAAGTACTTTTCTCCGAGCATTTTTTTCCCAAATCACAGGAATGTGTGTGAGATTTAAATCATTATTTTTTCCTTTTATTATTTTATTTTTATACTCAAATTATATTGGTCGAGGAAAGTACTTGTTATTGTGCTGAAACGTCAGCTTTATTTTTACTACACAAAATCTTCTGAAAATAATAGTATGAAATCATTATTAACATGTGAGAATATTAGAATTAATGGTGTGTGTATATATATATGAGTGTATATAAAGGGAATCTTCTATTTTATATAAAGCTGATTTATATAAATTTGGACTTACAAAAACAATTTTCAATACATATAAATTGTAAAATTAAACTTCTTTGTATTAATATTCAATCTTTGTGGTCAAGTTGCAATCTTTTGTATCTATATAAGTATATTAGACCACTAATAAAGGTTGGATTCCACCTTTATTGCTAAAAGGAAGTTGCCTTGACAATAGTTTGAAATTGTTGATTGTTATTGAGATTGTCTTAAGTTTTGACTGGTTTTTAATGAAAACTTTTAGAAGTATGATGTCTCTTTTATCATAGCTCTCATTTTTTGTGTACTTCATTTTTTATAAATATCTCTTGTGATTTATCCATAGTTATTATTTTTATTTGTTAAAAATATATATTTATACTCTATTGGAGGAAACCTAGCTGATATAATATTCAACTTATGCAAAAAGAAAAACAAAGGTGCAAAAGATCACTTACATGAGTAAAAGATTTTCTATTATGTTCTCTACTCAAATGCAAATAGAATACTAGGTATTTGAGGCCATGGGCAAGTGATAATATTTGATCATCATAAATTATTTATCATTCACAAAATCATAATTAATACTTATGCTATTACAATTGTTATTCCTCAAATAATATAGCTGATAGAATAAATAAAACTGTTATTAATTCTACTATGTTCAATTTTTGAATTATTATTTTAGTTATATATATATATATAGTCTCTGCAAAATAGATAATGAAAATATATTTTAAAAAATATACCATGGTATTGAAAAATATATACTACGCCACAGAGGAAGCAGTAGCAACTCTAGAAAGCAATGTTTTGAATTAATTCCACCAAAAAAAATGTTTTTTTTTAAATATACCAAATCATAAATAATCGAATACTTTTATTTTCATATGGAAAATTTTATGAAAATTATATCAAGCAAAACATCACTTGACTTCGAGCTTATATTCAATAATTATATTAGAAACAATAATCAATTCTATGATTCTACTACAAAGCTGTTTAATAAGCTTGAGAAAAATCATTGGACATTAATGATAGAGTTGACTGTGGATTTTATTGGCAATGTTGACTGGGGATTTTATTGGCAATATTACAAGTTAGTATTCTTTGATTACTGAAACTTACAATAGATGGCTCTGGAATAGGGCATTGAAGTAGATTACAGCCCCAAAAGCAAAATTGTTTGCTGTTTAATTATTTCTTTAAAAGAATTGGGGGGGGGGGGGTTGCAAGATAATGGTCACAAAATGTTAGTATTAATTAGATTTGTAATTATTTATTTTTAATCCATTATCTTTTGTTTATCATGTTTGCCTGAATATATATATATGTATGTTTTAGTAATACTATACATTTATCTTTGTTGGTTCCAATAAATAATTCATTTAATTATGGTTTCATTCACTGAAGATCAACTATTTCTTCATAATTTTGTTTCACAGAGTTATTCTTATTTTCTTTGCATTGTAATAATATGCTGTTATAATTATATAGATCTTTAATTGTTTTAGTCTGTATTTTTTTATTTATCTTTCTTTTCACGGAATTTTTTGAGGTGTCTCATAAAATTATACATTTTAGAATAAATAATTCATTTATTTATTCATATTTGTAAAAGAATGCATTTTATCTGTGGATCATTAAAAAAAAAAACTTCATTTAGCTAAAATGTCCATCACGTATTTAAATTTGTAGCTGTCAAGCATTGGTGGTCGAGAGGTCAGCGACAGCTGCTTTACAAGCAGTTGTCCCGGGTTAGCGGGTTTGCTTCCCGGCTGATGCTATGACACATGGGGAAAAAAAATTGTAGTTGTTTTTTTTTTAAATCTGTGAATAAATATTTATATTTTTATAAATAGCTGGTTTGTTTATTTGTATTTGTTTAAAATGTACTCATAATTATCAATCAATACAAAATACATATTGGCAAACATACCCATCATTGGGTTTTTCTAAATGAAATCTTTTATGCTGAATATAAAATTAATCATATTGATTTGAATGAATAATCTGAAGAGGTTATAGAATTATAAAGTACAGATTGGTTTGTCTTTAAATTTGTTTATTAAAGCCACTCATAAAACATGCAATTTTTATTTAGACATCAAAGCAAAAAAAAACAAACAAATAATGGATGAAATCTTTGCATCATGTGATGTGATGTGATGTATTTTGGCTTCTTCTTAAACGAAGTCAAGAATATCTCAGCAATTATGCCCAGATAAACCTGTTACCCATTTTATTTTCCATTCCCCACTCTAAGTCTTCCCATATTCTGCCCCATCCCATTTCCACAACATAATCTTTGTCAACTCTATGGCCTTTATATCTAAATTCCCCTTATATTTCCGCAAACCCAGCATAAAAACCAATAACTCACTTTCTGTATAATCACTTTGTTCATATCTATTCTCCCATAACTTCATTATATGTACCCTTTCTGCTTTCAAGCATTTACATTCAATCAACAGATGTCTAATATTTTCTATTCCTTCCTTACACAATTTGGACACTAAATCGCCCATAGTTTTCCATTTACATATATATTCTCTTGTTGCTAAAGATCCCGTTCGAGCCTTAAACAATAAACTACTTTCCTTACTATTATCATAAATTAATTCGCATCCAATGTTCCGATTACTTCTATATATATTTAAACTCTTCTTACCCTCCATACTAGTTTTCCATCTTTCCAACTCCCTATTTTTTATTAATGTTTCTATTCTTTTATCCCATCCTTTACCACTATAACACTCAACAATCTTCCTAACACAATCATCCCACCTTTTATACAAGTATACTGATATAAATTCTTTATCCAAATCTTTTGCATACTGCATTACCTTTCTCACCCATGTTGTTGCCTGCCCTTTACTCATAACCCAATTAAACACTATTTTCATTTGTTGCAGTAGCAGAGTGGCTTACTCTGGTGTTCAAAGTCCACATGTGACAGATCAGCTATTTTGTTTTCAGAGTTCAAACTTCTTTTGAAATTCCAAGCCATAAATTGTTTGATTATTTTAGTGAATGAAAAGCAATGATGAAATAATCATAGAAATGTAAATTAAATGGATGTATAAAAACTTTAGTAAAAAATTAAAGAGAGAAACTTTAGATATACAAAAAATAATAGAAAAGATATCATAAAACAGGTTAAGATTTTTTTGAAGAAGTTGTAAGAAGATTTCCAAACTGATGTAAAAGACTGGTTTTTGATTGATTAATAATTAATGGTAACTATAAAATTATGAATATGATATAAGTGGATACACCATTTTTGATATTCATTGTCTTGTAGAAATATTGTTTTTCAATCTTTTTTTATATCTATCATTGACAAATCATCTTACTGGTGCAATATATATCCACATATAGTTTTTGTTTTGTTTTTTAAAATTTGAATCAACATTTTTATTTATTTATTGAAGATAATAATAGAAATATCTTCTCTCTCTTTTAATTTTATAATTCAGAAATACAGTATCTGTTTTTTGTTTTTTTTTAACTCAGATGTACAACTTTTGAAAAATTGAGATTTTTATATTGTTAGAAACTTTCTATTAAAAGTCTTACATTTTTGAAAATAACTAGTAAGCAAATGATTGACAGTTTATTTATTTTTTTACTTTTTATAATAAATTAATAATTAGACAAGATTATTTATTTTTAAAAAAATCGAATGACTATGCACAATTACTATTAACTCCGATTTTTTAATCGTATGTAATTGTTATATAAAAGCTATAAATCGACCACATTTTATGTGAAATGTAAATCATAATATTTGAATTATGTTTAAAACTAATGGTTAAATTACACTCAAGTCAAGCGTTGGTGGTCGAGAGGTCAGCAAGCTGCCTTACAAGCAGTTGTCCCGGATTGGCGGGTTCGCTTCCCAGCCGATGTTATGACACATGAAAAAAAAAAACTACACTCATACTTTCTGTATTTCAAGGAATATACATTAAATGACTTTTTGGCTCCCATTTTTAATACACTATATTGTTTTTACTTATCTATCGTTTATTTTCATGGGTCCCTTGAAAAGCTATAGATGGAAAGTTCGCCTGATACTTATGTATATACATACATATTGTAGCTATAATCAATTACTTTATATTTCCATGTTTTTTTTTTATTTCTCTCATTTTAAATATTTATTTTGTTTATTATTTGATTCTGTTGATAATGGTTGACTGCTGGTAATCATAAGTAGATTTGAAAAATGAAACTGTGATTCCACACAAAAAAACCGTCTCTTTTCTTAACTGTCATTTTGTTTCCACTGTGGAAGATTTTAGCAATTAGTTGGAGATTAAGGAAGTAGCTTACTAAATTCTTAATACTGTAGAAGAAATTACAACACTGTTTGAAATCAAATTTGTTTTAATAGAGAGAAAAAAACAATTTCTTAATATATATAAATTCTTTAGTATTAATCTTATTTAAGCTTAAAGTTAACATATTTTTAATTTTTATATTTTAAAAAAAAATTAGAAATAATATTTATAAATTTTCAGTAGTCTCATTGTTTATTTTCATATATTCACTCCTACATTCACACTTGCTGTCCATGATTCAAAATGTATTGGCATATGTTTTCTCTTTCTCTTTAGATTTACTATTACACAGAATATTACTTTTTTAATAAATATGTTCCCTCATATTTTCCAAGAGCAGTTTGCATCACATTTCTCTTCTTGAACATAATGCTTTAAAATCTCCATTTCTAGACTATTTTCTGGCTTTAGCCATTATCAGCGGAGATTAGGATTCAAAGTTGGAACGAATATGATTATGCATTTAGCAGACATCTTTTTCTCTTTCTTACTATTCAAATTAATATTGTGAAAATTTAAAATAACTAATGTTTTGAACCTAAGATAACATGCTTGCAATTTATACAGATTTGACATTAGTGTATTGTACTTACAGTTCTAAAACTGTACTGGATGTCATTTGCAGTACTTATCACTGCTGACCCATGGAATTTTTATGCACGAGTGCTTTATTACAGTATTGCTCTCAAAAAGTAAACAAGTAAAACAAAGTGATCAATCAATCATTGTTAAAAGATCTAATGCATTTTTTTTTGTTTTTACTAACTACTGTTTGACATATAATAATATCTGAAGTAGAAATACTTTTATTTTTTATTTAATTTTTTTCATGTAATAACAATTGGGAAAATGTAATTTATATATATTCAACACTAACACTCATCATAATAAATATTTAAAATAATTTTTTTTTATTATTTTCTTATATTTTTCTGTAATAAATATTTATATGTTAATTTATAAATGTTAATTACAAGGGAAAAAACAATATTTTATTGCTCATCTTAAATGAAAAAAATAAAAGTTTATTAACTCTGAAGTGACACCAGAATAGATAAACATATCACTGTCAAATAACTACTGATACTGCTGCAGTGAGCAGCTCTTGCTCACATTGATAAGAACAAATGAATCTCCGCAAAACTAGCTGAAATTCACTGAATATGATGTTTTAGACACTGTTATAATTAGCAATATCTTTGAATAAAATCTCAAGTATCAATTAAAATAATTATTTTTAAAAATTGTTTAATTAGTTATGTTTACATAATAATTTCCCAAAATACTGAATGATATTTTCATGCACAAATTTAATATTTAATTTTCATATTTTCGGGGGTTTTACAGCATCGCAGTGCTTATGGACTATGACTGTTACTTATATATATATATATTTATATGAAAGAGGATATAAAAGAATACTTTATATAGCGATATAATATAGAATTGTTAAATAACATATATAGATAATTACAGTTCATATTACATTCTCTTATATGATAAGACTTATTTTATAATCATAACAATATCTTTGCAAAATTTATCAACTTCTTAGCTCTAAAAATTCTTTATTATTCTATAATTTTCACTTTATTTCCCTGTTATCATTGTCTAAGTATTTTTGTTTAATTATTCATTTTCTTCTGACATTAGTTCTATTACATCATGATTTCTGTTTTGTATATTCCAGGGTGGTCATCAGATTATTTTAGTTATATTTAGTTTTTTTTTAAAACAAATTATCTATGATTTTAATAGTTTATAATTATTTGCTTTTCATGTATCTGTTTATGTTCCATTTAATATATACGCTGATTCATAATACAGATAACCCTCATATGACATGGTTAGTAGATTCCTAAAAAAATGCCATGGTATGGAAATTCATATAAGAAACAAAGAACTAGTACAAAAAAAAAACCCGGGTTAGATTTCAAAAGTTTTTAAAACACTATACTATTTGCATTTTATATCTCAGAGAAATATGATTATCTTGTAGCCTGTGTTCACTGAAGATTTTCATGTGCAGTTTTAAATTGCTCACAACCCACTAATTTTTACATTATTTTGCTGATTTCACAATTATTTTATCAAGAAAAATGTACTGTATGATACCACCATCTTTATAATTATTTTATAACTAATAAGTCAATAATATTTAAATTGAAAATTTTAAAACAATGAGATAAAAGGCCTGCCTTCCAAGGTGCTGATTGGTTGTTTCTCACTCTCTACACAAGAGAGCACTTGTCAACAATTTTGACAGTTCTAAGTTCTTTGTTTTGATTTTCAAAATGAAAATGTATATTTTAGAGTATTTTTTTTTACATATTTTTCATTATTTTCATAAAAATATGTGTGAAAATATAATTATTTTAGAAGAATAGTTCAGATTTTAGTAAAAATTATTTACTTTTATATGAAAGTAAATTGAGAAAAAAATCAATGACATAGGCTGCATTTTGTAATAGGTTGAAAAAAGTATGTTTTCTGTTGTCTATTATAAATTATTTTTATCAATTATAAATAGAATTTTATTTTTTAAAAAAGTTTTGTTTACTTTAATAATCTGACAAATTATTAATTTGCTTTTTAGAAACTAAATTAAAATGAGTATAATTTTAAAAGAGAAATATATTTTTAATTGATCAATTAAAAGTTTAGAACTTTAATTCACTTGGCCAATAGGGATTTTAAATGATTAATGAGCTAATTAATGGTTTATTATCACAGAATGAGTACTCTCATGTGCAGGTTTAACTTGCTCTCTAACCACTATTTTTAATGTTTTGTCAATTTTATGTTTATTTTATAGGAAAAACAATACCAAATAATGTTGCCAATTTTAGATTTAAAAAAAAAAAAATCAATAATATTTAAATTTAATGCTATTACAATGATGTAAGCACATGTCTTTGAATGCACTGATTGGTAGTTTTTTTTGTTTTTTCTGCAGGAAAGTGCTTGTCAATGATTTTGATGATTCTATTTTTTCATTTTGATTTTGAAAATGAAAACATAACTTGTACTCATTTTTATACACAATTATTATTTTTTTCACAAAATAGTTGTGAAATATTAATTATTTTAGAAGAAAAATTCAGATTTCAGTAGAAAATATTTGTTTTTACAAGAAGGCAAACTGACAAAGAAATCAATGACATATCACTGCAATTTGTAATTGAATAAGAAAAATGTTTTATATTGACTGCTATAGATATTTTTTTTGTTAACTATAAATAGAAATTTATTTTCAAAAGCTTTTGTTTATTTTAATAATCTGATGAATTATTAATTTGCATTTTAGAAACTAAATTAAAACAAATATAATTTTAAAAGACAAATATTTTTTACTGCTGATTCTGTAATTGACCAATGAAAAGTTTAGAACTCTAATTCAGTTGACCAATAGGAATTTTTACAGTTAATTGAACAAAAATATTATATTACATATTAATATTGCATAATATTTTCTTCATCAGCACTCACTACTAATCACTATTAAACAAAGTAAATTTAAAATTCTAATAAATTATAAAATTTTGTAAAAAAATCTAATAAAACATACATGCTTAATAACAAATATTGACAGAGATGGTGTTTGCTCTTAAAAACACTCATCATGTCCTATGTTATACAGGAATTTCCTAATTGTCAAAACTTGTTGTATGAGTGCTGTGCTATTGGTGGAAGTTTTTTTACTCTCAAACTGTGTTAGAGAAAACCTTGATTTAGGAATGACATGTTATATGAGGATTGACTATATATGTATAATTTAACTATTATTTTCTGCATTTTAATGGAGTGGTATGGTTTGTGGATTGATTCTCATCTGAGTAAAAATAATAATCTGTTTGGTTATTTGCTCAGTTTAAAACTTGAAAGTTCAATTGCCATGTGACATCCTGAAAAAAATAACTATACAATTATTGTTATTATTATTTCCATTTTTCAGTTATCAGACTCATATAATAAAGATTTTTGCAATAATAATTATTTTTATAATATGCTTCTTGTTAAAAGATATAATGTTTGATTTATTACAGTGATGATATATATGGCATCTTCTTTTTCCTTTTCTCACTTTTGTAATATATATATATATATATATATATATATATAATATATATAATATAGGTAAAGGTTATAATATATATATATATATATATTATAACCTTACATGTATTATTTAATTAATTTCTATGCAATCTATAATTAGCCTATACTGCTGTGGAATTGTACATTAAATAAATAAATGGAATTATTATTTAACTGCTGTTAATTGGGAAATAATTATTCTTTTTAACAATTATTGATCTTGTGCGAAATGAATATTCAAGATTCATTTTTCTATCCAAGAACTTTACCACATTATTCCTGCAATTTTTTTTATCTCATCCAACCTTTTCAATTGTGGTCCCTTTATAGATCTGCTACAATACTCTGATATTCAATTTAATCAGTTGATATTATTTTTAGTAACTTCATTTCTGTCTTTTAATTTTTTAAAGATATCTATGATAGCTGTTGATTTTTTTGCCTACATAATTGGCTTTCTTAACATCTCTCTTTCCATGTTTCAATGTGTTGTCTCAAATCTTTATATTACTCTTTTATTAAAGATCTAAGTATCAATAAATTATGTTAGATGGAGAAAAATCACATATGAATCCAACAGCAGATGAAAATAGTAGGTGTTCCATTCATTTTTTTAAAAATCTTAATTCAGTGGACGAAAATAGTTCTAACTCATATTTCTGCTAGTATGACATGGAAACAGATGTGACGCTTATTATAATAAGTTGCTTTCTGTTTAAATACTTTGGTTAATAACTAGTCTTTAAAATAATCGTATAGTATTCTATATCATTCGTAATCTTGTTATCACAGAGTTTGTTTTACTATCAGACTAGGATTTTATTTTCTAAATTGGAATTTTTATAATCAGTATTATTATTGCTTTATATATTTAAATATGAAAGAAAGTAAATTTTAATGCGAAGAAAAAAATCTAATTTTGTATTATTAATGTCAAAACTTCAACAGAGCATTTTAAAAATCTAAAATTTACTATAGACTTAAGTTATAAAAGTATGATTGCTCCCATGTCAGTAGCAAACATTGCATTTTATAATTTTTTTAATTTTATACTCTGCACATTGACATTTATTTTACCAATCTAGATAGCACAGTTTTATCATCCAAAATTATAGCTATCCTTATATTCTAACCTGTATTATTTGACTAACGGAATCAGGATGAAGCATCTACTTGAAAGAAGAATTCAAAGCCTGTACACTACAAGAAAAAAATTTCATGTTTTACCTATCACAAATTCTCTCTGCATATGGTGAGCATGTAAGATGACTGCTAAGCAATGTGGCTTAAGATATTTCATGATAGTGAACTAACACATAATTAATTTCAAAGATTAGTTATAGCAAGAATGTAATGATTAGTTTAATAAGTTAAAAAAGTGATTTTTAGTTTGGAATCTTTTTAATAGTATCATATTGTCTTTTATATTTAAGATCTGGATTTACATGTAGGCTGAATAAACATGATTTTTTTCCACCATATAACTATCATAATATTGCTTGGAAAATGGGTATTTAGTTAACATAGCCAGAATGTAAAACAAGGGTGGGAATCCATTTAAACTTTAGCGCACACAGCAATTGAAAAGTAATATGACTACTGTATTCTTTTTCATTATTTATCTGTGAAAGATTGTTGGAAATTTATCACTTTGCAATGAACTATTTAAATTCTAATTCATCTTTGTCTCTTTATATTGGCTGTATTTCATCTCTTTACCAGAACTGTTTGTTGTTCATAAAATATGTTATTTGGGACGTAATAGTATTTTTTTAAACGTTTTTCTCTTCTTTTTTATTTAACCATTTCCTCATAAAGTAAAGTCTGTCTTTCCGTAAATTCTCATGAATTTATGCTCATCGAAAATTGATTAATGGGAAATTTTTGGATTTTTTACTTTTAAAAATGGTTTTAGTTAAAATAATAAATAAAATAAAAAATTTATTAATTAAAAATGTTTTTTTTTTTTTTTAAAAAAAAAAAAAAACCTCACTAGATGGTGGATAATTTTTACCAAAGAATTAAAGAATTCAGAAACTTTTATATAAAATACAAAAAATGGATGATGAATTGCGGGCAACAGATGAGATTTTATGATGAAATGGGAGGAGGGTCGTTTTTAATGAGAATAATCAAAATTAAAAATGTTTGGAAAGGTTCGTCATTGTCATCCGTTTCAATCATTATTGACTCTTCGCAGAATAAAATTCTCTAAATTTAATCCAGTTTGTCTGGTCCACATTCTCTCTTCTTCACATCACATTAACATATTTTTTTGTTTTATCCAACCATCTCACATGTGGCCTTTTTAAAGGTCTTTTTACAATCTCTTGGGATCCACTTTAGGACTAGAGCTGTAGTAGTATGCCTAGACCAGATCCATTCTAGTCACTTAATTTCTTCAATGATTTCCAATGACCTTTGTTCTCCTGTCCAAATATTAAGCTTTTCATTGTTTCTTGCTATTCCTAAGGTACATCTCTCCATGCTTCACTCAGTATTTTGAAGTTTCTGTACTATTCTTCTGTTAAGTATGCATAGCATAGTCAAGCGTTGGTGGCCTAGCAATTAGCATAGCTGCCTTCCAAGCAGCTAGCCCATGTTCGCTTCTGGTCAACGCTATGACATATAAAAAAAAAGTATGTGCAGCATAAATAAAAACGGGTGAAATGCAATTATAAAACTATCTTTTCAAACACATGGACATTTTTTTAAATATTAAGTTACTTCTATTAAAAGCATTCCATTCAAATTTATTCTATGATTAATTTCATCCATTATGTTTCGCTAAATATCAATAATTTAATCAAGACATTTGTAGTTGTTAATTTCTTTCAATTTATGATTATCAATTTTTTTTTCTGATAAAATCGATTGAACATTATTTTAATCTTTTTAGTATGTCTCTTTAGATCTAGTTTCATACATTTATATGATAATTACTTGCATTTTTTGAAATTTATAGTATTATTAATAAAACAATCACATCATCTGCAAATTCTACATTACTCTAAATATTGTTCGTAAATTATTTATTATTTCTTGTAAAGCTGCTGTAAAAAGTTTGAAGATGTTAAATTTTCCTATCATATTCCCTTATCCATATTAACCTTCTTAATATCAAAAATTTAATCCAATCACTGCTCTTGCATTTTTATAAAGATACTTCAGACTATAACAATAACCAGGATCTATGTCTTAATGGTCCAAAGCTTTAGTTATTATGACAGTACTTATAGTACCAAACCATAATAGCATCTTGTATTCATTGGTCTTTTCTAAGGTGAATATAATATAAATATAAATTATGCGTTGAAACATATTCAAAGGAAAAGCTATAATTGAATAATGATAATACAAAGGCAGCTAAGCACTTTCGAGGGCTGTAGGTATATATATATATATATATATATATATATATATATATATATATATATAAATATATATATAAATATATATATTTATAGCCAAAGATATTCAAAGTTTATGCAGATTAGATAGTACATTTCTTAGAAAGGTAGAAGCAAGATTTCTTTTGGTTGATAGGATTTTTGTTATTAGTTATATGACAGCCTTTTTTGATTTTTCACTTAGAGTTGTTTGTCTCAATCATGCAATGGTGGGTGATGAAGGCTCAAATGTATGGCCAGTGATGTTCTAGTGTTCCAAGAAAATTGACTTTTGTTCAGTTTTATCTGAGGCTCTTCTATACAGATATTGCTTTTGTGAAAGCCAAATGATGAGGGATGCATGTGATTCAACATGGGCATATAATTTTGTATATCAAGTCTATTCTTGGAGTTATTTATCAATTTGTTATTGAAGGAGAAGTGCAAAACTTATATGATGTGTTGATGAAAGAGATTTGTTAATATTTTTGATTATTGAAGGGATGTAGGGAAACATAATTCAGAATTTGTCATCTTTAGGCAGGTTTGAATTCAACTTATGATAAAATTGTTTAACTCTTGGTTGTATTTAAAGTTTATCCTAGTTAGATTTTTCGGATATTGTTTAACATTAGCTTTTCATGAAGTGTCAAAACTTATTTATAAGAAATGATTTCTGTAAAAACAGTAGACAGACTGGTGAATTTATGAGTGTGGAGAGATTGATTTGGGTTGCACAAACCTCTAAATTCCAATGGTTTAAGGTGCATCTTATAATTCAGATGAGAAACATCTCTCTATAACTGAATATCAAAGTACTTTAATTCTCTGTGGTAATCTTCTCACTCTATGGCTTACAATATTACTGATTTTAACTTGAGGTTTGAATTGGTCAACAATTAAAGATTCAGGATCAACTACAAAGACATCATCTATATATCAAGTGTAAATGAGATTTGGTGTATGTGTGAAGTATATAGGGCAGATCATGCATTCAAAGTGATTAAGATATATACTACACCCGATTCTGCTAAGAGCTAGACCCTGAGGCAACCATCAGTCATATAATACTGCTGAGTGTTAAACATGGCAATAATGTTGTTATCAAGCCAAGTCAGTTCAGAAGAAAGTTGATTCACATAGATGATTAATTGATGTCTGCGAGGTCGACCTTAATAACATTAATGGAGCTTTTGCTGTTGATGGAGTCATATATTTCTGTTATGTCAAAAAATTTTGCATTCTACTCCAAGTTTAGAGTCTTTAATTTGGTTGATAAAGTCAAATGATGACTTAATAGTGTAAGCACCATAACATAGTTGATCTGTTGACCACTGTATTATCCATTATTTAATTATAGCTTTTCCTTTGATTGTGTTTTAGCATATAATTTGTATAACCTCTAAATATTTGAATGTGATCCACTGAAATAAAATCACTTTCACATGCAACTTATTCTTTTGGTTGGTTTGAATCCCAAATTTGCTGTAAATGAATTGTAATTACTTTTGATAAAGGTTTTGTGTAGAAGTAATTAGATAGCTGATAGGCATATATGATTTTTAAAATCTTCTTTATCATTTTTCTTAAATATCAATAAAACTACTAAATATTTAGTATATAGTTAGGCCAACATTTTTTCTCTTTCTATCAGTAATAATTCTATCACCTTCTGGAGCATTTCTCTTCTTCATATATTATCAAATGTTGAACTGTTCTCTTCTTCTGCATTATTGTGCTATTCTTTGTAGAACTTTTCCACACATTTTACCATTTTATCCCTCTTTTTAGTAATAGTTTCATGTTTTATACTCTTCTGCAATTTTTTTTCCCAATTTTATTTTTTTATATTAATATTTTTTTTTTTTTTTTACAGAACTCCAGATATTCGGATTCTTTTTAACAGATTATTTTAAAAAAAACTTATATACTTTTTTTTTCTTTTTCTATTGTCTTCTCTCATTTGAAAATGTATTGTTCAATTGTATTTTTTATACCCAGCTATCTTTGTTGCTGTTCTTAGTAGAGGATCAGTTATTTTCATATTAATTTCAGTTAAGTTTGAACCATCTTCAAAATCTATAAACATTTTTAAATGGTTATTAAATTCTAATTTTAATTCATTGAGATGACTTATCAGTTTCTGTCTCTCTAGTTTTGTACTTAGTCTTACATCTCAACTAATTGATAGTCACTTCCTCTATTCAATCTATTAACATTACAATTTAGAAGTACATATTTGTTTTTTGTTTTTTTTAAAAAAAAGAAAATTTATTGACTTTGTTTATACATGAACTACATTTTTAACACTGCTTGAGAAAATTTACTCTGTATTACTGTATTGTGGAGTCTTGAGGTGATGGAGTAAGTTCTATGATTCTTCTTCTTCTATTAGGATGACTTTAGACCATGTTTCTTTATGCAGCCAGTCTGGAGCTAACATTCTGTCTCTAATGCTGATGCTCTTAGTCAATGTTTTGAAGGTATTCAGGATATTGGTTGTCGTATTACTGATTACATGTTTGCATCTGGTTAGCCAGATTGCAAAGGAGAGAAAGATTGAGAGTCTGATGTTTGAGAATTTTCCATTCTTGATTGAATATTGAAACAAAAACAAGTCTACGTTTTGTTTTTTGGCTTTATCATTGAAAGATGTGTTGTTAGTGAAAATATAATCCAATTCTGCTGTACTTTCATTTGGATAATTTTATGTCTATTTAGTATTTTCCTTAAAGAAAACATTCATAATATACATTTTTTCTCCAAATGCCATAAGTTTGTATTCTCTTTTCATTTCTAGCATTAAAATATCACATGACAATTCTAAAGTGTTGTTTACTGTGATAATAGCATTTTGTACATTTATTTAAAAATTATCCGCTTCATCATAATGAAAACTTATTGGGACATAAATTTGAATTACCAGTATTTGGTATGCTCCGTTAAAATGAATATTTAATATTACACCTCTGTTTGATATACCATCAATCTCCACAATGTTATTATTACACTTTTTCTTTATAATGAATACTACTCCACTTGTTTTTTTCCAGTACTTATATCTTTATAGTAAAAATTTCCAAATCAATTGTCTCATCTATTTGTATCTTTATAGTTAAATACATGTCAAAAATGTTCATATCATCTCTTCATTTTTTTAACATTGGGTATGAAAAGTTTTTTAATAGATAGATCATTTATTTCTATGTGTTTATGCCCAAAATAGGCTGAATGTATAAAAAGTGTATTGTAAGTATATAATTATGCAGGCTGGGAAAAGTGAATAGGTAAAAAAAGAATTAAAGTTTTGAAAACAAATTGAATAAAGAAAAGAGTTAAAGTTGCAGAAAAACGAATATGAATAAAAAATAGTGTTTTCCTGAAAGTTTGTGATGACGGTGTTCTAGTTGTATTTTTATATTGAACTATTTCCATAATCTAATATGCATATTGAATGTTTTTAGAAAAATTTAACTTTATTTAAATATTCCAAATTTCTACTGACAGTTGCCTTTGGCAAGATGGCTTAGTTGGTTAGAGCATTACCTTAAAATTCAATAAATCAAGAATCTAATGATCCAGGTTCGAATCCCATGCTAGTACTGTCACTAGTCAGGCCAGCAACACTTGAAGAAAAAAGGGAGAATAACATCTCTCAAAATGTTGTGCATATACTAATCTGTTTGATGTGCTATTACTAACAGTTGAATGTATTTGAAATATTTAAATAAAGTTCAATATGCATATTAGATGATGGAAATAGTTCAATATAATAATACAACATGAATAAAATAGTTTAGAATTACATAAGAATAAAATCTTATGCAAATTACGAAGGAATGAATTATGTGGAGATGGAAAAGTGTTTAACATTTGTTTTTTGAGTACGGAATGTTGAAAGTATTAGGATGAATTATATGAGAATGAGAAAAATTCAAAGATAGTGAAAGCTGTGGACAATTTGTGATTTCTGTGTGTAGCTCTTTATAATGAAATATGAGGACAGGATACAACTTTCAAAACAGCTTTTATTACATTGAAATAGCAAGAAAGAGAGAAGTGAACTGGGTCTAGAGAAATAATTGGATAATATGGAACAAGGAGAAATTATGTATTGTGTTATATAGATTTTGGAAGGAGGGAAAGTTTAACATTGGTAATAGGTTCCCGTTCATATATTTTGTAAACAGAAATTTCTGATTGCATTTAAAAAGCTATTTTTATTTCATAAAATCATATTAATAATAATGATTTAAGCAATTGTAAAGAATATTTTTATAATTTATTTGTATATATATATATATATTCATATTTAAACTTTTGATCTTTTTTAAATTATTTTTTGTTAAAATGAGAAATACATATTTAGAAATTGCTAATTATGATGATATTTATACAAAGCTTATAGGTTTTTTTAATGTAAATAGATATATATGTAATGTTTTTTTTTGCTATATATCAATATTCAATGAATGTGTATACAATATACTTATGGATATTGTAGGTAGGTAGGTAGGTGAATAGGTAGGTGGGTGGGTGGGTACATAGGTAGGTAGGTAGGTTGGTTGTAGGTAGATAGGTGGATGGCTAAGTTGGTAGGTAGGTGGGTGGATGGTTGGGTGGGCAGGCGGGCAAGCAGATGATTGGTAGAGGGGTAGACAGGATGGTGGCAGTCTAAGAATATTGATAGGCCTAAGTAGACATGTGGGTAGGAATAGGCAAGTAGGTAGGTAGAAAGGAAGGAAATGAGATAATGTACTCTTTATTAAAATTCTTTAATGATTTAGTTTATCCTATTGCTGGACTAACAAAAAAAAATTTGAGATGTATATGTATTTTGTTTCAATATTTTTAAATAAAAGATAAATCACCATTTAAATTATCTACTTAAAGGCAAAGATCTTTGAAATAGCTACCAGGCTCTGTAGCTTTTGGGTTCAGACTCTATTTTATTTTTTATCTAATTAGAATAGCTAAATACTTATTTTTCAATTAATATTGAATCGCCATCTCAGTAGTAAGTGCTTGCTATCTAAAAGAAAAATTATTTGGACCCTAAAAAAAAATCCAAATTTTATGTGGCTTTGATTTTAAACTCAGATTATAGTCACGTGGGAGGATTTTTTAATGTTATACACCATTGGAATATTTATATTGCTAAATAATGGCCCATAAATAAATAAAAACAATTACTTATAGATTGATTATTTTATTTATTATATTTTTTCATATTTTAACAAATTTAAACTGTTTCTAAAAATAAATAATGTTAAATCCTATCTAAAATTTTCTTTCATTGTTCGTATAATCATTTTTCATTCTTAATGTAATTTTCATTTCTATTACTTTCATTTATTTACAATATTGCAGATTTCCTTTACGAAGGCAATGTTATATTACAAACTATTAATTTTTATTACTGATTGAAAGTTAAAAAGCATATCAAGAAGCAATTACCAGGAAATGTTATTTTTAAATGTGGTCTTGAAATCTCTTTAATTATAGAAAATAAATAAATATTTTTCTAAATATATAAGCAATCTGAAAAAGATATATATATATATATTCCTATGTGGAAGTTTATACAGGTTAATCGTATACAAGCAGGTATATATGCACATTACACAAATCTATAAAAAATATAATGTCTCACTCATTAAAAAGGAACTAAAAGAGAAATATGTACTCGGTGTTTAAATAACTGATCTTTTTCAGTTAAAATATATCTTTGTTTTTACATGTTAATGGAATTTATTTTATAATCCATTTTAAAATTAATTTTTAATCATCTTTAAAGTGATTTGCAAAGTATAGGAAATGACAGTTGACTTTATTGTTATAATAAAGTTACTATTGTAATCTTTGAACAAGTTTATAATTCATTTTTTAGCTAATCTAATGGAATTTTATAAATAGTAAGAAATCTTAGCTTTAAAGCATGATTTTTATATTGACTGAATAGCACTGTTATTCACTTTTTAACTAGACATGCTGATACTGAATTTAGTCATATATTAAGAACGTTTTTGTTAATCAAGATTGCTTGGTTCGAGGAAGACAATGTGACCCAAACATGATGAATGGATTCTAAACTTCTGCAGTAATGTGACTACAATGTTTAATTGGAAGTACAGATTAGTAAATACTTACTTTATATATGTATTATAATATGTATATTTGTTTTAAAAACATTAATGAAATTGTGGATTAAATGAGAGTAAAAATTAGAAGCTTTATGTTAACATAATAATAGTATAAAAACAAATTATGAATTAAAAAAACACCTCGTTTGTCTTAAGAAAGAGAAAGTAGCAATTAAATTTCCTCATGTTTTTATTTTTCTTAAAATAATTTTGGCATTAACTATTTTATATTTGAATTTTATAAGCACTTACAAAGTAAATCATTTTCTTTATCAAATTGAAGGATATCCTTTTTATCCCATTTTCCAATAAATCTTAATGAATATTGGCAATATTTTTCAGAATTATTAATATTTATAATCTAAAAATGGTTTTTGTATTTTTTTTTTACTGCAAAGGAGGCATTTATTAAGAGAAAGAAAATATTTTGTGGACCTTTGAAGAAAGAATTAAGAAAAAGATTAATTAAATGCTATGTGTGGAGTGAACTATTGTATGGTTGTGAAACATGGACATTGTGCAGTAAAATTAGGAACAGATTAACAGCCTTTGAGATATGGAGATGGAGAAGAAATGAAAAAATCATTTGGATGAATGAAATAACAAATGAAGTTTTGAAAAGGGTAACTGTAAAAGAAGATTGATTGAGGAAATTAGAAGTATGCCAATAAACATCACATGAACACCATTAGTAAGCTTTTGCCTGTTTTTGAAATTAGAAGCAGAAAGAGAAACTGGATTGGACATATATTAAGAAGAAAGTATAGTTTAATGAAGATGTTTTGGAGAGAATGATGAGGTGAAGCAAGAAGAAAGGATGGAATTGATATTGTTGGATGATATAAGGGTTAGGAAGAATTATGTGGAGGAGTTGGGCAATAAAAAGAATGGGGTGGAAAATGGATGAATTGATGATGTGACTACTCTCTGGATCTGTCCATGGAACAGAATTCTATTAATTGATATTATAACAAAATATGTGATATTTTATCTTTTAACAGCCAGAATTTTGATTTTTTTTTTTTTTTTTTACTTTGCCCATATTAAATTTTTGTTTTGAAATATAATTATTTTTAACAATAAGAAATTTATTTCATCTGGATAAATTTAGGATGACTTTTTAAATATACTATGATATTTTGTTTTTTAATTTTAACTATAACTTGTGTTTTCCATTGACTCCTAATTATTTTTTTCTTAATAGCAGCTTTAGACATCATATTGAATTTTTAAATAACAGATATCTACATTTTATTCCTTCTTGAGAACTTCTAATTCCACATTTATGTTGGAAATGTCAATTTTATTTTTTAATTTTAGAAGATATTGATACCATATTATATAATAAATTGGACACCATATTTTTTAAATGTTTGTCTTTTTTCTTTTCTTTTACTTTGTACATTGTGAAGTGATTTTATTTTGTGAGTTTTTGTTTAGTGAAGCTTTTGTTTGTAAGCTACTGAAACATTTTCCTTTGTTGTAAAATCATTCAATTGTCAACATTGTCATCACTTGCAATCAGCATTGATCCACTGGAGAGTGGTCTTTTGAGATTTAATCCAGTTTCTCTGATTTTGAATCTCTTTTTGACATCACACCAGCAGACTTCCTTACTTCTTCCACCTTTCTCACGTGATTCTTTCTAGATATTTTTGGGATCTGATTTAAGATTTCAACTGTCCATCTATTATCATCTCTTTTATTGAAGGAATGATAAAGTCACATATGATGGAGATATAAAATAAAAAATAATTTTTGTTATTCCTATTTAAAAAGAAGCAAAGTATATAATCATTTGTCAAGCATTGGTGGCCTAGTGGTTAGCATAGCTGCCTTCCAATCAGCTGGCTCAGGTTTGCTTCCCAGTCAATGCATTTGACATTTAAAAAAAAGTATATAATCATTAAAAGAGCTTTTGAGATCTTCAAGTTTATGGCTGATTATAATGATCAAATATTAGAATTCATCAGATTTTTAATGAATATTATTAACATTTATAGTTAAGAGCATTATATTTAATAAGTGATTGTTAATGAATATATATGCAAAAAAAGATAGATTTTGAAAAAATATTCAACTTTATTACTTCCTAACATGCTTTCAATATATCACATATATCATTTTAATAGCTTATATTACTATAAGCTATTGTTATATATAGAGCTCGCAAATAAGCTCTTAACAAGCTTTGCAGAATATCCCCAAACCCACACCGGTTTCTGCTACTAACGTTCTCAGTGAGATTCTAGTGAGGATGCCAGTAGCAGAAACTGCTCTGGGGTTGAGGATATTCTGCAAAGCTTGTTAAGAGCTTATTTGTGAGCTCTATATATAACATTTGTAATGCAAGCTTGTTGAATTAGGTCATGTGACATCTGACTTGATTTTTTGTAATATATCAAAAGCATGCTAGGCAGTAATTAAGCTGATTTTTTTAAATCTACTTTTTCTGCATACTTTCAATAACAGTTGTTTATTATATTAGCACAGAAAAGAGGGAAATAATTTATAGTTGAAGTGTATTATATTTGTATACAATTTAATAATTCATATAGATATTTCAAAACTAAAGGTTTAATTACCCCACTCATATGTAACAATTCAATCATTAGTTATTTATACCTTTATATTGCTTACTTGTATTAAATAAAATTATTAATACTTTAAATCTATGTATAGATAAGCACTAAGCTGAAAGCAAGTGTATAATCAATCAAATCTTTTCTCAGCTTTCTTAAAATTGCACTCCATACTTTTATAAGCTGTGAAACAAATGAAAAATATATCTTACTGAATATTCTCATTTCATTTATATATTATGGACAACTTTCTTATTTCAGAAGTTTTTTTAAAGTATATGTCATTGTGAAAGATTTCTTTGTATATATAAAAGATATATTATCTGGATTCATTCATCTATAATTTGGTGTAACTAAATATATACCAAGTTTTGGTTGGATCACACCAGTTATCAACTGGATAATGAATATTATAACAATAGTTGTAGAGACACTATTATGATTGATTTAACATAGTTGATCTTTATAAGATACCTTCTATTTGGAAGAAATATTTTAAAAAAGAATTATTCTAAATAATTTCTAATTTTTATTATTTCTACCTGTTTTTCATTGGTAGAACTTTTAATATTGTTATACATCAAAGTTTATAGTCACTCAGCAACCATTTTTATAAAATGCATTACCCAGTTAATGATTGGTATAACCCAGCCAAAATATTGGTATATATATTTTTAATACAATAAATTATACACAGATGAACCCATATATTATGTCTTCTATATCTGTAGTCTGTGAAAATCTTCATTTTATCACACACACATATATATGATTGTTTCAAGATGGAACTGTCCTAATTGGATTTGATGTATGTAAGTCAGATGTTTCTAAACATAGGTCATATATCCAGAAATTCTATTAGGTAAGTTAAACATTCTCTTATTTTGAATCCATTATATACCATAATGAACTCATTTACTTTTAGTCCTGAATCATTTTCTCAATTATGGTTCATTTTTAATCCCTTTCTACTTGATTTTAATAAAAAAATATTTCATTAGTTCCATTCTGTATTTTTCTCAATTCATTTAATTTAAACTTCTAAAACTCTCCATACAATTCCAAAAATAAAACTTCAAAACTTTTTCCTCTTTAATCCACATATAATGCATCTATTGTTCAAATGCTTTTTCCATTTTTGCTTTTTCTGATATCTATAAAGTCTAGCTTTGCAACAAATAAGTTTTCTCAAGTATTATCATATATCCTATATATTTAATATATGGGTGTGTGTTCTTATCTAATTCTAAAGTATTTTTATTCATTTTTCATAATTCCACATTGTTGTCTTTCTTTAACTAATATTGTACAACGTTTTCTTTTTCACAATGCTTTTTGCTCTTTCTCCATAACCCAATTAAAGATTATTTTAACTGTTCCATTTTTATTCATGTATTGTAAGTGTTCAAAAAAATTTAATTTGTTTTAATTTCTTTAAAGAAAACATCCATTTCTCTTGAAATTATTTTGCATTCTGTTTAAAAATTTATTTTTTGATTAATACAAAGTATTCCAGTTTCAACAGTATCAAACTACGTAGTAGCGCCACCTAGTGCAAGCTTTAGTAATTAATGAATCCAAGAAAGTTTGTGCATAAAATTCCTCTCTAGTGCCTACTCATCCAATTATCACCAGACTAGTTTCTAGCTTGTAGCTTTCATCAGTGAGGAGCTTGGTCTGAGAGCACCACTTAGATTTTAAGATTTTATGCATAAACTCTTTTGCATCCATGGATTGCTAAGTCTTGCACTGGATGAGACTACTGTATAGAGAGTTTACTATTGTTTAAATACCTTGTGCAAGCATAGGAAATAAAAATCATATGATATTTTAATGGTTTATTCCAGTTTCAAGTATTAAGCAACAACCATCTGTCTTTATGTCATGTTTTAATGGAATCTGTTTTATTTTTTTGCTTTTCTTTTCAATTCTAATTCCCAACTAACTGTATAATTTCTTTTTCTATTTAAAAATGCATAAATACTTAAACTTCTTTGCTTTTTTAAGATGAATATCATTTTTTATTTTTCAGTTTTATTCTTTCCATTAAAACTTAATTTTTTTTCACTGAGTGTAGTTTTCATATTTATTCCTATCTTTTCATATTTTTCTAATAATAGTTCCTTATTGTTTGCACTATATGTTTAAAAATGCCATATCATCTGCAAAAAAAGTACTATCATACTATGTATATGTATTAAATTCTCACTTCTATCTCTAATATTTCCATCTCAAACTTCAATTTTTTTAGAAACAAATTAAATAGTATAGGCAATAGTTAACATTATTAGTTCATAAACAGAGCAAAACTCTCCATACAGTATTGCCACCTGTGCTAAACAGAGTAATCAGTGGCTTCCAGAAGGCTTGTGCATAAAATCCCTATCTAATGCCTACTCATCCAATATCCCCAGACTAGTTTCTGGCTTGTGGCCTTCGTCAGTGAGGAGCTTTGGATCTGAGAGCACTGCATCTAGATCTTAGGATCTAATGCAACCCTCTAGCAACCACCTTTTATTTTATGCACAAGCCTTCTGGCATCCATTGATTACTCTGTTTAGCACAGATGGCAATACTGTATGGAGAGTTTTGCTCCGTTTATCAACAATTAATGTGCTAGTATAGGAAATGTGATCATGTGATTATTAGTTCAATCTAATTTCACATTTAACTTTGAACGATTCCGTGTCTTCCAGTTGGTATTAATAAAAATTATCACTGCAAAGACAATTAATCATTCTTAACACCCCTAAGTCTGCTTCCATATTTACAAATAATAAAAATTATCACTGCAAAGACAATCAATCATTCTTAACACCCCTAAATCTGCTTCCATATTTACAAAACTACTATATATTCTTATCCATTCTATTATAAGCCTTTTTTATATTTAAAAATGTGATCATCATCATCATCATTATCAACCATTATCAATCCACTGCAGGATGAAGGTCTCTCCAAGTTTAATCCATCTTCTTCGATCTTTAGCTTCTCTTCTTCACATCACCCCTGCACACTTTCTTATTTCATCCATCCATCTCACATGTGGTCTCTTTCTGGGTCTTTTACAATCTCTTGGAATCCAGTTTAAAATTTCAATTGTCCATCTATTATCATCTTTTCTAGCAATATGTCCAGCCCAACTCCACTTCAATCTTTTAATATTTTCAATGAGGTCAGTAACACCTGTTTGTTCTCTTACCCATACATTGTGTTTTCGATCTCTTCTTGTTACTCCCAACATACATCTCTTCATACTTCTTTGAGTGGTCTGAAGTCTCTGTATTGCTCTTCTATTGAGTGTCCAAGTCTCAGATCCATAAGTAAGAACTGGTAAAACACATTTGTTAAAAACCTTCCTTTTCAAACACATAGGCATATTTCCTTTTAGTATCAAGTTATTTCTACCAAAAGCACTCCAACCAAGTTTAATTCTATGATTAATTTCCTCCATTATGTTTCCATCTGTATTAATAATCTTACCAAGGTATTTGTAACTGTTAACTTCTTCTAATTCATCATAATCAATCTTTATTTTCATATTTTGAGCAAATTGATTAAACATTACTTTAGTATTTTAACATTTATCTTTAGTCCTACTTTCATCTGATAACTCCTGCAACATTTCCTGCAGCTCTGAAGCATTATTTGCAAAAACAACTACATCATCTGTGAAATCTAAATGACTTAAATAATCTCCATTTACTTTCACTCTTTTGTTTCCCATTTTAATCCACAAAATATTTCTTGCAGCACTGCTGTAAAAAGTTTTGGAGATATGGAGTCACCTTGTCTTACACCTTTCTCAATGTTGACTTTCCCAGTATCATTATGTAATCTAATTGTTGCTGTTGCATTTTTATAAATATTCTTTAAAATATGACAATATCCTGGATCTATACCTTCATGATCCAATGCTTTAATCACTGAAGAAATGTTTATAGAATCAAATGCCTTTTCATAATCTACAAATCCAAAACATAATGACAACTCATATTCATTTGTCCTTTCTATAACTTATCTCAATACCTGAATATGATCTACTGTACTAAAACCACTTTTAAATCCAGCTTGTTCTCTTGGTTGGTGGAAATCCAATGTTCTCTGTAGACGAGTTGTAATTATCTTGGTAAAATTTTTATATAAAACTGATAAAAGGCTGATAGGTCTGTAATTTCTAATATCTTCTTTATCACCTTTTTAAAATATTAATATTATTACTGCATTCTTCCAATCATCCGGTACATCTTTATCATTTAGACATTTAGTATATAACTTTGCTAAAAAAAATCTCTGTTTCTTCACCTGCTTCTTTTAATATATCAATTATAATTCCATCATTACCTGGAGCCTTTCCTTTCTTCATACATTTAATTGCATTCTGAATCTATTCTCTTCCCTTAAGTCCTAGCTCTATATAATAATATATATGTAAATATTTTGTAAACAATTGATGTTATTCTTATTGGTCAATAGTTAGTAAATAGACATTTCCCCTCTTTTCTTATATAAATTTGTATTTTTATTTTAAAGCAGTGTTTGCTTATTTTTCCATGTCTATTTCAATTTGCTGCTATATCAGCTAGATCTTTTTCTTTTTCTTTTAAATCTACTCATGATTCTTTTCAATTCTGAATCCATTTCTATATCTGACTTTTCATGAATTAATGTCTCTAATTAATCATATTTATTCATGTATCAACTCTCCTTCACTCAACATTTTTATTACAAATTCATTATTTTTTCCAACTTTTCTAATATTTATATTCTCTTCCCTTTGCATTTAACAATATAACATTATTTTCTTTTGGTACTTTTTTTCTTTATCTATCGGTTTGAATTTTTTCCCCACTGTTAATTTTCTAGTTAACTTCATTTAAAATTATCTCCTCTTCACTTTTCTAACTACCTCTCTGTAATCTCTACATTTCTAAAGTATTTCTACTTCATTTTACTTAATATTCTTATTATCCTAGACTTACAAATCATAGATCATGGCTCAATGTTTTTATTTCCGATGATCAAACTTCATATGGTCTTTCAAACAACAAACCATTTGGTTATATTATTTAGATGTAAATAAACACTTATTTGTAACTTTTCTCAATATATCTGTTCATTTTTTATAAATTTTAAATTTTCCATAAATTACACCCCACCCTCCTCAATGTATCAGTAAATCTACTTACTTTAATTTTGTTGCTTATTTCCCTTTCATTTTTATTCATATTTCTATAAGCTTCAATACTTACTTAAGCCTTTTATTTCATAATTTAATCAATAAAAAATCATGATCCCCAGTCACGCTGTGGCGATCACAATGCCCTGCGGTTACATTGTGAACTAAAAATTAGTAGTACTAATTTATTTTTTTTATTATTTCTTCAATTATTTATTTTTTCAACCGTGAAACAAGTGATATATTTTATATAGTTGGAAAATAAAATAAATAAATTATTACAGTACATTTTTATATCAAATAAAGTTATTAATTCATCTTACAATTGTCTTTATTTGACTTTCTTTTAAGTAAATTAATGATACTTAGAATCATAGTTTAATTACTTAGTTTGTAAGGTATTTTATTATTAAATGTGGAAACATCAAACGTTTGATTAATTTTTCTAATCTTACAGTTTTTAATAAAAGGCCAACGTCGCAGAGATTAACAGTTAAGCAATTATTGAAACTTCTAGCCATATCGTTGAATCTTGTAACAAGCACAAAATATTAATCCATCATTTAATACATTAATACTTTTATTTGTTATGAAACAAAGATTTCAATAAAGAACATAATTTATTAAAGTATTATGTCGTAATTAAATGCTACTCTCCTATTGCATAGTTATCAAAGTCGGCTTTTAAATGAAAGAATTAAAAAAATATTCACATATGCCTATATAGTTAGATTTGAGTAGTGATTACATCTTGCGTTTTTAGTGAGACTTATTAGAGATGCATTCTACTAACAAAGAATAGAAATATCTTAGTCTGGGGTGAGAGAGTATATTTATTATTATTATTTTCCCAAATTTAGTACTTAAAACATTCTCTTGATTTCTCGTACATATTATCTTATAATAAATACACAAATAAAATGAATTTTTAAAAAAGTTCTTATCAAAGTGAATATTAAAACAAGCAAAACTCTCCATACAGTAGTGTCAGTCAGTGCAAGCCAGAATAATCAATGGATGCCAGAAGGCTTGTGCATAAAATCCCTATCTAATGCCTACTCATCCAATATCCCCAGACTAGTTTATAGCTTGTGGCTTTTGTCAGTGAGGAGCCTTGGATCTGAAAGCACTGCACCTAGATCTTAGGATCTAATGCAACCCTCCAGCAGCCACCTTTTATCTCTACTTAACTACAAAACTATGAGAATAAAATTGAAAACATGATAATATTTTCAAACCAAGCTCATTAGATCATATAGTTATATAGGTCTGAACTCAGTTCAGTATTCATACATTTTGGTGTCTTTGGTTCTTTAATAACTATAGCCACCACTAGTCTGGGGATATTGGATGAGTAGGCACTAGATAGGGATTTTATGTACAAGCCTTCTGGCATCCATTGATTACTCTGGCTTGCTCTGAGTGGTACTACTGTATGGAGAGGTTTGCCTGTTTTAATAACATTTATGAGCAAGCATAAGAAATGGTGATCATGTGATGTGTAGTTATTTTCAAAGTGAATGATTTGATGCTTTCCAGTTCTTAATAGAAAAAGGCCTTATAGATGCTATAGTAGCACATTAGTTTAATTATGCTCATGATTTGAGTTTGAATTCAGGCCTAGTAAACTTTTTAACATATTTGCAAACCCTCACAATATGGCACTTGGTGTGCAGCTGTTGGAAACATCTTTTTCCTACAGGTGGATCTTTTAATTTTTTCTTTTGGTGAGGCTGAAGATATTTTTTTCAAATAATATGATACTTAAATGTAGTTATTTCAATTTTTCTTATCATAATGGAGAAATATTTATTGTTAGTTGTCTTCCTAAAACCTTAAGCATAAGTTATTTTTGAAATTCTTTTGTCATTTTATCCCACAATGCAATTTTTCTGATATATATGATCTCACATAGCTAATATTTAACAATCTCTTTATTAAATCATCATTAGTGATTGTTCAGTTTATATTTGCAAAAGCTTCTAGTGAGAATCGAACAGGATTAAATCTGATGATACCTATGATTACCTTTGCCAAAGTAAATCATACATGTTGGATGAAAAAGATGCAGTATAGTGTTTAATCTTTTTGTTGATGCAGTATCATAAAAATGCATAAAACATAAAATGAAAGCTATATAGGGTGATATTGCAATATGAAACTATTCTGAACCAGAAATGTATTGCAGCGTAGAGAGAAAAATTATTGAAATGTAAAATTAAAACCAAATACATTTTTAAAGCTAAACCAAGTTCAGCCAACGTATGTCTACACATAAGTGCATATAATCAAATTTGGATTGATCAATTTTCAAGGTTGCTGGAGAAAATTAACAATATATATATAATATATATATATATGTGTGTGTGGGAAGTAATAATAACAAAATCTATTACAAATTATAAACAACATTATTCAATGGAAAACTTGTGAAATACCACTCAAATTTTATTATTCAAAACATTCTATATTTGTTACTTTTTAAAATGTATGAGTATATATATATATATATTATCACATTATGCCAGAAATAGGATAATGGGGGGGGGGGGTATTGGGTAAAAGATCTTGAATATTTTATATATATGTATCTAAAAGAGATTTCATTTTTTAAACTTCATTATGCAGTTTATGTCACACTTAAACATTGTTTTTTAAGAGATCACTCTTAAATAGTTTTTGTATTATGCAGTCTTTTTCCATTGACATTTTGAAGAGTATATATATACAGAAATGTGGTTATATATATATATATGGTGCAGATACGTAAATCAAAAACATATAAACCAGAATTTGAAATATATTATATACTGTTAAATGATAAGTCATTCATTGTTTTGCAAAACATATCTGGTATATGTGTGTGCACAAATGTTACACATCCTAATGCAAATTTACTGAGTAAATAGATTTGGAATCATAGATATTTGATGACATTTTGACCAGAGAAAAAGTGATATTCATTTCTTGTAATTTGCTTTTTGATGATGATGATGTTGATAATATTATGTCTTTGATGTTTTGTAACTTTAATTAAAAAATGGTTTATTTATTTACCAAAATAATATTTTATCAAAATCTTAGGAAGTTGTCAATTGGTAAAAAAAATTGAAAAATTGATATGTTCGTCTATATAAATGAAAAGTAGAGATAATATTGTATGCGGCATAATCAGCAAATACAGTATAGGAATGAGAATCAATAGAGTCAAGAAATCACATGTCACCTAGGTAATATTAAAATTAGTTTAGTGATTCAAATAATGTTTGGCAAAACCTAGATAATTACTGGCTTCCTAGATTATGGTTTAAACCCAATGAAACTTAAAAAATTTCTTATTCCATTCGCAATATCTAAGAAAATATTTCACCATCAAGTTATAACAATATGTTGCTAATATAGTATATAATGTATCCACTTGGTGGAATTTGTAGTAATTATCATTGAATCAAAGAAAAAACAATTGGTAAAAAAATAAAATGTTTGCATTTATTCTTGAATTTATAGCTAGAAGATATAATAAAACCAAGAAAATCATATATTTTGAAATAAAAACAATTTGTTTAACAAAACAATATCAATTGTTTAACAAACAAAAACTTAATGACAAATAAAATATATGGAAAAAATGCAAATTCTTAACAAATGTCCACATTCATTATGGAATTTATGATGTCTAGATTTGTTATTGAATTTATAGATACAAGTGTATATATTAAGTAAATTGGAATATATATTGTATTTAAAAGTGTGTATTAAATAAAATAAAGCAAAATATATTTTACAGCCATAAAGCAAATCCTTACTGAATTAAATCCACATGTAAAACCAAATGCAAATCCATAAGAAATGAAATCCTAAAAACAAAACCTTTTATGACATCAAACCTACCAAATAAAAGTGTGAAATTCAAAGTTGTCAGAGTTCATTGATAATTTTTATTAATCATTCATTAGATTAAAGATTATCTAATAATGAATAAGATTTCTGTAGTAATTTTCATGAAATTACTTTCATGCAATGTGGGAACTTGTTTCTATTCACTTTTAACACTTTGTGGAGAGATCTAATCATAAACATATGACCAAAGACGATCTTTTTTACATGTCTTTGATCATATGTTTATGATTACTTCCATCCACAAGGTGAAAAATAGATAGAAACCAATCCCTACTTAGCTTGAAAGTGGTTTAGTGAAAATTACATTTAAGAAATATTATTCATTATTGTCAAAGTTCATGTTTGTAGAAAATATGTCTATTATCATTTAAGAATGTAACAAGAAGATCAATATTTTTTTCTAGAACTTACAACCAAATTGACTTGGGTATGAGAATAAAACCTCAAAATGCATTTTTTTTAAAAAAAAAATTCATTAATCTCAAGCCAGTAATATTCAGTTAATTATTCATGGACTCCTGTCAATATAGAAGTTGACATTGAATACCAAAATCTCATATTTAAAGCCAGATATTCATCAGAATGTATTACTGGGCTGGACACTTATTTAGTTTCAATATTGGGCTTAGTGCAAAGGAAAACTCATTACCAATCCTGACTGATGAGTGCATTGGCACCCTTGGAGTGGACACAATGTCTTATATGGAATAGTGCAATGGTAGAATATCAGGCTCTTGAACATGAAGTTCTCTGATTGATTCCAGTTCTGATTTCCAGCACTCAAACTTATGAGCTCCCAAGCAACAAATCAGTTCATTTTTTATTTTATTGAATACCATAATCCTGAAGTAAATTCTCCTTTGGAGTTTTTCCATCTCATTCCTTGCAGTTCCACATCAGCTTTAAGACTCAATATTGAAACAGTCATATAAGAAGTTGTATTGATACAAGAAATGTCAATACTATCTTTTTATCTCATACTATTTGACAAAGAAATTTCTTGTTCAGCAATTTTGAAATCAAACAATACAAGTTAAAGAAACTTATATTTGCTATATAGTCAAGACCATTAAAAAAATGAATGTGGCAATCTAATGAAGTGCCATCTATTGTCATAGTAAGAAAATAATGAAGCATCAATTTGATGGATGATAGCAATTTAATGTACATTTATGTGTTGTGTATTACATGCACATTTTTTTTATTTTGCTCTTTGGCTCATACCTGCTTTTGATTAGGTAAAGTATTGCTTCCTTTTAAAACATCTATCATTATGAATTTATTTTTGCTTTTTTTATTTAATCCATATTTTATGTGTGGTCTTATCTTTTTTCTTGTTTTATTTAATAAATCTTTTGTGTGTGGACTGAATTTTGCTTTCTTTCAGTTAATATACATTTTTATTGCAAAATATATTTTCTTCATTTTATTTCATATATACGCCTGTAAACTGACATTGTAAATTCAATAATAAATGTGGACATTCCTTATACCATTTCATTTCTGCATATATTTTAATTGGAATCAATGTATTTTTATTTTTGCTAAATAATTAATATTGTTTTGTTAAAAAAAATAATTTTATTGCAAAATATATTGTTGAAGTTATAAATTCAAAAGTAAATGCAGTCATTTTGTTTATTTTTTATAGATTGTATTTTCTTTTTTTTTTGACTTAATTGTAAATACCGAGTAGTTCAACAAAGCAGGTAGATCATATTCTATATTAGTACCAACAATTGTATATATTTTTCATTTAAACTATCAAAGTATATATGTGGAAGGTAGAACTTTTTCTATTAACATTTTTTATGATAATATAATATATCAACAATTCTTTTTCAATTTCTATTACTCTTGTGTAGGATTAAAGACTTCCAAGGATGAAGAAAAAAAAGATATTTTAATAAGAATATTTGAATTTTTTCTCTCAACGTCATTTAAGTTTTCTATAATAATTCCAATACTGTGCTATTTTCATGTTAAAGATTTAGTTTTATTAATTTATAAAAACTGTTAGGATTAAATGCATGCATATAACCCATAAGTATGTAATTTTAAATGGAAGGAATTTGCATCCTAAGCACATACACTCTAATATTGTTATAATAGCTCAATATTGTTTTATTGAACATTGTGGATACTCTTAAACCAAAGCACAAGATAGACTATTGCAAAAATAAGAGTTTCCATCTTATATTTTCAATAGTCTCTATCTTGTGCATTGGTTTGAGAGTATCTTCAGTATTCAACAAAACATCATTGAGTTACTATAAGAACATTGAGCACGTGTGTTTAGAGTGTAAATTCTTTCTGTTTAACATTTCATATGATCACTGCGCTAGTAAATAAAACTCATAAGTATCTAACTGATATTTATGTAAATATGTGTGCACCAAAAATAAATATATTTTTTAAGATAGTTATATTTATTCATGAATATAAATGTCAGATTATCTTGTGGGGTTGGTGGATTAGAAGAATTATGTCACTTCTGATGCTAGATCTCTTACAAACTTTCAAGCAGTAAAGCCATTTGATTATAATAATAAGTTAGATTTAATATAATGATTGATGTGACTTTTATGGTCTGCTGCATGGTAGAATGGAAGTTTCAGGAGATCAAGAATCATGTATAACTACACAAGTCTGTCACTTAAAGGACTTGAACTTCTTATAAACTTTTAATTAACCATCCAAGAATCTTTAGCATTTGATTTATTATATAATATAAATATATAGATGAAATTGCAAACTAAGTTGAAATAGGAGTCAATAGCTTATTGCAGGTTAAAGATTTTTACATCTCCTTAAAAAATCAAGAGAATATATATATATTGAGAAAATGTTAGACAGAGAGAATGCAATGTTTTTTTTATTCTTTAATTAAAATAACTGGGTACCCATTTACTGACCAATTTTAGAAGCCTGACCATGAAGTAATTTTGGGTTGGATATTTGAAAGACAATTCCCAAGCCTTTTTCAGAAACTGAAAAAAATTCTCAGACTTATTCAGGATGGATGTGGATGCATGAGACCTTTATTCATATATAAATGCAAATAAAAGTATGCAAATGTAAGTAGATTTCTTGATACCTCATTATGTTATTATTTCAACATGTAACTTGAATTGATGTAGTAACGTGACACATCCTCCATTATCTTCCTCGATACTTTACAATTTTGGGCTGTGTGTGACATTTTATGGAGTCGACTGACAAGCATAACCTTATTTGTTATTGCATTGAGAAATAACCAAGTGACTTTTGTTGCCAATCTGAAATGTGTTACTGCTGTTTCTTAATTGGCCCTAATGACATTTATTATTTATATTGCACTTATATTACATCACAAATACAATTTTATTTTTTTTGCTTATACTAAATACCATAGAAGTATATGGGTGAAACAGTGCACTGGTAGAGTGACCAATTCTGAAGCTTAAGGATTCTGATTCCAACTTTGAAACTTCCAATGCTTGAAGTTCATATGAATTCCTGAGCATAAGAACATTCATTTACTGCCTTTAAATATTTTTATGTGTAAGGCATCCTTGCATTAATGCCATCTAACATTGTTTATAATTATATTATGTGCATGATCAACATTTCTTATGCTTGCTTATAACTGTTACTAAACAGGCAAAACTCTCTATACATATTGCCACTCAGTGCAAGCCAGAGTAATTCAATGGATGCCAGAAGGCTTATGCATAAAATTTCCATTTAATCCTACTCATCCAATATCCCCAGACTAGCTTCTGGCTTGTGGCCTTCATCAGTGAGAAGCCTTGGATCTGAGAGCACTGCACCTAGATCTTAGGATCTAATGCAATCCTCCAGCGGCCACCTTTTATCCCTACTTAACTACAAAACTATGAGTTTTAAATTAAAAACACTATAATATTTTCAATTCAAACTCATTAGCTTATATATTCATATAGATCCATTAATTACTCTGGCTTGCACTGAGTGGCAATACGTATAGAGAGTTTTGCCTGTTTTTATATTACATGCATATATGTCATTCTGGTTTTAATAAATTTCATATGGTTCAAATTTAATTATATTCAATTTACTTTTTTCCTAGTTATTTGTATTTATAGTAGATAATCATCCTTTTGTATATATGTTGTTTTGAATACATATATAAAGCTAAGCTTTGAAATATTGTCGAACTGCCTAGCTTTAAGTTAAACATTTTTATGTATGTTGAGCTTTGTTAGACACATCTGCAAACTTGTTTTAGACATGAAGCATGATAATTTAATTAAGACAAATAAAAGTTTATAATTAATATATTGCGTAAGAGAGGCTATTAGTAAAGCAATTGAAACTAATGTTAAAAGATTAATTGCTCACAATTTTAAAAACCATAAATTTTAGGCTTAATGATTTCAAGATTGAATAAACTAACAGTAAAAAATGAAAAACCATCTGGAAATCCACTCACTCATAAAAAGATCAAATTGCAGATAATAAATTTTAAAATTTTATAAAGAAAAATGCATCTTAGTGTTTATATTCCCCTTCAGAACATTAATTTACTTTATTAAAAAAAAAAAAATTATATGTTTTTTCTTATTATTATTTCTATGCGATGTTAAATTCTTTATCATTATCAGACTTTCATTATGATATGACTCACCAGTTTACTGGTATGTTTCACACTACTCCAGAGCTATGTTTTACTAGACTAAGTAATCATTAAACACCAGATGTTAAAGTACTATGATATTTCTGGTATTTTTCTTAAAACAATGGAGAATTATGATTCCATGCTTCTGGGTGTGTAACTGTATTAGTTCTAGCTTTTAATTCTAATTTCTCATAGACAAAGTAAAAGTTTAATTGGAGAGAACTGTTGACAAACAGTTATATCAATTGTATATAGTAATAAACATTTTGTTGGTTGTTTATAATATCATTTATGTTGCTTAAGCATCTGAAGAGATAAACTGTGCATACAGTGATCATTAGTTCCAAAAGCTGTTATTCTCATGAGTGAGTTAATTATTAATATTACAGTATTATACACCATAAACTCATTTGGTTACAGTAAGTATAGTTTGTCTCTTTCTTAATACATTCTAATGCAGGTTAAACCTTGGTTATTTGAAACTTTTGATATTGAGCTTTGCCGGATTAGCAGTTTTTCCACATAAAAAGTATTTCAAATGGTTTTCTTGGTCATAAATTTATAAGAAGTTCAAGGATTTGAAATGCTAACACCAGAGTTGATCCTAATATCCTAAACTTCCAGAGTCTAATTCTCTATCACTGTGCTAAACCACACAGGGCAGTGTTTCCACACCAATAGATAATATGTAGCATATAATCTAACTACATATGTTTTATCACTCCATATTATAGCACATGCACTGTTGGAAATTCAAACAAATATAACTGTAAAAAGGTAATTGAATGGTTTATTGCTCAGAAGTTTGTAAGAAGTTTGAACCTCAAAGGTGATGGTTGAACCACTAAACATCACATGATCACCTTCTCTTATACTAGCACATAATTGTTGTAAACAAAGGCAAAACTCTCCAAACAATAGTGCCACCTTGTGCCAACCAGAGTAATCAATGCCTTCTGGCATCCATTGATTACTCTGGTTGGCACAAGGTTGCACTAATGTATGGAAAGTTTTGCCTTTGTGATGGTTAAACTTATGATGCATGAACATTGATGTCCAGAGAATTCCATTCTATTACTCTAAACCATATGGAGTCATATTAATTATAAATAATAACTTAATTCCAATATCTGTTAGATATTGTTTGTATTATATATTAAAACTTATATTATATATTAAAACTTATATTTATACAATATCTTTATAACCCCAAAAAAGTTTAAAGCTATTTTTTAATATACTTTTATGCAGAAACTTGCATGCTAGTTTTTTAATAAAATTTAACTAATGATTTAAAAGTTATATATAATATACTTCTTCAAGAAAACTTTTCACTAGTTATTAAATAGTGTTCAAATAAACAGTACAATATAGTCAATGAAAATGTATTTAAAAAGAAACTATTATAGGAAAAGATTCAGATAGATAAACATTTAAGCATAAGCAAGATATTATTGGGATAAATAAATAGCAGAGATTATACTCATAGTGTATATATATTTATATATAACAGAATTATTTTTGCTTTTAATTTTTTATCGTTTTTTTTCTCTACAAAAAGTACGAGGATTATATTGGATTTTTTTATCTTAAAAAAATGTTAAAAATTATATTTACCAAAAATAAATACATATAGCGAAAAAAATGTATATGACCTGAAAAAAAAGAATTTAACCTTTAAAAAAAAATGTTTAAAAGTGTATTAAATTCTTTGCTTAAAAGTAAGTTGCGATTACGCAACACTACATTAGTTTGTATTAAAAATTAGATTATAAAAAAAATAAAGTAATCCTAAGAAAGAGAACTATCATTTTAATATTTTTTAAAACAGGCAAAACTCTCCTTACAGCAGTGCCATTCAGTGCAAGCCAGAGTAATCAATGGATGCCAGAAGGCTTGCACATAAAATCCCCATCTAGTGCCTACTCATCCAATATCTCCAGACTAGTTTCTGGCTTGTGGCCTTCGTCAGTGAGGAGCCTTGGATCTGAGAGCACTGCACCTAGATCTTAGACTTCTGGCATCCGTTGGTTACTCTGGCTTGCACTGAGTGGCAATAAGTATAGAGAGTTTTGCCTGTTTTAATAACAGTTACAAGCAAGCATAAGCAATTGTGATCATGTGATGTTTATTGGCTTAATATTTTTTATTAGTCACTCATTAGTCTAGAAATGATCCAATAATGAATAATATTTCAGTAGTGTAATTTTCATTCCCGCAAGGTAGAGAATGTTTTCTATCCACTTTTAACACCTTGTGGAGGGATGTAATCATAAACATATGATCAAAAACGTGGGGGGGGGGGATTACTGTATTTTGTTTTAGTATAGTGACCTAAGAACTCACAGTCTGGAAGAAAAAGGTAAAATAAAAGATAAAAGAAAATTAGAAATCAATAAAAATATTAATATTAAATTGATTATCAGATTATCGTTTTCAACCATTTATTAATCTACTGCAGGATGAAGGTCTCTCCATGTCTAATCCAGTTTTTTCATTCCATAATATTTTTTCCAATTATTCCAGCAAATTTCTTACCTCATGCATCTGCCTTTTTGTATGTCTCTTTTCTAGAACTTTTAGAATATTCAAGATCCAATTTAAAACATTAATTGCCCATCTATTATCTTTTCTAGTAATATGTTTATTCATCTCATAATTCTTTCAATGGTGTTAGTGACACTTGTTTGTTCCATCATATATTTCATTGTTCGTCTTTTCCTATTATTTCATCACATCCCTCCATGCTTCAGTGATTAATTTGAAGATCTTTTGTTAAATGTCCATGTTTTATAGCCATAAGTAAGATCTAGTAAAACATTTATTTATAAAAAGATTTCTTTCCAAATAAAGATAATTACATATTCATATTTCCATTTAGTACTAAATTATTTCTATCAAAAGCACTCCATCCAACTTTAATTATATGATTAATTTCTTCCATTATATATCCATCTATAGTTAGTTAATCTGATAAAGGTATTTCTCATTTATTATTATCAGTCTTTTATTTTCTTCTGTGAAAATTTATTGAAAAGGTCTTTTGTCTTTTTAGCGTTTATATCTAATATGATTTTTTTATATATAATTTTCATCTGATAAACCTTGCAACAATTCCTGAAGCTTCAAAGCATTATGTGCAAAACAACCACATCATCTGAAAAATCTAGATGACTTAAATAATCTCCATTTACTTTTATTCTATTAGCTTCTCATTTTAATGCATAATATATTTCTTATAGAACTGCTGTAAAAAGTTTTAGAGAAATGGAATCATCCTGTCATATATCCTTTTCACCATTAATCTTCTTAGTATCACTCTTGCATTTTGAGAAATATTCTTTAGAATATGATAATATCAGAAATCTACATCTTAATTATCCATGTGAAAATGGTTATAGAATTAAATACCTTTCCATAATCTATACAAAGCAAGGCAAAAGTCTCCATACAATAGTGCCACCCTGTGCCAACCAGAGTAATAAATGGATGCCAGAAGGCTTGTGCATAAAATCCCTATCTAGTGCCTACTCATCCAATATCCCCAGACTAGTTTCTGGCTTGTGGCCTTCGTCAGTGAGGAGCTAGTATAAGAGATAGTGATCATGTGATGTTTAGTAATCAATACAAAGCATAATGACAACTCATATTTATTGGTCTTTTACCTAACTTCTCTTAATATTTGGATGTCATCCACTACATTAAAACTATTTTTAAATCCATCTTGTTTTTTTAGTTGGTTAGAATCCAAAGGTGACTGTAAATAAAGTATAATTATTTTGGTAAAGATGTTATATAAAACTGATGGAAGACAAATAGGACTGTAATTTTTCATATCTTTTTTATCATCTTTTTTAAATATCAATATTACTTGTGCATTTTTCCAAATATTTGGAGTTTCTTTATCATTTAGACATTTAGTATATATTTTTGCCATAAATTTGTCTGTTTTTTTTTTCACTTCTTTAAATCTTAATATTAATAATTTCATCATTTCCTGGAGCTTTTCCCTTCTTCATATATTTAATTCCACGCCTCACTTCTTTATTTAAAGAACTTGACAATTCATAATTATTATAAGAATTTTTTTTATTATTATTGCTATATAATTTTAATAGAAATCTTTTACAATTTTATGATATCACTTGTTATGAAATAGTTCCCTTTTTATTCTTATTTTTGAAATAATGTTTTTTTCTAATATCAAAATGTTGTTTTACATTTTTGAGACTTTTATTCTTTTCTATAACTTCTCTTGTCAAATCATTATTAATTTTTTTATACAATTTTACAAAATATTAGATATTGTTAATGAATCATTTTTAAAATTTTAACATTTTTTTCTCTTCTTAATAGTGTTTCAGCAATTTCTTATTGATTCAATCAAATCTGAACCATTTTCAAAGTCTACAGTTAAAGTGATTGGCAGATTCTAATTAAAATTTATTGAAATATTTCTGAAGATTAGGAATATCAACTCTAAATACTGCCTTTCTTAATGGTTTCTTAATGGTATTCATCTCTCCCATTTGCAATAACATTAATCAATGATCTCTTTTTTGTTGAATCTGCTAAGAACATTATAATCTTGAATTGTATATTTTCTTCTAGCCAAAATATAATCTAATTCTGCTGTATTTTCAATTGGATACTTTCATATCCATTTTTATTTAGTATTTTTCTTAAAGAAAGAATATAGTTTTGCTGAGAACTCCACAAATTTGTGTTCTTGATTTCTGACACCATAAAGAAATTCATCCACAGCAGTTTCACCTTTCAGTCATTTATCAATTCTAGTATTAAAATCTTCTATAATTTTTGAAAGGTTGTTTTGACTCATTAAAAGATGTTTATATATCCATATAAAATCTTATACTTCATCACAATGAAAACTTGTTGGGGCATAAATCTGTATTATCTACAATGGATATGCTCCAACTTTTTCCCAGGAACTATCTAATATAACATCAATCTCTACGTTATTGTTCTTCCAGTTTTTATTTATAATGAATACTGTTCTGCTTATGATTCCAATATTTGTGACTTTGTAAAAAAGTTCATGCCCACTTTTTAAATCAATTGTCTTTTTATGTTTTCTTCTATCTTTACAAAGTCCAATAAAGTCTCATTTAACACTAGATAGTTATTCCAATTCATGCAATCTTCCTAGAAAATTATCTGCAATTGTAGATACATAAATAAAAAGTCATCAATGACTGACATCCTGGGTTTCCAATTTCCACCTACATTCACTCACTTCTATCTTGGCTAGAAACTTTACAACCTTCTAGGAATAGGGGATACAATTTATATTTGTCTGTTATAATTGTAAATATCTGTAAAAAGAGGAAAAAAGTTTGTATATATTAAAAGAAAGTTCATTCACATTCATATGTCTCCAGTCTTCAAGAAAACGCACTTGATATTCCAGTTAAGAACTATTAGGCAACTTAAAACAAAGACCATCATGTTTCCTAAACCCAAAGATAAAAAGCTAGTAGTCTTACCATGCTGATTGATGCATGATGGTGAGAAGCCTCTTTACTTTCATTTGGATTGCAATGACAAGAACCTAAATTAAATGGATAGTAAAAATTTGTCTTGATTTGGTACTTTATATTTAAAAATATTACAATCTTTATAAATCAGTTTTTATTTCATATTTAATATTCAGAAATGTGAAATTCTAGATAAGGAATATTTTTAAATTGTATGAAATATTGTCAAAAATATCTTTTTGCTTTTATTAATTATTTTTGTTGTTATAAATGCTTTACATAATTTTTATATGTATTTCTATTTTAATATATATTTATTCTAATTCTCTACACATTTGTCATATATGTTTACTATATATTTAATCTTAGTATGTACATACTATATATATATTGTAACATAGTTTATACTTGTAATATTTATTTTAATAACCTATGCTTTCAGTATATTAACATCATATGCATGATTATCATAATGAAGTTTCATATTTGTATACAGCAATACATTTGATTTACAACTGTCAAATTTTCTGCATTAACAATTTTGATATCATTCACTTTAGATAAATATATTTATAAATATTACTAATTATTTATTAAGTTAAAGATTATTATTATATCATGCCTTGCTTATATACTTTTTTTAAAAAAAATAACTTAAAATTTAACTTCATATATAAATATACAAAAAAATTAAGTCAGGTGTCACATGACCTAATTTAATAAGCTTGCATTTACAAATGTTATATGTAGAGCTCACTGAGGATGCCAGTATCAGAAACCAGTCTGGTGATATTCTACACAGCTTGTTAAAAGCTTATTTTGCAAACTCTATATAAACATGTACAGGAAATGATTGTGTAGTATTCACTACTGTTATAAGGGGAATTTGAAACCAAATATCTTGGGCATGGCTGTTCCAGCTTATTGTTAAGATATTTTTCATTTGGAGACATGTTCAAAATCAGTGAAAAACTTTTCCAATAAGAAGATTACCATCTGTGTATACATTTCAAAAGACAGACCTTACCGTCTGTGTATATGTTCCAAAAGACAGACTATTTTGCAGCTAATAAAATTTCTACTAATTAAATATTATTTTTTATAATATAAAATAAGCAATTGAAACTGGAGGCTAGAATTTTTATTATTATTAAATTCTCTCCATTTATCATGGATTTTTGAAATAACATTTCTTAAGAATGATATATTATCTGTTTGATTTCTCTGGCTTTTCAAAGGTTCATTCATTATTATAATGATGGTCTTCGTCCACCTGATTGATAGTCATTCACTTTCTGTTTTACTTCAGTTTTTAAGTTGATATAAAAACATATAGTAAATCTACTTGTTTAATATGATAAACTCATCATCTCTGAAAGTAGATAATTAAAATAGAATCATTTATGAGGATGTGAGAGGATATGGTGTGATAATGATCTACACTTTTACTCATTTAGCATAGAAGATTAGCATCATTGGACAGATAAAATTTCATATCTTTCTCAACTTACTATACAGGGGTTTTAATGAGTTGTCATGAATTCAGGATGCTTTTTAGAATATATTCTACAATTTATCTTTTAATTATATCAGTGAAGAGCTTAAGTTTTTTTGTTTTTATTAACAATTTTTAATTATAAACTATGGACTCAAACTCCATGCATTGCAAAGCAATTTTTGACACTTCCATTCATGAACTCTTGACCAATAAATTATTTTATTTACCTTCACATGATTTAGGGTGGCAAACTGTGGTACCTAAAGTCCATGGATTTTGGCACTTCGAATTTCTTACGAATTTCCAAGCAGTAACCTTATTCAGTTACTATTATTCTTTTTATATAAGTTTGATCTATTTAAAATTGTTTAATTTGAACATATAACATGCCACAGTATGTGTGGCTATGTATAATAAAATAAGCATATATTATAAATAGAGAGTTAAAGTTAATTGAAAATTATTGAAGATTGATTATAGGATATGAATAGTTATCCAATTTTTCAATAGTTTCGATTGAATATAATATCGTTAATCAATCAATCAATCAAGAAAATTGTAATTAAAACAATTATGTTCATGTATATATATATGTGTGTATGTGTGTGTGATATATATCTTTTGTGGAAACGTAAAATATTTATTAACAGTTATTATACATGTTTGTTTTATAATTATCACTCCCCCCTCGCCCAAAGTAGAAAGGAGCCCAAAAAATAAACTTTGAATAAATTACATAAAATACTAGTTACAACACTATGTATGTATGTGATTTCATTTAAAGTCTTATGTTAAGAACATATTGTTGTTAGAGGTATATTCGTTTTTATTTAATTGAAATAAAATGTTTTTTTAATGTCCCAAGCCTGAGTAAAAACCACTCTAAATTTCCTGATTGCAAGTTAATTTATTATTCTGACTAAAGATAGAGACTATAATAGGTTATTTTTAGATGCTTTTTAAAATCAATAATATAGTTTGTTAGAATCTGTTTCTTTTGTTCCTTTGCTTCAAAAGACACTCGTCTTCTTGTGATTTACAACAATCTTCCACTGTCAAGGATGGTGTCATGAATTCTATTCTTTTCATTTCATGTATTATATTATTTACTCAATATAGAATTAATTAAATAATGTTTATATATATATAAAAAGCATGCTACAAAAGACAACTTAAAAATCAATAAAAATTATTTTAGTTATCTTTTTGCTAACAGATGACTTTTGTGGAAATCTTTCTTATCAAAAGTGTACATACTTTTTTTAAGAAAAGTAATAATAATAAAGCTAATTAATATTTACTAAGGCAATAAACCTAAAGCATGCACGGTTGAAAATGCGAAGGTAGGGACCTCTATAGGTCGTAACCATAAGCTTATGCATTGGAAGAAAAGCTAATTATAAATTTATAATTGAGTGTTTATGCTGTTGTAAGTGATTGGGATAATGTCTCTAGGTGATACATAATGATTGATCTTCAGGCATAGAATTATCTAGAAATGTGTAAAATTAATTTCTAAATAAGCAGTATTGTGCACTACCTAATATCAGTTTTCTTATATGTCATTTAGAGTCTCAAATGGCACATCTTATATGCAAAGCTGGTGTCAGATTATTTTGCATACTAGACATAGCGGTTGAAAATGCGAAGGTAGAGACCTCTATAGGTCGTAACCATAAGCTTATGCATTGGAAGAAAAGCTAATTGTAAATTTATAATTGAGTGTTTATGCTGTTGTAAGTGATTGGGATAATGTCTCTAGGTGATACATAATGATTGATCTTCAGGCATAGAATTATCTAGAAATGTGTAAAATTAATTTCTAAATAAGCAGTATTGTGCACTACCTAATATCAGTTTTCTTACATGTCATTTAGAGTCTCAAATGGCACATCTTATATGCAAAGCTGGTGTCAGATTATTTTGCATACTAGAACAGACTAACTACTTGTATCCCTTCCCCTCCAAAAAATTTGCCAATTTCGATTTTTAATATATATATAATACTAATAAAAATAACCAGACAATATTCTCCTTATTTTTAAACTGTAAAACTTCTTCTCATTCTTCTTTTTCTCTTTCCTTCTCCTTTTTGTTATTCCTCCTGCTTTCTCTTCTTCTTCATGCCTTTTTTTTGTTTACAATAAATTTCCTGACTAGAGCTATTCAGAAAATTGATCATCAAAAATATATTTCATATAATGAACTCACATTATTGGCTAATCCTAGAGAATTTTGGTTTTTGCTAAATATTCTTCTGTCTGGTATTGCTAAAAGAAAGTCTCAATCTTTATCCATTATGTTTCCATTTGTATTAATAATCTGACCATGATATTAATAGTTGTCAACTCTTAATTCATGACTTTCTTCTATTTTAAAAACCATTAAATCTTACTTTAGTCTTTTAAGTATTTATGTTTAGGTCTACTTTCTCACTTTCATCTGCTAACTCTTACAATATTTTACAATGTTTTGTAAATTATTTGCCAAAACAGCCACATAATCTTTAAAGTATAGATGTCTTATCTTTAGGTTTTTATTTTAATTTACAATTGTTTTGGAGATGTGGAATCACTCTGTCACATACCCTTATGTATTGTTCTTAATGTTACTATGTAATGGAATTCACTGATCATTGCATTTTGATAAATAGTCTTCAGTATGTGACAATATCTTTTATGTATTTCTTGGTGGTCCAAATATTTAATCACTGTGAAAATGCTTATACTATTAAGTCCTTTTTGAAATCTGAGAATCCAAAGCACAACAATAACTTATACTCATTGGTCTTTTCCTTACCTTCTTTTATTACTTAGATGAGATTTACTCAGCTTGTTCAATTTTCCATAGATGGTATTATCTTAGCAAAGATTTTGTGTAGAACTGATAAAAAGACTGATAGATCTGCAATTTTTAATATCTTTTTTATCTTTCTTAAATATTATGAATCATAATTATATTTTCATGTCATCATTAATTTCTTTCACACCATTTTGCAGAATTCCAGATATTCATTTTTTTAATGTATCATTTTTAAATATTTTCATATTCCTTTTTATATATATACTTTTTTTTTCATTGAAAATTTACTGATGAATTGAAACTTTCTTGTGTTAATTAATTTTGTATTAATTTTTAATAGAGTATCAGTCATTTTACTGACCTAAGTTATGTCTTAACCATCTTTGAAATCTGAAAATATTTTTAAATGATATAAAAGTTCTAATTTAAATTCATTGGAATGTCTTTGAGGATTAGAAATATCAAGTATTAATACTGTCTTTTTTATAGTTTTATCTTTACTATAGTAAGTGTTGCATTAACATGAATCGTATATCTTACGAGTTGATGATCGCTTCCTAAGAATCTTGAAATACATATTTTCTGTTAGTGAACATATGAATTAAGTCTTCTGGACCACCATTTTGTATGCATGTATGCACATTTCTATTTAGTATTTTTTCTTAAAAAGGGGATTTGTAGTATGTTTTTACTTTCCTGTAAGTTTATCAATTCTCATTTTTATCTCTATAACTACATTTGCACATTCCATTTTTAATTATTTCCCCCATTTTAGCATTAATGTCTCTCAAGATAATTTTGAAATGTTGATTCATATAATCAATGGCATTTTATATGGATTTATATAAGTTATTTACAGTATAATAAGAACTTGTTGACATAAACCTGAATTATCTGCATTTGGCAACTTTTAGTAATATGAATAACTGATCTTGCCACTCTGCCTTATATATTTTCAATCTACGCAAGGTTGTTTTTCCCTTTTTAATTTACAATGAATCCCACTCCCTTTTCATATTGCACTTTGTAATACATGTTTAATTTTTAAGTCTCTTCACCTTTTCTTCTAGCCTCACAGTACCCATTTAATGTTAAATAGTTGTTTTTAATTCCTTTTGTGTTCCACAATTGGTTAGTATAAATTGAAATGATATATAATGAGTAAATTCTTAGTATCTTCAGCTTTCATTTTCCCCATCATTTCTTTGGTGATAACTTTATAGCATTTAATAATAATTGCCATAATTTAATTTGCCTGTCCTTCCTTCAAAATGAAAGGCAACAAACAAACCCAATTGATAATCATGGGCCAATTACAGAGAAAGATCATAAAGCTAATGAATTTATTGTTGGGGAGTTCATAAGAAGTTTGAATACCACAACTGTGAACACCAGAATGGTAAGTACCAGAATCAATCCTGGCACCTTCTGATCCCAAATCAAACATTCCATAGCGTAAGCTTGTGGTTAAACACCTGTAGAGGTCCCTACTATCGCATTTTACATGCATATTCTCGAGGTTACAGCCTCAGTAAATATTACTTACATAATCAATGTGCATTTAATAAATTTATAATTACAAATAATGCAACGTTTTTTTTCATCTCAATTTTAACATTAAAAGTGAGTAAACTTACCTTGCTAGGTAACACATGTTGACAAATAACTTCCTACATTCATTTATCACAGAGTAATATCACCTTACAAAAACATATCAGATAAACGTTCAGAATTTGTTCTAGTCATTTCCTTTAACATCTGAAAGAATAATCAGTTTATCTCCTTTTAGTTAAAAGCAAATTTTTTTCCACATGTATTAAATGTAAATATGAAAATATCCTCATATGTTGTTATTATAAACATGTAGTGTATTAATATGTATTTTTTTTTTTAGTTTTATATTTGTATGTACATAAAAATATATAGAGACAGTTAGTTGTGTTTGAAAGTATATGATCTATCAGTAATGAAAATCTCAAACTGTGCTGTGTGTCTCATCAGATAGAACTTGAAAGTTTTGCCAGATTTTAAGAGTATAGATTTTTTTTAGATAGGGTACTTATATATAATCTTGCTATTCATCCAATTATTGGATAGTGACCTTTATCAGTGATAAGATAAAACAAGAAGTAAGGTGTTTAATACTTTACTTCACTGTTTCTAAGGTAAAAACAATTATTTTAAGAATTTTGTAATGACCCTGCAAGAGTTAATTTGTATTCCAGTCAAATCATTTTTCTTCATATGCCTTTCATTACTTACAGCAAATATTTTCTGATACTTGAAATATTTATTTTCAAATCAGTGGGTTTTTTTTTTTTTACCTTTGTCACAATTAAAGAATTATACAAAAAATAGAGTCCGAAATTTCATTGAAGATTACAGATCACAATCATATTGCTTACATCTCCTGAACAACAGGTCATCAGAAACTTTACATCATATATTATGTATTAGATGAGAATCAGATTCAGTAAAAAGGTGCTTAAATTATAGATGGTGTGTCAACGTTGGCCTAGTGGTTAGCATTGGCCTGGGTTCACTTCCCGGTAAACACATTTGACATATGGAAAAAAAGATTATAGATGGAGTTAAAAGAAATTGCTTGAGGGTAAGAATTCATAACCTTTTTTTTTCACTTGCATATCTTTTGGCAGCTCATTTTTATAAATTATATTCTTTATAGTGTCAAAATGTCTTATTAATGTGTGTATTATATTTGTAACCCTGCACAGTTCAGCACTCTTGGTAGACTGTCTGAATTGGGATTGGGGGATCCTAGGATTGATTCTGACACTCACAGGTCTGGTGCACGAACTTCTTATGAACTCCTGAGCAATAAAGCCATATATCTTTTTTATTACTATAATCAAATAGTACTATCACTGAATTAAAAATTAAAGAAATAATGAGTAGGCAGTGTATTTTTTTATTCAAAAGATACATGAATTTAAATAATCGCATCAAAAATTACATTAAAACAACCTAGTCAAGCATTGGTGGTTGAAAGGTCAGCACAGCCTCCTTACAAGCTGTCTGTCCCAGGTTAGCGGGTTCGCTTCCTGGACGATGTATGAAACATGAAAAAAAAAAAACCAACTTACATTACATTTGCATTTTTTCTACTTATTATTTTAATAAATGACAAACTCTAATAGCAAAACAATGAAATGGGGCTTTGTGGATTTTTTTATAGATAAAATAATGAAGGAAACCTCATATATCCTTCATTATAATCTTAAATTAATTTAATAACTTTTGATTTATTTCTTGCCTTACATTGTTGATATATATGTCTTCTGTCATTATTTAGCTGTAATTTAATTGAAATACATTATTCCATTGAATCCCATGTTGGGGATAAGGCTAATTTAGAACTAGATTGCATTCATTTGAAGGTGATTTAAAAACCTTCATGATTCTTGAAGCTTATCATCAACATTATTAATCATTATCGATTCATTGCAGGATGAAAGTCGAAATATAATCCATTTCCTCTCCAATCCTTAGTGTATTTTCTTTACATCACTCCAGCAAATTTCTTTATCTTTTCCATTTTTTTTTTTTTTTTGCAGTTTTCCACTATGTCATTCACAATCTCTTGGGATATTTAATACTTCATTTGTCATTTACTCTCATCATTGCTAATAACTTATCCAGTCCAAATTCATTCCAGTTTTTTAATTCTTTCACTGATGTTAACGATAATAAAGGGCTTATATTTCATTGTACTTTACTTTATTTAAATCTTATTTTTACTATGTTTAGGTGGATTTAGTCTCTATTATTTATTTTGTGCAAATGTGTGTGAATCCAATAAGAAATAGATGTTATATATATATACAATGCATTATTGATAAATATTAAAAGTCAGCACAAAGTTTATTATATGCATTACAGAATAGCTTATTTAATGTGATATATGAATTTTTTCTACAGTACAGGCTTTTTCGTACCTGCACTTCAATATGTAACATATAGAGGGTTTGAACTCAGACTTTAATATGACACTCAACTATTCATGCTATCTCATCCTGCTGATACACTTGATCACACATATGTCAAAAAGATAAATAATCACCAATATATGTGTTTCATGCTAAACCAGCATTCATCAGTTGATCCAGATTATCATCTTCACACATATATACAATCAATGCTCAGCTTATATTAAGATAGCCAATCTTCATACTTTAATGGACAGGCTTCAATCTATTCCACCCCACAACTCTTCAGCCATCCGTTTCATTGAAAATTTGATGATGGAACACTCAAAGCCCACATTGACGCCAACCTTCTCATCCTACTCATGTTGACCATATGTGACTCGGACTCCTCATATATTAAAATATAGTGCTATAAAGTCTGCCCATCCATCATATATGTATGTAAATGGATTATGTCCTGTACATGAGGGGTCAGAGTGATTTATGGGCAATGTGGATAGGAGATGGTTGGCGCCAATGTGGGCTTTGAGCATTCCATCATCAGATTTTCAATGAAATGGATGGCTGAAGAGTTTGTGGGGTGGAGTGGATTGAAGCCTGTTCCTTGGGGTATGAAGATTGATTATCTTAATATAAGCTGAGTATTGATTGTATATATGTGTGGAGATGATAATCTGGATCAACTGACGAGTGCTGGTTTAGCACGAAATACTTATATTGGTGATTATTTATCTTTTTGATGTGTGTGATCAAGTGAATCAGCAGTATTGAGATGGCGTTGCTAGTTGAGGGTCGTATGAAAGTCTGAGTTCAAACTCCCTACATATTAATGTGATATAATAGAAAATATTATAAAATATATTAAAGTCCAAATTTATTTATTTTGAATAAGATTTTATTTATTAATATGCTAATATGCGTTCTCAATAATTCCGAAATATTTTGATTCTTTAGTTAAATTCTTCTATTTCTATTGTAAAGAAAAATTAAACGCTATTTAAGCATACATGTCTAATAAATCTCCTGTTTAATTAAAAATAGTCATATAATACTTTTTAAATTAAGTTGACCCTGGACATTGACAAGCTGTATCAAAGCCAAGGCCATCTTGGTATTTCTTTTATATAAAGTATAATGAAAACAAAAGAAGGATTGATTAAAATGAAAAATTGATGGTTGCTAAATAATTTTCTTCTGCCATTAAAAATAAGGTGAAGAAATATAAAATATATAGATTTATTCTTGCTACTGAAATTGTTTCTATTTTTAAATTTTTATGCTGCTTGAAAGTAAATTGGTGTAAACAGGCAAGAGAGTTCGACTAATCCATAATACTTAGTCATCATTGGGTGAGTTTTCTATTGTTTTCCTCCCTTTTAATATAATTTAATATTGAAATCTAAACTGCATTCTATAATATAATCCCCTACATCAAAATGCACACTTTTATATCTTGTGCATAGTAATTAATTTATCAGGAAATGGACCTGTTATTGTATTCAATATTAAAACTGATTTAATATCTGAAATACAGGCTTATTATATATACCTGTATCAATATATGTAATATATAGGGTATATGAGCACAGACTTTCACACGACCCACCACTCTTCACTCTATCTCATAACACTGATACCCTTGAACACGTATATGTTGAAAAGATAAATAATCACCAATATAAGTATTTCATGCTAAATCAGCAATCATCAGTTGGTCCAGATTATCATTTCCATACATATGTGCAATAAGATAGCCAATCCTCATACTTTAATGGACAGGCTTCAATCTAATCCACACTCCAACTCTTCAACCGTCCATCCACTTGAAAATCTGATGATGGAACGCTCAAAGCCACTCTGAGGCCCAAGATTCTTGTCACACCCATGTTGACCTAAAGTCAATCTGACCTCTCATTTACAAGGCATAATCCAGTTACTACATATACAAGGGAAGATTCTTGTCACACCCATGTTGACCTAAAGTCAATCTGACCTCTCATACAGGACATAAAATCCAGTTACTACATATACAAGGGATGGGCAGACATATCTGTATCAATATGTGAAATATATAGGGTATATGAGCACAGACTTTCACATGACCCACCACTCTCCATTCTATCTTATAAGACTGATACATTCAAACACATATATGTTGAAAATGATAAATAATTACCAATATATGTATTTCAAGCTAAACCAGCAATCATCAGTTGGTCCAGATTATGAATTCTACACATATATGCAATAAGTGCTTAGATATATGTATAAAATAGCCAATCTTCCTACTTTAATGGACAGGCTTCAATCCATTCCACACTGCAACTCTTCAACCATCCATCCAGTTGAAAATCTGATGCAATGCTCAAAGGCCACCCTGAGGCTGAGATTCTCATCATATATGTGTTCGAGTGTATCAGTGTTATGAGAGAGAGTGGAGAGTGGTGGGTCATGTGAAAGTCTGCACTCATATACCCTAAAACTGATTTACTAAATAATTATTCCTTTTAATATATGGCTACAAAATGAAATGTTATATATATATTAATTATTAAAATAGAATCCAAAATGCCTCTTCTTAAGAGCTTTGCTTAGATCTTCAGTAAAACAAGAAAAAATCTTAAAATATTTGAATAAGTAATGTTATGTAAACTCCTTAGATGAATTAGGAAGTTTTTGTGTATAGGCCAGATACTTAAAGGTCCTGTTAGCCAAGTCTAAACTCCCATCTTTGTAAAGCTATTCTATGCTACAATAAATTCATAGTTTTTTTAACTGTTTATTACCAAATCGTTTTAATAATGTTGTTTCTATTTGTTTTTTTTAATCCTAATAAAAGATGTAATATTAATTTTAAAATTTATCTTATTCTTATATTCTCTATTTTTGTTATAAATACATAAAAATAAAAAAAATCTTTACATCACTTTTCCTTTTTTATCTTTAAGTTTGCCCCATCTTTCTTCCAATATCTTTCAATATCCTACTCCCCAAAAATAAATGTTCAATACTTAGTTTCCCATCTCCACATTAATTATATGTACACTCCAAATCTTTGTTTCATTTTTATCTCAGATATCTAATGCTCATGCTCTTGCACCAAGAAATAATAAAGTTGTTTAAATGTTATTATATAATCTTTCTTATTTTATTGACTTTTATTTTTATATAACTCCAAACTTTTTTTATCCACATTTCTTTTTCTTTAATTATCTTTTCTGGAGGGTTTTTCCTCAACTCTCTTATCTATGTACCTTTAATACATTTATTTACCTCTTTTCTCATATAAATACATAGAAATAATTTTTCTACTTATTAGCTTCCCATATTATATTCAATGTTGTTTTTATATATTGAACTATTCTCATCATCTAATTTTAATTATAGAATGTCTTTAGAATTACATTCAACTGTACACAGTTAGTATATGCACAATGGTTTGAGTGATATTTTTCTTCTCTTCATGTATTGCTATCCTCATCAGTATCAATACTAGCATGGGAATCGAACCTGGATCCTTAGACTTCTTAAGATAATGCTCTAACCAATTAAGCCCTCCTGATGAAGGCAACAGTCAGTAGAAATTTCATATATCTATGATGTTCCTTCTGATTTCTTCACTTTTTCCGAAGCGTAAAGTTGATTAATGGTTTCCATACATTATGTATAGTCACACTTGGTTGACTTATGGGGTTATTCACCATTGTCATGTGAACATCTTCTTTGAATTTTATTATAACTTTATGCTCACATGACACTTGGTGAATAACCAAGTCAACCTAGTGTAGTTATACATAATGTATGGAAACCACTAATCAATTTTGCTCTTAGGAAAAATTAGAAAAATCAGGAGGAATCTCATAGATTAGTTTATGAAATTTCTATTGACTGTTGCCTTTGACAGGATGGCTCAGTTGGTTAAAGAATTACTTTAAGATTTTAATATTCAAAAATATAAGGATTCAGGTTCGATTCTTATGTTAGTATTGTCACTGGTCAGGCCAACAATACAAGAAGAGAGAAAAATAATACCACTGGAAAGTTTGTGAATATACTTACCTGTGTGTTATTACTAACAATTTAGTGTAATTGGAAAATTTAAATAAAGTTAAATTTTTCTAAAGACATCCAATATTTAATATTAGATAATGGAAATAGTTCAATATATATGATAAATACAACTAAAACACATCACAAACCTTCAAGAAAACACTGTAGAGTAATATGTTTGCCGATATGTCAATATAATCTAATTAAACACTATTTTACCAATTTATTTTATCTATATATTTATACATTAACATCTGTATTTTACTAGCATAATTAAATTTAATGTTTAAACACAATATCTTATATTTAGATATTTTCTTTTTGTCTTCTAATAAGGTCAATAATCTGCCAATACTAACAAAATAATAATATTTTTTTACTGTATATTAATAATAAACTATACATCACTTTGTTTTACTTATGTAACAGAAAATAAAATAATTATTGTGGTAATTGGTGTTATCCATTCATCCTCTACAATTTTGATATTATCATTTTCTTTATTAGCTTTAAAATTAAACTTTTTGCAGTTAAATATAATAAACTTAGAATTCATTGAATATTTGTATATTCACTCAATAATTGTCTGATAAAATATTAAGGCCATTCTAAAATTCAGAAGAAAAGGAAATAAATCCAAGGAGAAAAATGTCAAAGGTGATTATTGCTATGTTGTTATGAACTTATCCTTGAATCACAGATATGACTTTATAGCATATATTGTGTGATATCTTGTGAATGTTGCCTTTTACCTTTTCTAATAAATAAACTTGTTTTTATTGAAATACCTTAACATCTTATTTAATTTTAAGTCTACATTATATTACATCTTCAGCCCTATAGCTCCAGTGGAAACAATGTATTATATCTCTTTAGGTCTAACACTTTCTTAGTAATGGCATTAAAATTGCCCCGTAAAATACTTTGTAAGCAGTAAAGTAGAGTAGTATTTCTCAAGCGATGGTCCCGAGGAAACATTTTACCAATCCATGAAAAATATTCTTAATTTTGATAGTTACAAAATACATTTCAAAACTAATTTTCAATGAAAATAAATTTACTTCAACGTGCCTCCGATCTCTTTCCGTTCCGCCATATTGTGCCATTAATCAGGTTTCACAAAATGATACACTTCAAAATAACTAATAGTTTTGAACTTTTGTTCCGTTTTTAATTCAATAAGAATGCAGTAAAATAAAAAAGAAACAAAATTCAACAGTATATTTATTAGTTATTTATTACAATGAGATTAAAGTATAATAGAGAAACAGTAAAATAAAAAGCTTAAATTAAATATATTTTTTTTTTTAAAAATTTTTAAAATTACTTATGATAAAAAACAAATTGGAATATTTAGTAAATTATTTTTAAAATTTAAAGTAAAAAAAAAGCAGCATACATTTCAGGAATCAAACCAGAAGTATATATATAATGTCATAGATAAAAAAAATATTACCATTCCATGGAAATGTTTTCTGAATCTAAACATCCACAGAAAGTAAAAGGTTGAAAAACACTATCATAGAATATGCTACAATAGTGTTTCAACAATGAGAAAATGTGCAATAATTATGTCCTGTGCATGAGGGGTCATATTGACTTTAGGTCAATATGGGTGCGATGAGAATCTCGGCCTCAGGGTGGCCTTTGAGCATTCCATCATCAGATTTTCAATTGGATGGATGGTTGAATAGTTGGAGTGTGGAGTGTATTGAAGCATGTCCATTAAAGTTTGAAGATTGGCTATCTTAATATATATCTGAGCACTTATTGCACATATGTGTAGAGATGATAATCTGGACCAACTAATGATTGCTGGTTTAGCATGAAATATGTATATTGGTGATTATTTATCTTTTCGACATATATGTGTTCAAGTATATCAGTGTTATGAGATAGAGTGGGGAATGGTGGGTCAGGTGAAAGTCTGTGCTCATATACCGTATATATTTTACTCTTTAAATTAAGAAATTAAAGTTTATATGGGTATTGTTTGATATAGAACTCACATTTACGAGTTTTTCAGAGCATTTTTATTTTGACTAAAACATCAAAGGTCACTGTAATTACTTATAAGATTTAGTTACTAATTTAGTTTATTTATATCTTTAGCAATGAAAATATAATATTGTTTTATTTTTCTTAAGTACTGTGCTATATTCATATATAATTTTAGTCGTGAGTAAAGGAGTTAAAAATCTATTTCATATGGATGTGTTAGGGAAAATGCTTTTTTAAGTGAAAATAGAAAAAGAAAATGTTGAGAGTTAAGTGCTGAATACAGAATATAAAAATCAATCATATTTTTAAATTTTGATTTTAGTTTTTGCTCAAATCAATATTCAGATTGAAGTGTTTAATATAGACTACATTAAATACAGCAATTTTATATATTCTTTTATTTGTAGTTTGATTTTATAGCATATTTTTTCCTATATAAAAGATTACTTTGATGGGTATTTTGGTATTAGACCTGCTATGACATATTCATCATGTGATAATTATTTTAACTTTGCATTCTCATAAAGTATGCCCGCATATGATCTTCGGACAAACTTAATCAATTTTTTTATCCTCCAAAATAATTTTATTTTTTAAAAAAAAGAAAAAGACATATTTACTTTAAAATAATGACCTCATGTATTGTAATAAAAAGAATGACAATTACTGGGGTGTACTGAAATTTTTGATGTCCTCCAAAATCGAAATGAAAGCATTCATTTTGTTGTGCCAGGATTTTTGCATGGCATCACAACATAGTCTAAAATGTAAAATTAGCAGTGAAAGCAATATTTTTAGTAGTTTAGTAATATTGTGGTAAAAAAATAATTTATCTTCCTTTTTAGAAGGTGGTAAATGTGTTTAATTTGGTGTTTATTTACAGATTTGTTTCTGAATCAAGTTTCAATCACAGCAGGTCTAATGCCAAATTTTTCTTTGATGTAGAGCTGTTGATTTGGAATAAATTATCCCTTAATTTATGTACTAATATTTATTACACGTAGCAAATGATATAATAAGATTTTTTCTAGTTTATCCTGCTGCATCTTATTATTTATTCAATTCACATTCCTAATTCAAAGTTATTGGCTGATATCCAGGAACAAGTTATCAGTTGGTCTTATGATGTTGCTATCATATTTTTAGAATATTTAGTTGACATTTTTTTTTGTCTTTATGATAAATGGGTAAGAGATCCTTGCCTTACTTCCATGTTAGAAATTTGTTCAAATAACAGTATCTACAAGAAATTTCTTTGAAATAGTGTTATCCTAAAAACAAAATACTATACTAAATGATTTATCAGCATTTTAAGTCCATCTTTTTGTTTGAGAAAATGATTGACATATTTAAGGTGATCCACATTCTCAAACTGATACGCATTTGAGTATACAGTTTAGTGAATTATTTTCTTTCATCATTGGTAAATGTAGGACTTGGGTGGAAGAGGCATACTGAATGAAAATAATATATATATATATATATATATATATATATAACGCTGTCTCGTTACAATATATATATATATATATATATTATAATGGTATGACTCAACCCCACAACCCTATCTGCCATGCCAGGGCACCACTAGGCTATTCAAACCTAGAAAATTTATAAAGATGGCAGATACATATGGGTGATGTTAGTCTTTTACCGAACCGAAAGACCCAGTCACTAATTCTTGGAAGAGCTGAATTATAATATTATGTTGTCTATTTAAAAATTTTGTAACTCTTGATTTTAATAAATATTAATAAAAATATATGAAAATAAGTTACTGGCAAAATTAATTAAACAAAACATTTTTATTATCACAAGCACACATTAAAAGAAAAAATTCTGGAAACTAAATTAGTTATTGAATAAATTTAATTTACATTATATGCACAAATAGATGCATTTAAGAGATGTAATACAATTTCAATATTTTGCTAAATGTAAATATGCTACATATAATACACACTTAACTAACTCAAATCTTTTACCTCCAGGCTACAAGTTTGTATCCAAATCAATGCCAGCTTTCTGAGATACTGATGTAATTAATGCAAAATGAAGATATTAGCATAAAAAACTATGCTGACAGGAATGTGCATCTGTAGCATGATATTAATAAAGAAATAATGACCCTCATCCAGTCAAGTCCATCATTTGCCATTTTCTGGGAACCATCACTCTGAAGGCCATGTTAGCTGGTGAAAATATGGGAAATGAAAAGTTATTATGTGACCCCTACATTTTGGAGGTCCGCAATACACATAAATATGTTTAAATAATTATGTAATCAACAAGCACAATATAAAAGAACAAAACTCCACTTAACCAAAGTTTTCTTTTCTTTTATATCATTTTGAATTCCTTATAATCAAATTCCAGGATCGATCTTGTCTGGCTTCACACAAATCTTATTGGCAATGATGTGTTCATTCACATTTATAGGGCAGTTCACCTTTGAGCGGGAACATCAGAGTTTATTACTAGGAATTTTTTTATTGATCACTTATCTGACTGATCATTGGTTAAATGCCCAAGGGCCTGTTTGCTATTATGTCATTAATTTAAATAAAAAAATCATTTCCCTTCTACCAAGATTTAAAAATAACTTTTAACAGAAAATAATTAGATTTTATTTTCTTTTACATTCCTTTAAAATAATCTTATCTTTAGATTATTTTAACTTTCTTTTAAGTAATTATTTAATAGTTTGCCATCTATGCAATTATTATATATTGATTTAAATAAATTTATTAATTTTTTAAAATTCTATTTGAATGATTTTATTTATTTGATGGTGATGTAATGGCATATAGGTATATCATTACAATATATATATATAAATTGAATTTAAAACATTAAAAAATATTTATAGGTATATCATTACAATATATATATATAAATTGAATTTAAAACATTAAAAAATATTTAAAATAGTAGTACATTCATCAGCATGTTAATAATCAAATGGTTTATTGTTTTTAGAAATTCATAAGCAGTTTTAGACCTGGATGTGATTGATATGGGCTGTGGATTGTGGACTTTGATGAGTTCTTGAATCTTCTACTACACCAAACCATTATCCCATCAAATCATTATATTTTGATGTTTACTTCATGACGACACTTACAATCTATTCCAAAAATGTGAACAATTTTGGCATTCATTCATGTATCTGTTTTATAACAGTTTTTATTTTAAAAGTTTCAGATTTACTACAACCCGTATAATATATTATCATCATGTAAACTTCTGCCATCACCATAATCTTTTTCAATTAACTGAATCTAATGCCTTAAGTAAATCAATAAAAGCAAAAATATCAACAATTTTTTTTGTATTAATTTTCTTACATTTTCCAGTTAACATAAATCACATCTTGGCTGGTTGGAAATAATCTACTCAGCAAAATTTTTGAAAATACTGTGGCTGTAAAGACTTAACAATGATATTTCATTGTATGTACCAATAAAACTTAATATGATTTTCTCTTTTTACATTCACCATATACTCTGCTGGGGCAATCGAAACTGTAAACTGTAGAAAAGGGTTGAAAATAAAGCATTGGTTAAGTAGTAAAGTGTTTGCACAATTGAGTATTATATGATATATTCTCAAGCTAAGATTACCTTTTTTTTTTTTTAAATTTAAAATCAGGACATTTTAAACAGGTCAGACAGCATGATTATAATCACTGTTGTAGAATAGAAGTTGAAAAATTATTATGGAATATGCTTATCTTTTTTTTGTCTTTAAATGAAGAAATATAACAAAAGAATTAAAATGTAGAAGCATTAGAACAAAATGATTTTAATAATATAAGGCACAAAAGTACTTATAATTTCCTAAACTGTACTGGTTATATTTCATAACCAAATTGGACCAATGGCCAGAGATTGTATTGGTAACATTGTTATGCATGGTCAATAAACCAAATTGGACCAATAGACAGAAATTGTACTGGTAACATTGTTATTGTTATGTATGCTACACTTAATGCATCCAGCAGCCATATTTAAATTCTTTATACTATTAACTTAATATCCTGAAATTGAAAATGGTTTTTTAAGTTTTCATTCTAAGTCTATTTGATTTTACAATTATAGCATTTGAAGCAGGACAAATTTTAATGATCTTAATTCTATGTTAAAGTATAATCACATATTACCCTTTGATTAAGATGGCATATATTGATAAAAACACCACATAATAACGAGACATGGAAACAGTCTCAAGTTTAAAACTTTGTTGTTGTTTTTTTTTATTTTAGATTTTAGATTATTAGTTTGATAATATATAGGAGTTAAAGGCCAAGCTTCTCATTGAAAAAGACTTCAATCCAGAAACTGTGTGAACATGAAAATACTACCATTTTGTATTCATTGATTATTCAAATATATAGTAGATGGCTGAAGAGAAGTGCCATTGAAAGTATAGTTTATATTAATAACAATAGTCTTTTCTAAGATGGAACAGTCAAATCATTTGTAAGGTCAAGTTATGAAACTTAATGAGTTCATATTTACTCTAAAAAAAATTCTAATCGTTTCTAAGCTGAATTTATCACTACACTATTTTAAAACGTATCCAAATGTCTCATTAGAAATTACAGAATTACATTTTTAAAATTTACAAAAAGTTGTTTTAATTTAACAAAACTGAATATCTGTCCAAATCTAAATGATTCAATAGAATAAAGATTTTATTAAATGCAATCACTTTCATTTGTTCAAAAAAGCACTATTAGTATTTAAATAAAGTGAATCACTAACATGATAATATTGGGGTATTAATTTTCAATTCCATATGATTAATTGAATGTGTAAAAAAAAGATAAGCTGAAGATGATCAAAAATGTGCCTTCTGGACGTTTTAATACACTAATATTTTTTAATCTGTCATTGAACTCCTGCTTTTAAATTCCAATATTTATTGGAAAGCTTTTTATATTTTATTATTCTCCCTAGCAGAGAATGTCATATATTTTCTTTTAAATTAATCACTAATAATACAATATTGTCAGAGAATCAGTCAAGATTTATTTTTTTTAGAGAACCTAAAAGCCAACATTCCTTTTTACAATAATTATCTGCCTTAATAACATGTTAAGCTTGAAAATCTAACTAGTGTTTAATGTTGAAATTTAGCACTAGTAGTCATAGCTTTTAAAGAATGAATAGCAAATTTTTAACAATATATTTTGAATAGATTGTTTTTTTAAAAATATATTTGTCATTTTAACATTGTAGTATGATCTGTCTAACTATCAGCATCTAAAGTCCAAATGTAATATTAACTTTTTTTATATCACAACTTCTAACTACACTGTTATCAAAGATATTCCTCTCAACATGGGGGCATCCAACTTTTTACATTATTTTTTCTGTCTAAACAGTACATTCAGACAGCATTTGAAACTAGTGAGCCTATACCTTCATTTCCAATTGTTTCCACCCATATTGAAGTCTACCATGTAATACTAAATTGTCCAAGCACTTTACTACTGAAGAAGATTGCTGGGGCAATCGAAACTGTAAACTGTAAGAAAGGGTGATAAATAAAGCATTATGTAACAGTAGTACATTTGGCAATGCAATAAGAAAGAATATTGAAGTCTTCAAGAAGAAAAATTAGAATTGGAATACTTTCTCATAAAAAATAAAAGCTTTCTCTGGAGTTTCTGAATCTAATTTTGTATCACAAATTGTTCCAAAAAGAAGATAGATAGTATTTCTGAAACTGATTTTTAATATTATTAATTTGTCATAAATGTATCTAGGAATTCCAGGAATAGAAAAGATTAGAATGGGCTTCACTGCAATTGTAACATCATATAATCTTGTGTCACTCTAAGATTTGAATTACTAAACACAGTTATAGCCATTTTTGTGTTTAATTATATTTTCGTTTTTGTAAAGGATGAGTTTCACTAAGAACAAACATATCAATCTTGAATATTTGTGTGCACATACTGATATGTAAATTGTACTGCCAATCAGTCAATATTGATCCAGTATTATTAAAAAACTTTGGAGAAGGATTTTACTTTTATGACACTTAAAACTTTAAAATTTGCAATTATAATTTAATTCTTAAACAAAACAATACTTTTATTGTTCTTAATTGTAAAGATGTGAAGAAAAAAAAATGGAAAGAAAATTCATAACCATTGTTTAAAATTATTTTTAAAAAGGGATAATTCTCTTGACTAGTATAGATGAATGGTCAAAACAGTGTCATTATGTCTTATTCTCATCTTTACTCATAAGTGAATTTCGACATTCTAACTCTATATGAAAAGTGTTACAAGTTAAAGTTAAGTATTACAATGACCATATAAACCATTATGCGAACCACAAATATATTCATCCATATGCATTACATGCTCAAGATTTAGCATGTTTATTGGTATCTTGAATTTTGTCATTTATCTCCTTCTGCACCAATCTTTTAATTTAGAAAGGCTTCAATAACTAATCTAAATGTAGTTCTCGTATGTATTCTAACCTCAGTTATATTTTCCTAAGCATTGTTTTTCTTTTTTTTAAGTGTCTTTCAAATATAACAAGCATTTCATTTTTATACCTCAAACATTTTCAGTAAAATAAAATAGAATTTTAATTGTTTAAGCATTCAAAATATTTTGCAAAGTATAATAGAATTTTAATTGTTTACATATTCTATTGATAATATAATTTTTTTCTTCCTTTTCCTATGTGTTGATTTTTATTTTACATATCATACCATTTACAACTTCCTTAAATGTTTATCAGTACTGTTAAAATAAAGTTATGATATAAAAAATAGTATTGATAAAATGTTTAAGAAAGTTGTAAATGGTATGATACATTCTATTGATGTATTATGTTTATCTATAATCAGTCATTTGTGATCTTATCATCTCTTTTATATTATTATATGTCTTTCAGGTGGTTTTTTGTTGTTTGTTTTTGTACATATTTAGTTTCAGATTAGATTGTTTTGTAGATCTCTTTAATTGATTGAGATTATATTTTATTGAGTATACATATCTAAATTATTATCTTCATCTGCAGTTAGATAAACTAGTATTAAGATGAAGCAATAACACTTGATCATTGTAGTTGATTATTTCTAGCCATCATCAAAAAAATTAACATTTCATTATAAACTGTGATGAGCTCTTATAGTACACCATGTATATTATGGCAAGAAAATAAAATAAATTCAACATAAATTAAATTACAAGGTTTAAGATAAATAAACAATATTAAGAGTTTAATCATTTTATTATTTAATATTGTTTGATCATGAATCATAACAGAGTAATATGCTTCATTATTTTATAAAGTGTTTCTCAGTATCAGAACTCTTTGAAGTCAATAATATGCCTCTAAATATTGAAAACTAAAATAAATATTGATAAAAGAATGATAAGTAAGCACAAAGTCTTCTGTGGGTTATTTAGTTTCATAGTTTGTAATTTCAAAACCATTATTAAGTGTTATATTTTAATCAAACATTTTTGTTTTTTTGCATAAGATAGTATATTACAATTTGCTTCAAAAATATTATTAGTACTCATACACATATATATATATATATATATAGGGTTAGTTAGGCAGATAGAGAAAAGCTTGAATGGATGATAAGTCAATGGATAGGTAGATAGATAGGTCAGTCGGTTGGCAGACAGGCAGTTTTTTATGTAATAGTTTAAATACTATGTCTGAACTAGTATTAATATAATAATCTCTAGCCTAATAAATAGTTATTAATAACTTTGATATCTAAAAGGCAATACATCATCATTAAGGATATACAAGAGTTATCCTCTTGCAGATCAAAATGAAACAAAATATGTTGGATAAGTAAAGAATGATCATAAGCATTTGAATGAGTTTGATAATTTTAGCCTTCTGACAAAACTAATTCATCGCAAATACATCTTGAGGATCATTTGGATTTTTCCAATGCCTTTATTCACTTGTTTGAAGAAGAGGAATATTTAATAGATTTTCAAATGTATACATTAGAATAGAAAAATAATGATAAGATCCACATTATTAGAGTTTTAATAATATAACACATTATCTCTGAAAGGTTTTAAACCACTAAACATCACATGATCACCATTTTTTATGCTTGCTCATAACTGTTATTAAAACAGGCAAAACTATCCACACAGTAATGCCAATCAGCATCCATTGATTACTCTGGCTTGCACTGAGTGGCACTACTGTATGGAGAGTTTTGACTGTTTTATCTCTGAAAGGCTTGTAGCAATTGTCACTCAATCATCAGTAGTAAAATTTTATATACATTCTTATTTATTTTATTTATATTAGACACACACGCATTTATTAATTACATCGTATACAAGTGATTTAATAAATTGAGTCAAGTAAAGCACAATTATTTAATTCCATTTTATCATTACTATAAATCGTTTTGTTTAACTCCATTATTATGTAGAAATATTTATGAGATGTGTTGTAAAATGGCTTCTTCTTTGATTAAGTCTACAGTTTCTATGCATATTATTTTATAATGGATTACAGAGTATAGCTTTTAGAAAGTAATTGATTTATTAATGAAAATAACTAAACATTGAATTACAAAGTAACGACATTATCTCTGCATTTGGATTTTTGTGAACTTTATTTCATTAATTTCATTATTTTACATTTTATATGGGTGTTTGTGTGTGCATGCTTAATGAAATAAAGCTGGAGTTGATCATATAAAATTTATTATACTAATTATACAAACAAATATTAAACAATGGCCAGCTTACAATGTGACTACAAATTCCAGTAGCATTTATATTTTAAAGTAGAATATATATACATTGACAGACTGTCTTATTTTCTCATAATATTTTGTTTCTGTGTGAAATATATAGTAACATATACCATTTGATAAAGTATTTATGTATGTTTTAATATTCAGAATTCTAAATGGATGTAGGATTTTTAAATACTCATTTCATAGCCAGGATCTGTTCCTAAATAAGGATATAGTTATTTCCACCTAGGGTTAAATAAGCAAGAATAACCACAAACCTTTACATTAATCCACGTCTAATAATATTTTTAATAGTTGCAAAAAAATGGGTTACCAAGGCTGAAGTCCTGAAGGGTGACCTTTTAAGTTATTATTTTGTCTATAAACCTGTTTATGCATGTTTTAGGGCAGTCATAGACTTTCAGATTCTGAAGCATGAGTTACTTGGATTGATGATAATTCCAGTACTTTGGGCACTTGAATTTCTTATGATCTGATCATCATCATCCCTATTATTATTTAGGATATAAAATTAAATTAAGTTTAATAAAATGAGTCATAGTACAATTGCTATAATATACATATTACTAATAAAAAATATTGTTTTAAAAATATTTTAAAACAAATTGGGTTTGAAAATGATGGTTTATGAAGTTAGATAATGTATGAATAAATAAATCTGGATTAATTTCTCTTTAAAAGTGAATCTGCAATTCACTCAAAATTTACTCATGTCACATGCTTTGTAAAATTGCATTTGGATTTAAAAACAATAATAATAAAATCAAAAAATGTTTGCGTTTCAATTTTAAATTATAAAAACTGTCCTTCATAATACTTTTTGCCATGTTATTTTTTTTTTAGTATTCTTTATTTTTTATAATTTAAATTTTAAAAAAAATGCAAATGGTGAGAAGGAAGATCTTGATTTGAATAAAAATGACAATTTATCAAAGACATTTTCAAGTAATTTTAGCTGCATTTAATAAATTAACTGTACAGTTTTGTATAATATTGCAAATGATATTCTCAAGATCAGCATTTTACTTCTCAAGCATCTTCAGTGGTATGCTGAAAATAAAATGAACGATACATCCATTTTTTTTTTAACAAAAACTTTTAAAAATATACAAAATTAAATAATTGCTAAAGGGATATAAGTGCCCCCCCCCCAAATATCTGTAATGCATTAATATGCAACAGTAAAAAAAAAATGTACTGGTATAGAAAAAAAATCCAACTCCTTCTAGTAATGTAGAATCTCATTTTAATATCTCAAAAAATATCAACTATGATTAAAAATTATAATAGGTATTTTTTAGCATGGATTTCATAGTACAGTATTGTTAATACAGAACAATATCTTTTTATATGTCCTTTCTTAGTAAGTGAATGTCTTATAAAGTATCTTACAATTTAAAAAACTATCTTAGGATATTATGATCAAGCTCAAAGTCTTCAAAACCCATTACGGTTGGTAAATTTGTTCATACTTCTATACACTAGATAACATAAAGCTTTAATATCCACATTTCTGGACTGATCAGCAGCTCTCTTCTTAGGAGTGACAACTTAAGATTTGAAGGGAGAAGCAGTGCACTTATACACTTAGTAGCCATCTTTTCCTTTTTTATACTATTCAATCTAGTTTGAAATTCAATAAAATTCTAGAAGTTTTGAAACCAAGCTAACTCGCTTGCCTATGTAAACCTGACACCTGGTCAATTTCTGGGAAACTTTTATGTCATTTGTAGTCAAAGAGCAAAAGGGACCTACCATTGACATAAAATTGAAGTCTGTATTCGAATTGGTTTAGGTTTAAAATCTTAGTGTTTGTTTTTAATTTTCTGGAGAACAGTTTGAATAGTATTGGGAAGTAGAAGATGGCTGCTAGAGGCATAAATGCCATTTGTTCCAGCTCACAAACAAAGAGACAAAACAGAAATTAATCTGACAATATAAACATATTATAGAAATATGATGTTTATTGATTATTCAGATTTTCAGTAGATGATTGTAAAGAAGAGCAAATAATAAAATTAGCCTTTTATTGTTATTAGCATTTAAAAAACTTTAATATATATTTAACTTTGATTACATTGTAGATTTGTCCATATGATATTGCAAGAATATAATTAAGTGATAACATTGAATTAATATTATAAACAACATAAATTAGAGAATGAGTAGAAATTACAGAAACTAAGAATATATAAATATATATTATATAATTTAACATTTTTTGATGTTGAACAACAGTCATGTGGCTGACAAGTTTCACATTAATTTATAAAGAAAATTGAAATTTGTTAAAAAAATTTCATAAATCCCTTCAGAGAAAATTGCATCTTGTTAAAGACTTGAATGTACATGTATTCATGCCCATGTATTTGTGTATATATCTTGTTCAGAATTTTTTTTATTTCTTTGACTCTAGAATATTTATACATTCAGATTACAGAAAACATTTAACATAATTTCATTGTGTGCTAAAACTTTTCAAAATCTAGAGATCACTTGTAAAATAACACCTATAGACTGACCAACCTCAAACTCAAAATATTGGGGAAAACTTTTAAAACCTTTATTATCCATTCCAAATCTTTTGCTTTTGTTTTCCTGAAAATAAACATAAATAGTGGGAAGTGCACTCATTTTTCTACCGATTCCCTAATATGAAGCCAAACCTGTATTAAACATCACCAACAATCAACTGTTGCAAATTTAAATTCTGGTCTCTAGAATCAACATTTTTTGACTTCTTAATAAAACTACGCTTAGAATCCCTGCCCACACTATACTTTTACAGATTCAAAAGAGGTCACATAAATACTGATGCTTAGGGTACTCTATATTACAAAGAGATTGACACACAATCACACATTTTTTTCAATGTTGGCGGCTTGAAAAAATCAGAATGCTGATATCAGCAATATTCAACAACAAAAACGAGAATATTAACAGCCTTATAGATCATTTTCCAACGGTTTCTATCTCCACATTCATGCTAGCACATTCATCCTTTTTTCCATATGATGTGCCAAATGTACATTTGTATATAATAACGATCATAGAAGACATCCAAATATTTTTTATTGTTATTATTAACTATTTGCAACCAAACTTTTCATTTTTATATACTCATTCTGTTGTTTATTTACTTTTAAAAAAAAGAATATAAATTGTAAGTTAATGTATTTTCGTTACAATTATTTGATTTACTTTTTATTAGTAGCAAATGTATTTAACGAAAATCGATTTTATAGGTGAAAACATTTAGATTGTCACCTTTTTTTAAATAGCAAAGAATTCTTTAACAGAAATGAAGAAACTTAATAAAAGATGGCATTTTAAATAACCGAGTCAAATCAAAAATACATTTGCCATAAGATTTGTTAAGGGGGGGGGGGCAACTTAATTTTTTAAAAATATTTAAAATATTTTTGAAAAGCGAATTTTTAAATATAAATTGTCTAAAACTGCCTAATTTTTAAAAAATATAAAATGTGTGGTCATGTAATGTCCTATAAGTTCATAACATATTTAAATAAAAATATATACATTTTTAAATATTATGCTAGAAACTAAACTAGACATAAATAATTTGTGAAATTAATTAATTATATTTTAAGATAACTGGTTTATTGTGATGTACAATATTATCAAATTTGCAAATAAGGATCGACTCATACTATAAAATATCTAACTAAATTTTACGAACTGTAATGTTAGTTTATAATATCAAATAAAGCCCCCCTATGAAATGAAATGTAAATTAATATTAATTGTTTGTTGTTGTTTTTTTCCACGTTCAATGCTTAAAAACTTCGAAATAAAAAGAAGGCATATATGCAAGCTCTTATCATCATTTTTATTTTTATTTGAAAGTGTGAAAAGAGTTTTTATCAATCAGTTATTAGTTTCTATTAGTCAGCACAATGCTATTGCATGTAATTCATTTCTTTAACTTAATAATTATATATCTGTATTAATACTCTGAATATGGACTTACTTAAAGTATGTTATTCAAATACTAGAAGTGTTTCTATTCTGAAATGTTTATTTTTTAGATCTGCCACTGTGAGAGTTTGTCACTAGCTGAAAATGTGTGCAACTATTTATTATAACAATCTTCTAAAAATGATAGACATTTTATAATACATGGAATAACATGCTGATGTCATTAATAGTATGTGTTCTTTTCCATGAAAAATAAAATAAAATTCTTATTTATTATGTAAATAAAAACATTCATAACATAATAAATTGCACTAAAAAAAGAAAATGCAACCATAGTTTTAACTAAAATTGCAGTTATGTAAAACAGCTTATTGATTATCCAATAAACTGTATCAAAAATAAACTAAATTGTACATGAATTGTTTACCTAATTTTTATTTAATAACTTTATAATTGATATATAGAAAAATTGAAAAGTTAATTAAAACATCTTTCATCATCATCATCAACCATTATCAATCCACTGCAGGATAAAGGTCTCTCCAAGTTCAATCCATCTTATCTTTAGCTTCTCTTCTCCACATCACCCCTGCACACTTTCTTATTTCATCCATCCATCTCACATGTGGTCTCTTTCTGGATCTTTTACAATCTCTTGGAATCTAGTTTAAGATTTTAATTGTCCATCTATTATCATCTCTTCTAGCAATATGTCCAGCCCAACTCCACTCTTTTAATTTTTTCAATGAGATTAGTAACACCTGTTTGTTCTCTTACTCATATATTATGTTTTTTGATCTCTTCTTGTTACTCCTAACATGCATCTCTCCATACTTCTTTGAGTGGTCCATAAATGTGTAAACTTTAAATAAATTAAAACCTTGATCAAAAGAAGATTGTAAAATATTCATTATGTTAACTAGGGTATGTTTTTTATTGAATTTGTTTTTACTAAATGTGTCTGTATTAAGAATAGGATACCAATGTTTATATAATATAATAAAATCTCATTTTGCAGCAAAATAAAAATTAAGATTTATCATTATGTAGTCACAAAATTAAAAAAAATTCAAATAATACATGCCAGTTAAAATGTACTTGCTTTATTGTGAGTTAAAGTGTTCATGATTTTAATGTGATGTTGCCAACATTTTAAGTAATGTGAGTATCACATTTGATTAATAATATGAATGCATAATCTTTGATGCATTCTTTTTAAACTTTTTTTTATTGTAAGATATTCAAAGTTTATGATCTACTTTGAATCTGTGATAATGAATTCTTTTTTTTTTTTTGTATTAAGAAACTAATTTAATTGCATATTTTTACATGAGAATTTAATTTACAATGAAATTTAGTGAACATTATTGGCCTTATTTTTAGGATAAAGAAATACTAATGTATATTATCTCATAATATGATGGTGGTATATTCATCTGCTGCTTAAAAGCTAGATTCAAAAAAATTAAGTTTCTGTCAGTCTGAGGATCTTTTTTTTAGATAGCCATCCGTTATCTTATCCAGAAAACTCCCAACATTGTTCTGTATTTGAGTATCTAGATAATCTTAGCTAAATACTAAAACAAAGATGGAAAAACTCTCAAACCTTCATTGTCCAGCCTTTTCCTTTATATCTCTATAAGGATCTAGTCAAGAGGTCTTTGCCCTGTAGTGTTTTAGCTAAAACTATTTAAGTCATTACTAATGTGTGATATAATTATTATATAGGGTGTAATGTAATATTATTATAACAGTAGCCAACTCTCCAAACAGTAGTACCACCTAGTGCAAGCCATAGTAATCAATGGATACTGTAAGGTTAATGCATAAAATTTATATCTGTGCTTACTCATCCAATATCCCTAGACTAATGTCGAGCTTGTGGCTTTTATCAGTGAGTAGCCTTGCATCTGAGAGTACTGTGCATAGATCTTAGGATCTAATGTAACCCTCCAACAGCTACTTTTTATCTATTTAGTTAATTATAAAACTATAAGCCCAAGATAAAAACACAGTAATTAGCTTGTATAGTCATACAAATTTGAATCCAGTATCTGTATATTTTGGTGTCATTGGTTTTTAATAACCACAGTCCACCATCATACTATGGGCATTGATTTACTATGGCTTGCACTGGATGGCACTACTGTGTAGAGAGTTGACTACTGTTTTAACAGCTTGTGTAAGCGTAAGAAATGGTGATGTTGTTTTTTTTTATAATATTATTAATAAATTTTTTTTAGGAGGAAATAACAATATAATATAAAAATATATAATATTATTTTTTTTGTTTTAACTCCACTTTTTTTTATATATTTTTTTGCTTTTTTTTTTTTTCCCATTTAATAAAGTAGTTTTGTTGTTGTCCATTTTTAAAAAAAAAAGTTTTTAAGCATTGTACCTTACTTGTGTGTGTCTTAGAATTGTGAAACATGAACTTTGCATTTTAAAATGAAATTGAGATTGTGATTTGTGAAAAGAAATTTGAATGGAAATATAGAGAAAATAATATAACACTTAACAAAGAGTGAAATTTAAATATAAACTAACATTACTGACAGCATTATGAAGATTAAGTAACTTAAATGGAAATTAACTAAGTGCATAATAACAACAAATAAATTAGCTTAATGCACTTGTTTTATTGTTTTTAATTTTCTCATTCTGATGTTTCGAGTGGCTGACAATATTCCTCTGAACTGGAGTATATTAGTTAATCTTTTATACAAACAAACATATAAAAATATATATTTTGTAGTACATATGTAAAAAAATAATTGATGCATTATTAATTTTAATTTTGATAAAGATTTGTAATTAGTTATGTTCAATCATAGTTAAATGTAATTAAGTTGAGACTCATAATAGGGTTTTTTTTAATACACAGTCATCAGTTTGAATAGCATTTGTGGCAAAATAAAATTATGTTTCTGCTTATTTATTATTAAATATTACTTTCCAAATAATTAATTTCTCAAAAGTTTTTTTTTTTTAAAAAAAAAAAAAAAGAAAAACGAAAAAAAGAATTTATATGTGAAATGAGAAACTAGTAGTGAAGCATTTCTAAAAATTCTTATTATTTTTTCTACAAATTTGAATATGTCAAAAAATATTTCATATTATACTTATGGTATACACCTGGGTCTCTTTTTACGCGGATTTATTTAACGCGATTTTGAAGTTACGTGATTCACGTTTCTCCGGAAGTTGAACTCCGATAATGCGCTATTACTTTAAATAATAAATTTCATGCACTTATGTCATATTGAAAGTAATAGCGCATTATTGGAATTCGACTTTCATCTTAGTAATTTCAATATTTTCAGTGCTTTATAATAGTAGGATTTTATGCAATAATGAAATTAAAATCATGATTTCCACATTTTATGTATACACACATTAAATTTTACTAGATTATAATGTAAATTTGTTCAAACATTGTGCGTGTTAATTTTGCATTTTAAATCACATTCTGTTTTTGCTTTTTAAAAAAGAACGTAATCAATTATTAATCATTTAGTGTCCACAAGTTTATTTTTAAAAGGTGAGTAATAGCAGTGGGCACAATTAAAATTGAAAATTAAAAAATTAAAGACAAAAATAAGAATTTAATTTTTAGTTGTTAGATTAATTACTAATTACATTGTCACCAGAAAACCATTAACACAACATGAGAGTGACATTGGTGCTAATTGTATTTCCTTTTCTGAAGAATCTGATTTTTTATCAGTTTGCAAACGAACCTGTTTATTGGCAAATCGTGATAATAATTAAAACGTGTATAAAAAAATGTAAATTACTGTAAATTATGCATAAAAATATATTGTTTTGAATAAAATTAAATATTATAAGTAAAAAAAGTTTGTCTTGAATCAATTTTTTTCAAATTTGAAATTTTTTATTAGTCATATTTTATTTCCTTATTTTTTTTTTTGCGTAAATTTTAAAGTAATTTTACGTTGGTGCTTTGCTTTTATGTGATTTTTGAAAAATCACAGTCTGTAAGTCCATATCCCCCCCCCTTTTCAAGGTAAGTTACATCTATTTTTGCGCGATTTCGTTTGCGCGTGTTTTCTGAGGAACATATCTATCGCGTAAAACGAGACTCAGGTGTATTTCACTTTCATAATTATGTTATGTATCAAATTAACAAAAATAAATTTAAATGTAAAAAGGCATCATTTTAAAATATTGTAATGTATTTAGTATCCATTAAAATATCTTGAGCTGGAACCAAAGTTCTAGTGCTTTCTTATTTTTTTTAATTATTTTAGTCATCTATGGATAAAAAAAAACTTAAAAGTGTTAAAATGAACCATTGAATGCAAATTTGTTTTAAACTTTTTTAGCTTTTGGTTGATCTAATGCCATGACATAATGTTATGCATAAGTTTTTCCAGTTTAAAAATCATAGTGCTTTTGCAAAAAGATTATCTTCACAATCAATGCCAAAAGGATTATTTTTAAAAACTACATAATAAGATATGGAGTGTGGAGTGGATCGAAGCCTGTCCATTAAAGTATGAAAATTGGCTATCTTAATTTATATCTGAGCATTTATTGCATATATGTGTAGAGATGATAATCTGGACCAACTGATGATTGCTGGTTTAGCATGAAATACGTGTATTGGTAATTATTTATCTTTTTGACATATATGTGTTCAAGTGTATCAGTGTTATGAGATAGAGTGGAGGGTCGTGTGAAAGTCTGTGTTCATATATCCTATATATATATAATGAGATAAGATAATTTTGAAACCTGTAATAATTTTTCATTGGATATCAAAATAAGAAAATTTTTATAAAAGTTCCAATTTAAGAAGTTTTGATGAAAATCAAGACATTTTTCCTGTTAGTATATAATTTGTAATGGAACTGTATTTTAGAAAAATATTGACGTTTTTGCCAATGATGATTGATTAGTACTTATAATATATTTTACACTAAATCTTTCAAATATAATTCAAATACTGAATAGTAATTAAAATTAGATATGAATAAAAATTAAAACAATATGATAGCTGAAATTTTATCATACTGTGGTTATCTCTCCCCCTTCCCCCACCCTGAAAATATGTCGATATACGAATTTTAAATATGATCTCATTTTGAGGTTGACTTTTTATTGAAATAAACACGGAGTGCTTTTCTAATCTGCAATAATATTTTGAAAGAAAACAAAGTATATTTAATAACTGTTTTGCTATTCAAATTTTACTATTTGTTGAATAAATAAATGAGAATTATTATAGCCAATATTTAATAATAAATCAAATTGAGTGCACTGGAATTTTATTGTAATGAATGTTAGTTTTTTTTTTGTTTTTTTTTTTTTGAGCGAGTACTTAAAAAATAGAAATTGATTATTCTGATTATCATGTCTATTCTCTGCCATATTGTTAACCTTGTTTGAATTCATTATCATAATGAAATACTGTTTATAAATTACTATTTCTTTGTGAAAATAAAATAGATTTATTTGCTAAATGTCAAATCAGTTTTTTTATTAATAATTTGAAACAAAAAAAAAAAAAAACTTTTATAAGAAATCATTTTGTCATTTAGATTTTATAAATTTATTCTTAATATAGTAAACTTTGAGAATAAATGCACCTTGTTTATATTATCTAGAAAGCTTTATTTAAATTTATATTAATTTAAAAATAATCAGACCAAAATGATAGATTAAGAAAGCAATTTTATTAGTCTGCTATACGAATGGGTAATAATCGAAGTATATAATAACAATTACAATAATATATAGGTTTTTTTTTTTTTTTAAGTGCCATAGCATCGGCCGGGATGCGAACCCGCAACCCGGGCAACTGCCTGCAAGTGCAAGGCAGTCGCGCTGACCTCTCGACCACCACTTTGACACGATCCACCACTCTCTCTCATAACACTGATACAATTGAACACATATATGTCGAAAAGATAAATAATCACCAAAATCAGCAATCATCAGTTGGTCCACATTATCATCTCTACACATATATGCAATAAGTATTCGGATATATATTAAGATAACCAATCTTCATACTTTAATGGACAGGCTTCAATCCACTCCACACTCCAACTCTTCAACCGTCCATCCACTTGAAAATCTGATGATGGAACAATCAAAGGCTACCCTGAGATCGAGATTCTCGTCACACCCATGTTGACCTAAAGTCAATCTGACCCTTCATGTACAGGAAATAATCCATTTAATACATATAGGAGAGATGGGCAGTTATCCTACTATGTAATAACTTAAGTACAGGCTTATTATATACCTATATCAATATATGTAATATATAGGGTATATGAGTAGGATTTTATTTCAAACCTTCACTGAATGACATGAATTAGTGAGGGGAAAATCACATTTTGTTTGCAATACTTTTCTATCGTGTTTACCAATAAATGCATAGAACTCTCTGCCACTCTTATTTAATACTTACAATATCTCTTAATTTGAAGCTTACAATGCTTATGCAAATTAAGATTTTCAAGGTAAATAATTTTAAAAAATTAAGATAATGCAGGTATGATATAATAGAGATCACATAATGTAGTTTACATATGAATAACTAATATATGTGTTTACATATCAAAGAAACTAAAAGGTAATTATATAATGTATTGTATCCTTTTTATTAATAGGTTTTTTTAAAAAAATTCTACCAGATTTATTTTGTCATTTAATTACTTTATGTATAAATGAGTTCTTTTTATAAGTACAAACTGTCAACTTCAGAATCCCCCCCCCCCTTTTTTTTTATATAATTAATAAATTTTATTTTCCATTTAAATGAAGGACTTGCATTGGTGGTCGAGAGGTCAGCGCGACTGCCTTGCACTTGCAGGCAGTTGCCCGGGTTGCGGGTTCGCGTCCCGACCGATGCTATGATACTTAAAAAAAAAGACCTAAACTGTTTTTTAGATTTATGCTTTGAAGTCATTTTAAATAAGATACTAAAGATTTTTAAAAAAAAAAATTAATTTAGATTTTAGTGGAAGAATGAATGTACCAAAGTATATGAGAATGTACTTTTGTAAGACAATTATGATATAGGAAAATGTCTGTTTTCTATCAGAAAATCATATATATAGAAGTAAAATTTAATTTTAAGGCAGTATGTAATTTGCTTATAATTAATATTTTTTGTATATGTAATTAGAATGATTTGAACTCGGGATTTTCCCGTCTATTCTAAGGCAATATATAATTTGCTTATACTGAGTGTTTCTTGTATATGTAATTAGAAAGAGTTGAACTCGGGATTTTTTAGTCTATTCATTTCCCACTCCATCTCAATCACATGACCACACACATGCAGAATCGTGTATCTTTTTTGCAAGTGTATGGTCATGTGTATCGGTTGCTTGAGACGCGTGGAGAATGAATAGACTTAAAAATCCTGCATGTGTGTGGTCATGTGTATCGGTTGCTTGAGAAGGGATGGTGGATGAATAGACTGAAAAATCCTGAATTCAAATCCTAATTATAAGTAAAATTTATATGTTTTAAATTAATTTATAAATTTTGTTATTTTTATGTATGTTTGGGTGTTTGTTTATTTTTTTGGTAGGGTAGCAGAGGTTGAGACAATGGATGTGGCAATTTAACTGTAGAGTTTAATATCAGGACAATGTAATAGGTTAAACGTGACACTAATAATAATCCTTTATCTTTTACTTTAACAATCATGATTTTTCATAACAAAAATATTTTTGTGTTTTGAATGCGAATCAAAAGATATTATTCAAAGCCTTTATTATTGTTGCAATCTGCTTGAGTGTTTTTTCTTCTTCTCTTTACTATTTACTTGGAAAATTTATATTTTTTAAATTTACAACTAATAGGCATTCTAAAATAGTAACTGGAATGCAGTAAGAGAGTGGAATACAATTTCTATGGCAATTGCTGTATTAAAACTGATTTTATATACATAAACATTAATTATTACTGAGGGGTCAGATTGACTTTAGGTCAACATGGGTGTGACAAGAATCTCGGCCTTAGGGTGGCCTTTGAGCGTTCCATCATCAGATTTTCAATTGGATGGACAGTTGAAGAGTTGGAGTGTGGAATAGATTGAAGCCTGTCCATTAAAGTGTGAGGATTGGCTATCTTAATATATATCCTAGCACTTATAGCATATATGTGTAGAGATGGTAATCTGAACCAACTGATGATTGCTGGTTTAGCATGAAATACGTGGTGATTATTTATCTTTTCAACATATATGTGTTCAAGTGTATCAGTGTTATGAGATAGTGTGGAGAGTGGTGGGTCATGTGAAAGCCTGTGCTCATATACCCTATATATTAATTATTACTTTAAATTTTTTAGCATTCATTACAGAAATATATTAACTTTAATTATTTGTGAGGGTATAAATCTTCATATTGCTCTTTTAATTATGTTTTGGACTTTGAATGTTATTCCAACATCAGATAATTAATGTAAATTTTAAGGAAAACTGTTACAAATTCATTTAAAAATGTGTATACTGTACATAAGAAAATTGGGAAGTACAGTATTTTTAAAGATAGCACTTAGGCCAAATTATTTGGAAAGATTACTTTCAGGTTAGATTTTTGTTATGATATGTTAAAGAGACAAATAAATTATAACAGCCGTTAAAAACTACATTGGGTGGTCGAGAGGTCAGCGATAACCGCTTTACAAGCAGTTGTCCCGCATTAGCGGGTTCGCTTCCCGGCTGATACTATGACACATGAGAAAAAAAAAACTACATGGCTTTGACCTAGATTATTGTTATTTTTTGCAATCTGTAACTAAATACTCCATAAGAAATATAGTTCATCTAAATAATTGACTGTTCAATGTTATATTTAATCATTAACACATTTTTTCCTTATGATCCATTTCTGTTTTAATTATTATTTATAGTTTTAATACATTTTAAAGTTGTTTTTAATTTTTAAAGATCAAGAAAAGTGTGATTAATAAAGAGGCCATTTTTAATAGTTTGAATATAAGAATTGATACAGTAGAAAATATACACTAATAGTGACATCATTTGAATATTTTATTATTTGGAATTATGTTTAACAGATTACTAAACAAAAATGTCTCTCTGCTCTTATGCCATCTAGTGTAAGCTTGAGTAATTAGTGATTTCTAAATACATAAAAATTCTCTACCCTTTGTATCTCAATCCCCTTTTCTCTCACCATTTTCTGGCCTTTGTTTGTATCAGTGTGATATGGGAATCAAAGATGGAAAGTATGCATGAAAAAATCTTTTGATGTTGAGACAATAACAATAGGTTGTGCTAATTAGTAAATAATACATGTGAACTATATTTTTTATCAGTGTCTTCTTCTGTTGATGAAAATATAATTAAAATTTAAAAGTTTTTAAAATAAATATGTAAATTATCAATCAAGTATTAATGGGGACTAATGATATCAGAGAATGGCTATAAAATTTAATTTGAATAATTTCTTGCCATGAACCAGATCCCATATGTATGAGTAACAAATTTTCCAGTTTAAAGCAATTAAAATTCAGTCACTGCGACTTTTTATATTTTTTTTTTTACAAAAAAATTCAAGTCATATAATTTTTATTTTCCAGATAAAGTTGAATCAATTGTCTCGGCTATAAAACCAAAAATTTATTTTGTTTACATTGCCATGGGAAATGTGTTAAATGCTCAACATTATGTCCAAGTTTAAATTTGACAATTTAGGCAAACATGTAATTTTTGAATTCATGCATTATTCAAAAGTCTATATTATATATTATATAAACCATTAACTCAGCCCTCCCCCCTCTTGAAAGCAGTCAGTGCATTAATATTGATCTGACCAACTCAAATTAATCTGGGTCTTTTATTCCCTAGCTAATGATAGTAAATAACCATTTAGCTGACCAACACTAGATGATTATGTAAATTTGTTATGGATCAGTTTTTCTATCTAAAAGAAAAATTCTAAATATCCTTGCAACTGAAAAATAAAACTTAAGATTTGTTTGACGAGACTCAATACCATGAAGTAATTTGTTGTCTTTGGAGTGAAAATAATGTGGAATGTCTTTATATCTTAATCATTGGCCAATGTATCATTTCTTGTGCTTTTTGTAGAATCAAATAAAAATTGAAGTAATTTTGTTATCCCATAAGAATGTTAGGGTCTTTGCCCCACCACCTCATGCAGTACCTTTGAATGAGAACTTGATCATGCCTTTTAACAATAAAGACAGAAATTTGGATAAAGATTCTAAGACAGATCAAAATGATGCTAGTTTGTTTAATTCTAATCAAATTCTTTTAAAACCAATGTAAATGAGCCAATACAAAATCAACCAATATTATCCTTTTTGTCTATCTAATAGTATTACTTGAATATTTTTTTAAAGTTTACACTCTAAATTTATATCATTAGTTATTTTTTATTTGATTAAAATTGACTACAGAGCAAATAGGAACTTAATGATCATTGTCATCCTAATAAGTAAAAAGTCTACTATGCATTGACCATTCAGATGTATTTTTAATATAATAAAAACATTGATTCAAATTTATAAAACACTATCACCATCAAAAATGTTGCTTTTGGATTATGATTTTTCAATGATAGGTAGCAAAAAATATATAATTTCACAAATGGGATTTACTTATTGCTGTAATATGGTATTCCCATAGTTCTAAATTTGGGACCAATGAAAGAAATAATGGATACAAAGTATGTGTCTCTGATGATTCAAGGGTTCAGTGTAGTTTATCAAAGAAATAAATGAGTTTATAAAACTAAAAATCATTTAAACTTCAAAATTAAATATCCAAATTAATCAATTTTTGAAATATACATTATTGTAATTTAGTAATAGAAATCAATTTACTGCAAAAATTTATAAAAAAATTGGCAAATAAAGGCAAATGTTTAAATAGTGATAATTTAAAATTATATGATAAATTATTAGAATAATCCAAAATAGTTAAAGTCATTAACAAATGCCTTGTGTCTTCCTTGCATAATGTTACTGTTGTATCATGCATTCATTTGTCACTATCAGATTAAATGTAAGATAAAACCTTTTTAAATAGTTTACTCTAACAAAAGTTTTTCAAATACCTTTTTAAAGATAAACATTTTAAGATAGGACATGGCTTATTTGATTTTATCATTTGAAGATTTTAGTTCTTGATTTATTTTCTAGTGTAGGTTTGCTAAATATGTTTTAATTAACTAGCCATGTCAAGCATTGGTGGTCCGAGAGGCCAGCGACATCTGCTTTACAAGCAGTTGTCCCGGGATAGTGCTTTCGTTTCCTGGCTGATGCTATGACACATGAGAAAAAAAAATTAACTAGCCATTGTTTAACTAACTGGATTGTCTTGTGCCTACAACCTAGAAGAAAAATTTTAAAAGTGTTTGGAACTTTGTTGGCACAAAATTATTATTTTTACAGTATGCTTATTAGTAATGAAATATTTTGGCATTTGGGAAATTCTATAATGTTCATGTGTGAGAAGTGATAAAGCCACAATGCTAATCCATAGATTTTAAAGTCTCAAGTTAGCAACTAAATATGTTTTTATGCAAAACAGCAAGTAGATAATGCTTAACACTATATTAATAAAAAACCATATAACATTAATTATTAGCAAAATAACAAATTTATACTAAAATTCTCTCATGACCATGGTTTTGTCTATTACCAAATAAATCTTCTCAAGTGAATATTCAATTAAACATAACAGGTGTGTTACGGTTAATTGATTTTTACTTTGGAGATTTGTTTGTGCAATAGATGAAACCATGTCCATGAGAGATTTAATATACATTTGTTATTTTACTAGTACAGTATTTAATATTATATGATTTTCTATTTTCACAAAACATCAAGTATGAATTGAAAAGAAAACTCAACTAAAATAATTATTCATTCACTGAACTTATATATATATATATATATATATATATATATATATATATATATATATATATATATATATATATATATATATATATATATATATGTATATAAAATCATCACCAGCCATTATCATTCCACTGCAAGATGAAGGTCTCTCCAAGTTCAATCCATCTTCTCCAATCTTTAGCTTCTCTTCTCCACATCACCCCTGCACACTTTCTTATTTCATCCATCAATCTCACATGTGGTATATATATTATTATATCAATTAATTTTGACATAGGTGAGAACTTGAAATTTGAAGATACCCCTCCCATAAATTTATTTCTTAATGTTACCATATTTTATTCTTTTTATATGTTTGCCAAACCACATTGTTATCCATTCTTTGTGAACTATGTTATTCTGGAAAAATTGTAAAAATTACAAATAATTTTAAATGCCATTTAAATATGAACCCATTTGAATGAACTTTAACCTGATTCACAATATTAGATGTGGGGATTTTGGTATATATTATCAAGAGCTATGATTTCAACTATGTGTCAATTGCTTTTATCATGACACCTCTTCTATTTTATCTATCTGTTCTAAAAAACACACACACAATGAACAGAAGCTACATCATTATAAAAAGGCATATGCCTTTATTGCTTGTGGATTCTTAAGAAATTTGAGCATCAGAATCTTTTCTGGGATGTCCCTATCCCACATCAGCTTCTCTAACAACTGTGTCAAAATCCACAGGGTCGCTCCATCATAGTATTCTTTAATGTATAATTCTTATTGTTTCTGCTTTGGATAATACTATAGATTAAAATTTTTAGTCATCATTTGCAATATTTGGCAAACCTTTAATTTTGTGATTATTTTCAATGTCACTCTTTTATATAATTTATCATTTGAAGTTGATTTTCAAGAACTTTCTGCTATATGCTTTTTAAAATGCCAGAACTATTCTCATTGAATTGTTTACCATTTCTCATGTTTCACAGCTATATAACACATTAATGAATATACATATTCCAGTATATATAATTTGTATATTATCCTTTAAAAAAATAAAATTCTATGATCTAAAAGTATGTTAACTATTTATATTGTAAATGGTTATAAAATATTTAGCCAAGCAAATTTTCTCTGTTCACTTTCATTAGTTTTGATGTTTCTTTTTCTCAAACACTATAGTTTTTATTTTAATTACGTTTATATTAATAAGACCCATTGAATAGTTTAATATACTTATATGATAATATGCTAATGCTGTGTTTAGATTATGTATAGGGTGTGTGCACGCTTTTTTTCGTATTATGTATTAGCATTATGTCAATCTTTTTACTTTATTTGTGAGTTTGAGAGTTTTCCAAATTGTATAAAGTTATTAAATACATTTAAAGTGTAATATTTTCTGTCAGCTACATGTACTTAACCTAGTACTATAATCGCTGTTGCTAGATTTGTTCGGCTTTCATCTGTAAAATAATTACGAAACTTCCTTTAGAAAAAAAAAAAAATATATTATTATTATGAAAAGATTTATGTTGCATAATAAGAAATTTTATTTGAAGCAAGTTTATTTACAAATGTTTTATTCATTTTATATTTACATTAGAAATAATTTATTTTCTATTAACATATACATTTTCAATTACTACCAATACAAACCATGCAAATCTCTGTTGTGAAATATCTTTTTTAAAAGTAAGTCTTAATTACATTTAATTTATTACTGGAAGCAGTATCATTTCAAGTAAGAGCAAACAATACTGTTTTTAAGACAATAAATTGATTCATAGAATTACAAAAAAAAAAATCAAGTCAGATGTCACATGACCTAATTTAATAAGCTTGTGTTTCCAAATGTTATATATAGAGCTTGCAAAATAAGCTCTTAACAAGCTTTGAGAATATCTCCAACCCCAGACTGGTTTCTGCTACTGGCATCATCAGTGAGATGCTAGGATATTCAAGCATTAGATTAAAAATACCAAGACAAGCCCAGGTCTGGAGTTGGGGATATTCTCAAAGCTTGTTAAGAGCTTATTTTTCAAGCTTTATATATGATTCATAGAACTTCATTGTTCTTAATTTGCATAAATGAGATATACTGCACTATATAACCTGGGGATTTAGTTTAATATATTTTATTACTTATTAAATATAAAATATTTATAGCTAAATGTTTTGGAAATGGTTTCCATCTTATTGTGCAAATTTTTATTTAAATAACAAAATCAAAATAATTAAACTAAGTCAGCTTGGCATGTCTATGATTGACATAAGCTATAAATTACCATTAGCTTGCCAAGTGATTAGGAACCATCATGAACAATAAATAAAAATGTCTAAGGAAGCTGTTGATGTAAAAATTATGAAATATATTAATCTTGTTGTAGAGGTGAAAATTTTTTAATGGAAGTTTAAGAATCAAACTATTCATAATATTTTTTCAAAACAAGAAAAGGATTAAATTTATTTAACTATGTAAAATCTAACAAATGAGCACAAACTGCTGACAAGAATTCCAAAATTAATTAGGGTTGTTATTAGATTTATAGTACTAAGCAATCTTTATAACATTATAATCCAGAAGATACCTGCTAGTGCCAAAAGTTACTTTATGGTAGGATTTATTTGTTTAAGAAAAAATCATACTAAAAAAAATGGTATTATGATAAATAAAACTAGTTTAAAAAATTTAGTTACTAGAATATTTTTTTCCTAAACGTTATGAATAATTTGTTATTATGCTAAAATAATGTTTGATCCATCCTGTACAATAGTAATAACTAATGGATTTATCACTATATAAATTCATGAATGAAAATAAGGATTTAATTCAGTTAGTAATAAATTTTTCATAACAGCAGGAGTCTAGTTTATATTTTCTTATTAATGTGACCTTACCTATATTTAATTGTTGCTAATATAGCTTTCTAATGTTGAATTCATTATCATCCATCTTTTTCAGTAATTATTTTAAATTAATGTTTTTCATATGTTGTTCTTTTATAGTTTTCTTTGATCATTCCAGCTATTCTAAAAATAAAAGTTAATGAAATCAGATTATTTATCTTCTATTTTTTTTATTTCAAATCAGCATTCATTTTTGACATATATTTTTTAGATGCTTTTGAATTATAAATAGTCTTTAGAATATTGGATTAATTTATTACTTTTTTACTAGTTTCTCCATTTGGACATTACTGTCAAAATTCTTTTGAAAATCAGCAAATAATAGATAGGATTTTTTTGTTAGTCTTTTTGTATTGAATTCATCTGCTTATTAGTCTAATGCTTCTGTAATTTTATATTCTATTTTTATCATCTTTTGTATAGCTCAGTATCCTCTTTCTACACAATATTTCACTCTATAAGTAAACTGTCTCCACTCTATTTATTTTATACATTCTATCATTTCTATTGTTTCTATTTTTCTTTAGTCATTATTTTTTAAATACTTCTAGTAAAATATTATTTTTGCTAGTGTACTTTAGGGGTTAACAGTTACCAATAACCTTGGTCAGATTATTAATACAGATGGAAACATAATGGATGAAATTAATCATAAAATTAAACTTGGTTGGGGTACTTTTGGTAGAAATAACTTGATACTAAAAGAAAGTATGCCTATGTGTTTGAAAAGGAAGGTTTTTAATAAATGTGTTTTACCAGTTCTTATTTATGGATCTGAGACTTGGACACTTAGTAGAAGAGCAATACAGAGACTTCAGTCCACTCGAAGAAGTATGGAGAGATGCAGGAGTAACAAGAAGAGATCAAAAATGCAATATATGAATAAGAGAACAAACAGGTGTTACTGACCTCATTGAAAAATTAAAAGACTGAAATGGAGTTGGGATGGAAATATTGCAAGAAGAGATGATAATAGATGGACAATTGAAATTTTAAACTGGATTCCAAATAATTGTAAAAGACCCAGAAAGAGACCACACATGAGATGGATGGATGAATGAAATAAGAAAGTGTTCAGGAGTGATGTGGAGAAGAAAAGCTAAAAGATTGGAGAAGATGGATTGAACTTTGAGAGACTTTCATTCTGCAGTGGATTGATAATGGTTAATGATGATGATGTCTTTAGGGATATGATTACATTAAGATTGTTTTATTTAATTTTCCAGTATTTTTCCTTTCAATTCCCAGATTAGTTTAGCATCATTCTGAATCAACTGTTGTAATTTATAAGAGTCACATTGAACTAGATGAATTAATCACTACCGTAAAATGAAATAGATCACCTATAATGCTGGCAATCTTACTATAACTTGTGAATGAAAGAATGAATCCAAAATCTGTTTCAATTTTTTTTAAGCAACATTCATTTTCATATTTATTTATTTCCTATAATAATTGTTGCATTATATTAACATTTATTATCACATTTCCTTATATGTCTTTTCACTATTCAATTATTTGTGCCTATCTTTTTTTTTTTTTTTGTATCGAATTACTGTTCTGCAATTTTTCTTTTTCACTTTCATTTTTTCTGTAGCTGTTTCAATATTTCTTATGTGATCCATTGTTTTCTAATCTTTTATTTCAGAAGTAAAACTTCATTAACAACTTTCCTACAAAATCTTAAGGATTTTATTTTAACTATACCTTTTTTTAAATTCATATTCTTGGCTAAAATATATATTTCTATAATTTTTGTCTCTGTTATTTCGGTTGTTTTAAAAATTAAATTTACAATTATCTCTCCATATCTATTGCCATTTCGATTTAATATTTTCTCTTTCTCAGTTACTTGAAACCATGGATAATAACATACTCTATATATTGTCTATGTTTAACATAAATATGTCTTCAGTATACTTTAAATTTTAAAGATTTTCATTTAGACATAAACAAAAATAACTACAAAAATTGAATAATGTGATTATGAAAAAAGTAATACAATAATAAACCCATAGACTAAAGAGAGATAGCAACCATATAACTCACTGTATATGATAAGGAAATGGGTGAATGAGAAATGATTCATGATATGCATAAAAATGGGCTCCATATAAAATTAATGACTTCTATGAATGGGTTACTCAAAAGTAACTTAAATTTTATAATAAAAATTGTTAATTTATTTTTAAGTATTATAAATTTAATTCCTTTCAAATTATTGTCCATTTGATACAATACACCAGTTTAAATGTGTTTTTCATTTTTCAAAGTAGTCTGGAAATACTTGCAAAATGATGTCTTTTAACATCTGTGGCAGTTTTTTCTACCATTTCTATGTCCACAAAAAGAGAGAGATATTTTTTCATTTGAGAAATTAAAAAAAAAAATTGCATGGAGCAAAATTGAGTGAAAATAGCTGATAGATACACTGAATCATCCTGAATTTAATTAAAAAGTGTTTTTCACTTACGACTTTTAGAAATGAACTTTGTTGGAATGAATCTTGCACTCTTCTTTTTGCAATAAAATAGGATTTTTACATTTTACCACATCACATAAATGTATCAGAACTTGCAGATAAAATACCTAACCATTGCAAAATAAATCTGAGAGAAAAATGTCGTTTGCGTAAAAAAAACAGCATTGTTTTGACTTGGGACTTCACTTGCCATGCTTTTTAAGGATGTGGTGAATTTAACATTTTAATTAAACCACTCATAGACTTGTGTTTTTACAAGATCTGATTCAAGCATTTCAAGTGCCATTTTCTGTAAACAAAAACAGAATTTCACATAGTTCAAACTTTTCAGTTATAAAAATTGCCAAATACATGAAATGCACTTTACAAAAAGATATTTTTTGTGGCACCATGATTTCACATGGTGTTATTTTCCAGGTTGATGCAGAAGGGTTCCTGCAACAAGTGTGTAATGGCAAAAACATATACTACAACAAGCATGCAAATCAGAGAATGATTCATTATTTTTGGGTATCTTCTCATATTGAATGAGCTTCTGAATTTTTTTATGATTATTTCATATTTTTTCATACAATCGGTTTTTGACATGGGATTTTAGGAGAGCTTAGTTTCTATAAAAATCAGGAATATTGCATAGATATTGGATGTATTTTGGTATAATTATATTTCTCATTTCTTGGTCACTGTGTGATTTATTCTTAATGTTTATGTTCTCTAGTTAATATTCTGGAGTTGTGTTATGAATCATTGTATGCCAAATTCTGAAAATATTTAACATATTCATTTCATTGTTCAAAAGTGGAATATCCATAACATGTTTTTTTTTTTACTTTACTACTACTTGGTTAATATTTCGAATCACTCAGATGTAATAATATTGAAAGCAATCAATTACATAAACAATAAAAGAAGTAACAAGTTAGATATAAAGTTAGTGAATTTAATTTTATAGCATGGGTTATAGGTTGTTTATACATATAAAGTGAAGATATCAATGTTCTAATTTCTGTTAATCCATCACAAACAGAATATTATACATCTGAATTAACCTAGTTATATTATCATGATTGCAATAAGTTGAGAATTTGGTCTAATCCCCTCCATAAATAATTGCAGATATTATCATTAAGTGTATTAGGTTTTTTTAACTTATATTCCTGATGAATACTGACTGTGGTAAATAATATATGAGGTGGAACCCAAAAGTAACCAGAATTTTATAATGAAAAATCATTGTTCATTTAATACAATACACCAGTCTAAATGTGTTTTCACTTTTCACACTAGTCTGGAAACACAAAGTGAAGCCCTTTAATACCTGCATGTTTTTTTTTCTTTAACAACTTCTAAATCAGCAAAAAAAAAATTGAAGCATTTTTTTATTCAAGAGAAAAAAAAGAAGTCACACAGTTAGAAATCGAGCAAATATGAGTGTTAGATAAGCTGAGTCATGTTAAATTTAATTAAAAATTGTTTCATACTCAAGACTGCATGCAGAAAAATTGTCATGGTGAAAGCTTGCCCTCCTCACTTTGCAACAAAATGGGATGCTTACATTTTACCATACCATACAAATATTTTAGAATTTGTAGATTAAGAACTAATTTTGAGAGAAAAATGCCATTTGCATCAAATATATATATCAGCTTTATTTTGACATTGGATTTCACTCACCATGTTTTTTGGGACATGGTGAATTTGACAATTTTATTAAATCATTTTTAAGCCTGTCTTTTTCTCAGAACAGCTTTTTTATCATCTTTTTCAAGCATCACAAGTATTTTCCCTGCCATTTTTCCTAAAAGAAAACAGAATTTCACATTATTTCAAGTTTCCAGGCATTACAAAAAATTGACAAATACATGAAACATACTTTACAAAAATGTGCTGCATCATACCATGATTTCACATGGTAACATAACTTGACAGACTGGTGTAAAAGGATCCTCATAAGAAGCATGTAACAGCAGAAGCTTGTACAACAACAGGCACACTTACCAGAGAACAATGCCAGTTATTTTTGGGCCTTCCCTTATACAACTATTTATTGATGATTGTATATTAAACTCACTAGATAATCATTAATTATTTTGGGAAACTATGCACTGTTGTTGAAATCTACTTCATTATTACATTACATCTGATTTTCCAACACATTGCATTTCAAATCACAGTTTTAGATTTTCCTATCTTAAATACAGTATATTTTAGCTATGAAAATGTAAAACCTTTTACATACCATACACTTGAAAAAAAATATTATGTATATAATCAGTTGATACCTTAATATTTTTCCCTGAATTTTATTTTATGAAATTTAATCAGTAAAAATTGAGAGGAAAAATAAAATTGCATGTGTTTGTTTTTACTAAATTAAATATATTTTTTTTGTTGTTTAACGATGGAGTATTATAATGGCAATTATCTGCATTATAATTTATACTTCATTTATGATAAACAAATTAATTACTATTAAAATTCAATTCCTCTTAATTAAAGTGAAAGGCTGAAAACCTTTCGCATGTGCTTTTAGAATGCTTATATGACAGCCAATCAGATGTAATGATGACTGTATAGGGAATTCTTAAGTCGCAACACAAGACAGATTTTATAATAAAAAGGTGGTTCCACCTTTCTCTTTACTTAAATTTCTATATATATAAGCCAGTCTGAACTTTTTAATAAATTAATAAAAATTGCCTTTTCACTTTGTTTGTTTTGAAATAATTTATCCATTAGCATGGATGATTATTATCTTATGAATATAAAGATATTTCAATATCTTGGTAAATTTACAAATAGAAATGTAGGCTTAAATGTTAAATGTTCTTTGTGCTATTGTTTTTAACAAGTAGGGTATTTCACCACAGGGAAATAACTACTACAGCAGAATTAATTGCATATAGAGCTGTTACTTTACTCAATTTATTATGTGGAAGAGAGGTTTAGATACTCTATTGTTGTAACATAAAGATATTAGAAAAGTCTCATTTAAAAATGTTTCATAAAATTGTAAAAAACACAACAGCAAGATCATTAAACAAACCAATATGTTTTCTAGCTTGCTTAATGTGATACTATGGAATCCATTATTATAAAATCAAGTTAGATTGGTCATGTGACACTAATGAATAATAAAACATTTCCTAAAAAAATAATGTTAAACTTGAACATGGTTTCCATGGGAAAAATAGGGCCCATATTTAAGAAGTGAAAGTTGATTGTTCTATTTGGAAGATGTGGCAAAGAATAGAATGTATTGGAGAACTACAATTAGACATGGTATTGAAGTATTTCAGAAAGAAAAGTTTTTGCAGCATTGCCAAATATCAAATTAACTGAAAAATAATAGATCGTCATGTTTTATATGTATGTGTAGTTCAGAAATTAATTTGTATAGTCTTTGCAAAATTTATCTCCGTAATAGTTTTTATTTCTATTTTGGGGGTGGGTGGGGGTGCAACAGCCATATTTCTTTACAAGTAGCTTTTGTAGAAGATGATGAATACAAGATTTTAAAAAGAAAAAATGATGGAAAAGTTTTTGAGGCAGAGACCAATCTTGCAGGATACGTTTCAACAAGCCTTGAAACCCCACACCAAAAAGAGCATCTGCACTTTTATTTAAATTCCATTAATACAAACCATTTGATATTTAAATGTGAAGGAGTAATTTAGTGGTGTTATATTAATAAAGCCCCTTCGCCAAGAAAGATTCATGCACACACATAAAGCAGAACTATATAAACTCATTTTTCATTTATAACGTAAACTTGCTGCGTTCTTAGGATACATGTATTTTTAAAATAAAAAAAAAATCAAGGCCCTTTGATTTCTCAGGTCACTTCTGTCATTATTTGTTCTGAAAAGAGAAGCATATTTTCCATATCGTGCTGGAAGCAGAATGAACCGTTTTAATAAATCAATAGAACGTAGTTATTGTAGCTGGCTGTTTCTATTTGACTCAACAGGTTACAAAAAAGGAAAATCCTTTTTTAAAAAATTTACTATTAAAAAAATATAATAGATGTTAGTTCAAAAGACATATTACATTGTATTATTAAAAAAAGTCATAAAGATTTTTTTTTACCTAAAAAAAAGCTTTTAAACATGCTTGAATAAGAGAGGTAGGAAGAGGTACATTACCCGCAATATCTACATAAATATATAATGTTTACAATCATAGTTGTCATTTGCCTTTAATACTAAAAGTAATTATAGCTTCAAACCTATAGGAATATGACACCTCTCTTATAGTTAAACTCATATATATTTCACATGTACTTTTTTAACTAATCCAAATTAACTTTAGCTAAGAATAGCGTGTTAACATTTTACTGACCATTACTGAGTTATTAACTTGTTGATTACTCATTATCTTCTTAAAAAATTGAAGTTTATCATGAACTTGAAAAAAAAATAAAAACTTGTTCCTATCCTGATTTGAATTCCGGATCATATTCATGATAAGTTGATACATCAATATTTGTCCACATGTTCCTCTGCACTTCTATGGTTGATAAATATATGTTGTATTAGGTTAGCTTGAAACATAAAGTTAGTATGTAATGTCTGCCTAGAATACCCCCCCCCCACCCTCCGTCATTTATTGAATTGCAAGTAATCTGATTTTTGGTTTAAACAGCATAATGTAAATTACAAATGTAATTTTAATTCTGATATCTCCATAGTATGTAAAATTAGGTTAAGCATAGAAAATCTTCATCATAAACAAATTTTCTGATTATATTATAAGCTGTGTGGATCCTTATCATCAAGAATCCTGACTTAAGCAACTATCAGCCAAACTAGAATCGACAACGATTGTCCTTAAAATGTTTATATAAACCAAATGTGCACAATAATGAAATGGTAATTACATAAATAATTACTTTTTAATGTTCAAATGCTTGATATTTAAAAAGACTGATTCATGATTATTTCATATTTAAAGTCTTCAGTTTGATGGTTTTTAAATTACTTTGGAAGATTTAAGTTAGGGATTTGGCAGATGGAGTAATGTTTATTATACAAAACATTTTATTATAAACACTGATTAATTATTTTACTGTGATCCATATATGATAAAATTATGTTATGAATGAATTGAGTGCTTGATTTATTTAAACTTTGCTAAAGAGTTGTTATTTTATTGGCCTACTGAAGAGACTGGCTTAGTTGAAATGCATCAATCATTTATTTATTTCTCCTAATGTTTACAATCATATTATTTGAAGTATAAGAGTGATAGTTAAATAATGTGTGGAGGAAACTGAATGATTAAATAAAAGACTAGATGGTCATGTATATAAAAATAGTAAGAGATATTTTTGATCTATTAATAAAAAAGTACATATATATATATATATATATATCAATAATTATTTATCTAGCGCAGTATCTATCTTTAACTATTCAGAAGGAAATAAATCATCACACATGGTCTGATTATTTATACTGTATGAATTTTATGCACACTCACCCATAAGAGTTTAAAAAAACCAAGTTACTTATTTGATCTTAGAGCTTAATATATAAGTCAACTCCAACTCAGGACTTCATTTTCTTATGTGACTGAGAATTCAATTGACAGAAATTATGAACTAGCTTTGTATAATTCATTTATCAATTGAATTCTCAGGCACACAATAAAATCAAGTCCTGAAATAAGCACAGTAAGTAAGGGTTGGTTTATATATGAATAAGCTCTTAGATCAAGTGATTCACTTGTTCTTTTAAAACACTTACAGGTAAGTGCACATAAGACCCATACAATATAAATAAACAGTACATGTATGAAGATTTATTTTCTTCTGAATAGTTAAAGTACATATAAGTTTTTATAAAATGTAATAAATTAATAAAAAAGTGATTGATAGTTATTTAAATTTTCATTTAAAGATTCAAAGTGTATTCACTTGGAATATAGCATGTGTGAAGTGGGTTTGTATAATATATAATAAATAAATACAGAAGTATTAGTATTTTATATTTGAGGACTTTTGTGATAGCATGACCTAACTGAAGATATTACTTTTTTTTTTCAAAATTGTTATTAGATACCATATATGTATTTCACAACCTCTGCAATGTATGTTTCAAGTACAAGAGCAAATTAATGAAGTTCTTAATTAGTTGGATTTAGAACATTTTTTGATTAGAAATGAAATGTTACGTAAATTTCAAAATAACCAGTTATCCAACATTGAAATATATGTTAATGAATTACTGAACATAAGATATGAAAGAAAAGACATTTTAAATACACCTAATTCTCTTTTTACTCGATAGAGATTGGTTCCTGAAGAAATTGTGTAAAAAATACATTGTATATATATGGAAAATAAGGATATTGGTTCTGGATGTAAGAAATCAATAGAAATAGTTAATAAATCATATGATAAATTTTGTTAGAATGTTATATTTTTTTATATGCTGTCAAATTTTACTTTATAAACATTGCACATATAAAAATGCATTATAGAAACATAAATTTCATTTAAAAAATTAATAATATAAAGAATCAATGATACAGAATTTGTAATTTGAGTTATACATAACAAGATTTTATTTACTGTCACTTTCTGACAATACAATATTTCATTAAACTATTGCTATCACTAAAACTTGCAACATCACTCCCATCACTCACACTGCTTTGGTCATCATGTTCTTTCATTGATGAAGTTCTCTCTGTAAACTCCTGAACAACACTAGCAGTAATGTCCTGTGGTGCTGATGTTACAGTTTTATTAATGAATTCACTAATTAATGGCTGGGTTCATATAGTGTCTAGATCTTTATATAGTTTTTCTATAAGATAACATTAGCAATTTCAGATCTCATTGAAACTTTGAAATTCATTTCTCATTAGGATCATATTTGGCAAAATGATTACCTGATTGGTTAGCAAGATCAATACCTTATTTGAAATTAAATTAGCTTCTAACATTGGATCATCATCTTTATTATCACTATCTTCTTTAGGATTGGGAGTTTTAAGAGCTATCTCTACAATTTCTTCCTCATTTAAAGCTTTATCAACTAACAATTCATCAATGTCTTCAGATAACATATCGTCGAATTTTCATCTGCCAATTAAATGGGCCATTGTTAGGCTGTTAGGAAATTCAGTTACATTTTGATTCAATAGGAACTTTGCTTTTTACACATTCTGGTCAAATAGCTTTCCAGCATCCATTCAAAGTTGAAGATCATAATTTAGGTAATATTAATCCAATTTGATTCACACAATCCATAATTGAAAATTTCTTCCACACATGTATAACACATATGTTTCATCATTCAGCTTGTCCAAAACATATTCAATTGTTCATTTCACACAATAAGTTTTAAATGCTGCAATAATTCCTTGGTCTAATGGTTGAATCAAGAAATGTGGTAGTGGACAGCAGAAAACAAAATTGTACATTTGAGTGTTCCAAGACCAGATGGCCATGGAGATTATCTAGAAACAATAGAACTTCACATTCTAGCCCTTTGGCATCCATATATCACCTAACATCTGCAATGAAACATTTGTTTGAATCAGTCTGTACAAATTACAGTGGTGACTCAAGCTTTTTTATCTGCCATCCAGTGGCAATTTCTTCAAATATGGGCTCATTATTGAACAAGTGGAGACTTCAATATGAGATCTCCTGAAGCATTGGAGCAGAATACCAAAGTGACATGATGTTGTGCTACTTTGAAACCACCAACCGATTTCTGCAATTTTGCTACATAGGTTCTACTTTGCATTCTCTTTCAAAAAGACTGCTTTTATCAACATTCCAAACTTGAACAGGAGTGTATCCTCCATCTTTAATAATTTTAGCTATTTTTTTGGAAATTCTTTGGCAGCTGTTTTATCTGCAGATGCAGTTTCACCTTTTATTTTAATGTGAAGTGCATGTCTTTCAAGAACCCTTATCTTCTATTCTGTACTTGCTGAAAATTTACATTCCTTGTTCAACTCAGTTGAAATACCTTCTCATTTTTTTATTTGTTTGTAAATTTTTAGTGATGTTTGCTTGATGGCATTTTCATCTACTGGTACTCATTTTTTTGACATTGCTTCTATCTACATTATTAAGGCTTTTTCCATTTTTTTCTTAACAATATCTCTTGTATAAAATGATGATTTAGTACTTGATTTTGTTCCAGAACATACTAAGTTACTAATAGCAGCTTCATTACTTCTAATAGTACTTATAGTGGCTTCATGTAAACCAAAATGCTTTCCTACATATATTGCTTCTTCTCCAGTTGCAAGTTGACTTAAAATTTGAATTTTAGTCTCCAAAAAAATTGTTTTCCTCATTTTTTTTGGATTGCATTGTATGAGGCTATTGAAAAATATTTCAGATTTAATTAACAAAAGAAAAAAATTGAAAATATGCATCTAATGTATAACTTACCTTCTATTGATTTTTGGCAAAATTAATAAATTAAATTTAAATAAGTTAATTAAATTTAAACAAAATTAATTTTTTTTAACATCAACACCAATAAGGAACACTTTTTTTTTACAAGGTAATGTCAAAATGCAAACAAGCATCAATACCAAAAAGGTACTTCCTCTTTCAGAGAAGTGAATTTCCCACAATGGGGATTTTAGTTTTTAAAATAATGGAAAATAGGGATGAAACTTTTTTTAAAATTAGATGATAATAGCAGACATATTTTATTTTAAAAGAACGCTTGTAGAAAGAAAAATTTTTAAAAAAAAAAACAACTCATGTTTTTTCAAAATCGTGCAAAAAAAATCCATGTAAAAAGATAATTAAGTGCATATTATATAAGTCTACATATAAACAGAAAGAGAAAAAAAAATATTGAAGAGACAAAATACATTTCTTTGATATATAGAAACAGTAAAATATGTGGTATAATTATCAGTTTAACATTGTATTTAATGTAACACCAAATAATGGTAGGTTAATTTTTTTATGGAAAGAAGGCTCTTAATAAAATTAATAAATATAACGTCATAGGTGGCGTTGTGGTTCACTTTATATTAGAGAATAGAAATGTTTTTTTTTTAATAAAAAAAAAAAGACTTCATGATTATGCAGTAAAAATTTTTGTATTGACAATATTTTTATTTTGTTTGAGAAAAAGAAAAATCAAGAGGTATATTTTTAAAAATATAATGGATAATTTATTGAATAAACAATGTAAATGTGTAAGTGTGCATAAATCACAGAAAATGTTGTATTAATGAGATTTTGATTTTTTTAGAATCTATAACTGCAACGGCAATCATGTCATAACTCAGTATAGCTGTTATTTATTTATTAAGAAATAAAAAATAATCAAATGGTTTATTGCTTGGGAATTCATAAGAATTTTGAGTACTAGAAGGGAAAGGCAGAATGTCGTTTCATTCATTTTAGCTCCAAAATCTGTTATTCTCACCACTAAACATCACATGATCACTATCTCACACTAGCACATAATTGTTATTAAACAAGGCAAAACTCTCCATACAATAGTGCCATCTTGTGCCAACAAGAGTAATCAATGGATGCCAAGGTGGCACTACTGTATGGAGAGTTTTGCCTTGTTTAATCTGTTATTCTATCATATCACCCAGGACATTTATTTATTTATGCATTAGTATATTGAAAATTGTTGAATCAATTCCATATTTTCTTTTATATCTTTATAGATATGTACATAAAACTTCTATTTCAGTGCATATCTTGAAGCACATGAATAAAAATACCTGAAAAAGTCAGATGACCTATAATACATATATTGCATGCTGAATTAACACTCTTCAGTTAGTCCAGATCACTATTTTTATACACGTCTTTATCATTTGTTCTCATTCATCATACAGTATTCATCAATACCCAATTATTATACTTTAATTGTCAAACTTTCTGCATTAAAAACTTTGATATCAACTACTTCAAATGAATACAAAATTGATTTTTAATAATCATTTGTTAAATTTGAGATTATCTTTAGACTGAATATAAGCTTTACTTCAGCTAAAGATTAATATATCCACTTTTTAATTAAGTATAAACATATTGAATAACTCAACTTCATCTTTTTTTGTCATGTGTAATATCTTTTTTGAACTCCTTTACTAGATCACAACAATATTTTCTAACCAGGATTGCTATTTAATATAATAATACTGTTATACAATAAAATCTAACTCTTAATTTCCCTTCAAATGATCATATTATTATCAGCCTCACATGTGACACACACAAATTCAAAATACCACCAAATATGGAATTATTTTAAGCCAAGATAAATAATGAAACATGTTATAGCATCAGTCCCTGTATTATTATGATAAAGATCAAACTAATGTTTATTAGCCATATTTCCTGATATCTTTTTAAATCTGTCTCTATAATGGTTGTGAAATTTATCCTAAACAGATTATTTTGAAAGACTTAATTCACACTTGCCATTTTTGTGCTTCTTTCTAAGAAAAATACTCGCTAAGATCTTATAGAAATATTAACTTAAAATTCCTAATTCTGTAATCCTGATAATAGATATGTACTTGCTCATTATAATCTCTTTAAAATTCTCTGAATAATCAGACAGATAGTAAACTATAATCAGTAATTCAAATTTGTGTGAAATAACTGAGTACTTACTAAAATAAGTTATAACTTAATATAATTTTTTTTAATTTCAAATATATTACATTAATAAAGTTACATCCCATCACCAAAATTTAAAACAGAAGAACTATTAAATTAGTACATAAAAAAAAAAAAAATACTGTATACATATAATATAAATTTAAATGCTCTTCTCATTTTTCTTTGATTATACCAAAAAAAAAAAAAATGTCTCCACGTAAGGGTACACTGACCTATTTGATAACACAATTTAGAGAGAAAAGATATTAAATGTTTTAAATAACAAAAATATAACATATTATATAATACCAAGAGATCAAATATGTTTTGATTAAAATTTAAATAACTATACATATATAAATATGTGTTAAATCAAATTTGATTTTATAGAAATATAAGGAAAAAAACTCTTTTCTTTTCATTGATGACAATTTAAGGCTTCAAGGGTTTCTAAGGATTCAATGATTTTTACTTTAATTTTTTTTTTCACATCATTTTTCCCTAGACAGATATGTTGATGATGAGAGAAGGTTGACCTACTATGACATATCTACTCCATATTGCTTTCTTTGATCCATTTATCAATATTGTGGCTATGAAATAATTTGTATTTCTTGAGGTTAGTTCATTGATTTAAAGATTTTTTAGGATGGCTTCAAAACTCAAACTGTTTTCACTTAAGCTTTTTTTTTGTTAAAAGCATGTATATCTCTCTTTAAACACAAACTGTTCTTTTCTTCTTGGAAAATCACTGTTTCAATCAAAAACTCTTATTACCATAGCAGATGACAGCTCTCCTCAAATTAACCTCTCTCTTTTGACAAAATTATTATTCCTCTCTCCACACTAAGAAAGATTATCATCCTCCAAAAGACAATTAGCCTCTCTTTATAGTCAATTAAAAAGAGTGTTCAAGAATTCCAGCTGGTATTTTTTTTTATTAATTTAATTACCCGCAAAGTTTTTTCATAACAATACTAAACTCACCATACAGTTAGTGCCACCCAGTGCAAGCCATAGTAATCAATGGATGGCAGAAGATTTATGTATAAAATTTTTATCTAGTGCCTACTCATTCAATATCCCCAAACTGTGACTTTCATCACCGAGGAGCCTTGGATCTGAGAGTTCTATACCTAAATCTTAGGATCTAATATAACCCCCTAGCAGGGCATTACACCCTAGGATCTAGATGCATTGCTCTCAGATCTTAGGTTTCTCACTGATGAAAACCATAAACTAGAAAGTAGTTTGGTGATAATGGACGAATAGGCACTAGATAGGGATTTTATGCACAAATATTTTGGCATCCATTGTTTACTATGACTTGCACTGGGTGGCACTACAGTATGTTTTGCTACTGTTATAAACAGTTGGTGGAAGTATATGAAATAGTGTTTATGTGTTTTTTGTTGGTTTGAAATTTTTTTAAAATTAATTAATAATAAAAAGTTATAACTGAAATAACTGAAACACAGGCTTATTTATACCTGTGTCTATATATATATGTAATATTAGGGTATGAGCACAGACCTTCACATGACCCACCACTCTCCACTCCATCTAATAACACTTAAACATATATATGTTGAAAAGATAAATAATCACCAATATTCGTATTTCATGCTAAACCAGCAATCATCAGTTGGTCCAGATTATCATCTCTACACATATATACTATAAGTGCTCAGATATTTATTAAGACCAAAACCAGCAATCATCAGTTGGTCCAGATTATCATCTCTACACATATATACTATAAGTGCTCAGATATTTATTAAGACAGACCCTCCATATACTTTAATGGACAGGCTTCAATCTACTCCAACTCTCCAACCGTCCATCCAATTGAAAATCTGATGATGGAATGCTCAAAGGCCACCCTGAGGTCGAGATTCTTGTCACACCCATGTTGACCTAAGGTCAATCTGAACCCTACATGTACAGGACATAATCCATTAAATACATATGCAAGGATGGGCAGACATCTCTATAATGTAATATATTAATAAAAAGTTATGAAATGACAAAAATATGTTACAGAATGATATAAAATGTTACAGAAAATAAGTTATCTAACTGTAGCTTTGTGAAAAATCTTTCAGTTTTTAATTAAATTTCATCTTTATCTGATAACTAAGAAAAAAATGTACAAAATTTAATTTTAATTGCAGACTGATTAAAATAAAATAAAATAGAAAAGTACATCCTTTTCTTTATTTTCTGTAAATCAGACAAAATAAATAAAAAAAATAAAGTTTTGATTAATAAACTTTTATTAATTTAAGTAATAATTATAACCATTACTTATGTGTGTACACATATATAAGTCTACATACATATTTCTATATTATTTTCAATTCTATTTTGATTTTTTAAACAGAACACACACACACAGAAATTAACAGTAAATATATATATGTACATTGAATAATATAATTTTATGAACAAGATAAGTAGTAACTATCTTGGGATGGAGAGGGTGTTGATCACTATCATCCCTATCACAATATATATATAAAATACATTTGTATTGTAATTTAAATACTAGTTTCGACTGTGACCAGTCAAACGTCAGTGTATTGGTATTAAAGTTTTAACACGATAATATGATTTTATATATTTAACCGTCAATTCGTTTTAACATATATATATAAAGCGTCTACACGAGTACACATTCATGAAGCACATCAATAAGGACCTTTTGCATAAGACAAATGACCTCCAAAATATGTCTCAACTGGCCCAGGTCATAATCTCTTGCACATGCCAAAAACAAATGTATTAAGCTTTAAATGAGGTTCAAAGTTTATATCTAAGTTAGGGATAATCTGTAATTTAATAAATCATTAATAATTATTATTAATGATTTATTTGAAGTAGTTGGTATCAATTGTCAGTGCAGAAATTTTAATAGTTGTGAATCAAAGTATAATAATTGATTATTGATACATACTAAACGAGGAATGAAGTCATGTGTAAGATATTGTATCCAACTGAAAAATGGTGGTTCAGCATGAATTGCATCTTGGAAATTATTTGTCTTTTTCAGATGTATTTATTCATGTATTTCAAGAATGTGTGCTAAATTAGAAGATTTATGTATATCTAAATAAAGATATTCACATGTAAAGGAGAAATAAATTACTCCATATAATTATGTTAGCTTTAATTGAGTTTAAAATTTATATCTGGTTAATAATTTCTAGTTGAATAAGTGATTAGTAAATTGAAATTTTAAACTGGATTCCAAGAGATTGTAAAAGACCCAGAAAGAGACCACATGTGAGATGGATGGATGAAATAAGAAAGTTTGCAGGGGTGATGTGGAGAAGAGAAACTAAAGATCGGAAAGGATGGATTGAACTTGGAGAGACCTTCATCCTGCAGTGGATTGATAATGGTTGATGATGATGATGATTTATCTAGAATAGTTGACAAAATTGTCAAAGTTTGACACTTGTAAATCAGTGTGTGTGTATATATATTCAATGATTCTTTACTTCTTTTTTTATTTATAGGTAATTCTATATTTAAACAGTGTTTTGCACATTTAACAAAAGTTTATAAATTCATGTATATAGGATAATTTACTTTTAATGCTTAGATACTAATCAGATTCACAGATCTATAACACATTCCTTACTTATCTTTTAAATCTATATGAGTTGACGAACTATTGTCCATTTAAATGTTGAAATCAGTTCTCAATCATTATATTTTTTTAGATAACAACCTATCAAGATGAGTCAGAGGTTTGAACACTTGATTTTCAAACCATAATACAATTACAATACATAAATATAAATTTAATTCTTGTTCTGATGTGGAAACAAGATGTTCAAACCTCTGACTTTATCTGATGAGGATAAGTATATCTGAAATACATATATATGGTGAGTGAGAACTAGTATGTTTTTTTATTGAATGATAGATTTAAAAATTAAATGAAGAATTCTCTAGAAGTATAAAGTAATTTAATTAACTAATTCCATTGCTTTTCTGAAAATTTTTACTATTATTCCATGAATTAATTGTGTATCTATAATTGGAAAAATAGTGTTTTGTAAATGCAATCATAATATCTTTTATATTTATAAATAAATAAATCATATGATATAATATAAAATATCTTTACAAAAAAAATCAAGTCAGATGTCATATGACTTAATTTAACAAGCTTGTGTTACAAATGTTATATATAGAGTTAGCAAATAAGCTCTTAACAAGCTTTGCAGAATATCCCCAGACCGGTTTCTGCTACTGGCTTCCTCAGTGAGATGCTAGGATATTCAAGCATATAACAGCACTAATATATCACATAATCACCCTTTCCTATGCTTATACAAGCTGTTAAAACAAGTAAATGGGCTTGGATTTAAAACATTATAATGTTTTCATTTCGGACTTATAGCTTTATAGTTAAATAAATAGGTAAAATGTGGCTGCTGGGGGGTTACCCTGATGGAAGCCACATGCTACAGACAAGCATGGAGACATTGAATGAGTAGGCACTAGATAAGGATTTTATGTCCAAATCTTCTTTGATTACTCTGGGTGGCATTAGTGTATGGAGAGTTTTGCCTCTGTTTTAACACACAAATATATATATAATAATAATTCAAACAAATATATTTAACACAGTATTCAAAATTAAATAATATATTCTTTACCAGAAGTACTTTCAATTGTTTCACTGACAATCTTTTTCAACTGTTAATACAAACTACGTTTGTATTAACAGTTGAAAAAGATTGTCAGTGAAACAATTGAAAGTACTTCTGGTAAAGAATATATTATTTAATTTTGAATACTGTGTTAAATATATTTGTTTGAGTTATTATTATATAATTTAAAAATACAGACATTTAATGGTTGTAGTTATTTAAATATATATATATAACAACAATAATCATACACATAAAAGCTCTTTTTAGAAAATATTAATTTTTGTCCTTTTCAAAGTATTGGAACTATTTTACAATAATGTCTACATTGCATACATAATGACATTTATCTCTTTTATATAAGTTTACTACAACCTATTATAACAATAGTACAATATGTACAAGTCAGAAAAAAACTGTATTAATGTATACTATATAATTTTTCATTCATTTATCATTAGCCAATTATTAGTTGAATTAATTTATCTTTTATATATATTCATAATTATTTTTGTCGTAATTAATGTTGGTTTTATGTATCTGCCTTCTATTGGATTCTTTAATATAGTTTAAAGGTTCTATATTTTTTAAGCTATCTATTTTATGTCTGCATTTTAAAAATAGCAATTTTAAATATTTTATCTCTGAAATTGTAATATAAGTAAGCATACAGCAATGTATTGATGTCTATGACTGAATCCAATTGAAAGCATGCTAAGCACTTCATAATTGTTTGCGCTAATAAATTTTTGCTCCCAATACATTGTTGTATCATTTACTTGAATATATAAGGTAGATCTATCATCATCTTTTCTATTAATTGGATTATTATAGTCTTTTGCCCTTTCATCTAATTGTTTCCCTGTATGTCCATAATAAACAATACTGCAATTTTCACAAGTAATTTTATATATATTCCCTTTTTATATTTCACATCATCTTTTATTTTCTAATTACCTATTAATTTGTCAAATTTTTTACTATATGAATATCCTATATTAATGCTTTTATCTAGATAATTTTTATTTTTTAGTAATATATAATCAATTTTAGGGAAGTATCAAAGTTTTATTATTGTTTTTATTTTTCTTAAAGCTGCTATTATTATTTGTAATAGAATTATTTTTCTTCTATATATTAAGTGGTTTATAATTAAAAAATATATTTTCAATATCCTTAGAGTTATATCCATAATTAGTGTATTACTTAATAAATTATTTCTTTTGTAAACTAGTTGTATTTCTATCTGTATTACATCTATCATTTTTATGTTTAAAATTTTTAATAACTGCCATCTTTTGTATCCATACCTGTTGTGAATCTATAGAAATTATCTTTTTTAATTTATCTTCTTTAATGAAATATTTTAATAAAAAATTTTTTATCATTATCTATATTATTAATCTCTATATCTAAATACTTTATTTTAACATCAAATTCCATTTCTGTAAATTTTATATTGGATATATTATTATTAAATTCTTTGTAAATATTATTTATAGCTGTATTTTTATATTGGACTATTTACATAATCTAATATGTGTATTGAATGTCTTTAGAAAAATTTAACTTTATTTAAATATTCCAAATACATTCAACTGTTAGTAATAGCACACAGGTTAGTATATGCACAATGTTTCAAGACATTCAATACACATATTAGATGATGGAAATAGTCCAATATAAAAATACAACTAGTACACCATCATCACAAATCTTCAGGAAAACATTACTTATAGCTCTTTTGTTACCATTTATTGAAGTATTGTCAACATATTTAGAATAACGTATTATTTTTTGATTTATTATTCTCTAATCCACTAATTGCATAACCCATTACCCATCCTTTATGTATATTCCAACATTTATTATTGTATTTAAAATGTAAGCTATTATATAATATTAGTAAACATTCTTCTATAATATATATTATATTTATATCATTAATATACTAATTAATTAATGTATTAATATCTGTATATTTTTAATTCTTGGAATACTAGGATACATTTTCTCAAAATTTATTGTAAAAATACCTTGGCTTTTATGCAGTTGTATCTTATTTAATTTGTTTATGATAGAATCTGTATTTTTAATGCAAAATTCTCCATAGACAATAATATTTGCTATCCATTTGCTTAAATATTTACAAAATTTCTGTAGAATGAAATCATTAAAATTAAATAATAATCTCAATGGATTATTATCTTTATGATTTTTTGCTTGTGGATTTTCATTAGGAGATAACGTTATCCCCAAAAAAGACAGAAATAGTACTCTGATAAAGAATTTATAAGTAGATTTGTGGGCTGATAGAAAGCCAAGGAGGTCCAGAAAAAGAATATATTATATGCATTATAGACCAATTAAACAATTATTGAAAATATAGTTAAATTCTATGATCTTGGTGACTTGTGGTTTGGCTAAATTGCAATTGATGAGTTGGCAGTTCCTAAAATCAGTTCATGTGATTTTAATTTCAGTTATTTTACTGTTGAAATCACATTGTGGATGTAAATTATAGTACATTTAAAAGATACAATATTAAAGCAGTTATATATTCTTTACTTGTAAGGATATTAAAATAAAATGAAGTTTTGGCTTATGTTATAAATAAATTGTATATCATTATTTTATAAAAATAAGACACTTTTTGAATGCAGGATTACAGTGTTATAAATAACAGTTATATACTGAATATATATTTTTGTTTGTGTGTGTACATATTTATATAAGAATATATTCTACAAGACTATGTAGACAATTGTCAAAAATCACTGTAATAAATCTTAACAATTTTTGCTATTTGCTGAACCAATTTTTCAATACAGAGCATCTTTATCAAAGCAAGGCTGTCCATTGTACTCTTGCTTTGATAAAGATACTCTGAATCAAAATCCAGACTCAGCAAATAGTATAAATTATTATGATTTGTTACAAAAATTTCGACAATTGTCTACATACTATTGTAGAATATATATTCTTACATATTATCTATGGTATATATATATATATAAATACAGTAGTTTTTAAGTTAAACTGTGTATTATTTTGTATTACTTCCCAACATTTTGTGACGAAATAGCATCTGCTATTGACAAGATTAATTTTTTAAAGAAAAACCATTAGATCTCAAGTAGTAATGAGATTGAGTGTGAGATAAAGAATGATATTGAGGATGAAGTAATTGAGTCAGAATAGGTGAATTAACAAAATGTTTATTTTTTTTATGTCAAATCTCATTCTTTATCTCACACTCAATCTCTTTACTACTGGAGATCTAACAGTTGTTCTATGAAAATTTAATCTTGGCAATGGTAGATGCTATTTTGTCAAAACATTGGGAAGTGCTGCAAAAAATTACATGGTTTAACCCCCAAACTACTTTCTTTACATCACCTTACTGTGAAAATATTAAATATATATATATATATATATAATTGCAAAGAAATCAAGTCATACATCACATGACTTAATTTAATAAGCTTGTACTACAAATGTTATATAATGAGCTTTAATAGATCTTAACAAGCTTTTCCAAATATCCCTATTCCCAGACCAATTTCTAGCTGTTGGTTTTTCTCAGTGAGGCACTAGGATATTCAGACATTAGTTCTAAAAATACCAGCTCTAGTCCAGCATTCATATAATAGTTAAATATTAAGTAGAAAATCTGAAAATATCAGATATCTATATGTCTTCAAATCCAGCTATTTAACTTAAATAGACATATAGGACTGAACTAAGTTCAGATCCACCATATATTAACAGCTTTAGCAATATAACATTACTCATTATATAACATATACATATAATTTTACAGCAAGTATTGTTTATCATTTGAGCTGTTGTTATGTTCTAATAAAACCATTTCAATAGAGTTAGTCATAATTTTATAAATTACTGTTTTTTTATGATATTGAATCACTGTTAATAATATTATTAATTGCTATTTAAAGTTTGACCCTTTCATATGTCAGTGATTAAGTAAAAATAATCAATGGACTAAGAAGTTTGATGGTTGGAATTACCAGAAGGGAATTGATCTGAGGACTTTATGCTCTACAATCTGATGCTTTACTACTGTATTTAACCACACAGGCCAGTGATTGATTTTTTAGCCATATAATTATATGCTAATTAGTAAAAGTAAACAATTTTTTCTTACTAATAAATCAACATTTGTACAAGAAAGTAGGCATTCTTGGCAGATTTGTTAAAAGGACTAATAAATATGGTTTGTGAATTATTATTGTAGTATGAATATTTCAAATCAATTTTTTCATAGATGTTTTCTATTTATATTGATTTAATGCAAGTTCCAATTCTAACATTGTTAACATGGTTGCCATACTCTGTGAAATATATATATATATATATTGTGCCAATGCCAAATTGGCACATGTATATAAAATAATTTTGTATAAAAATTATTATCAAAATCTTTCGGAAAAAGGAATTTTAAAGTTACAATTAATTACTTTAAAGAGGGGAGAGAAAGTTTTCCTATAAAAAAACAAAAAAAAACAAACTAAGAGTTTCATAAAAGTTAAAGAATATTATTATTATTATAAATTAAAAGTTTAAAAAATATATAAAAATCTCTTTTCATTCCAGTTTATTGTAATAGATTATATTAGTGCGTGCGAATGTAAACAAAAGTATGCATGTAAGAATAATATAAAAAAAGAAAAATGAATAAAGAAATGAAATGTATTTCAAAAGAAACACAGTGGTGGATTGCTAATTAAAGATATGAAAACAACACATTTTAAAATAGCTACTACTAATAAAATATTCAATCGAAAAACACGTTGTCATAATAATTAATCTAAAGGAATTTCGACAACACGTATTGCCGGAGGATATTAAAACAAAAACACGTCGCAGGTATAAATAGACTTTTTTTTCGTTTATCAGACAGTCAGTTGGAGTTTGAAATTCAGTCTAGTTTTACTGTGTCAGTTTACAGAAATGCAGTGCTGAAAAGCTTTTGGAAATATACGCTTGCGCTCCAGCCTTGTTAGTCCAATAAGACCATCAAAACCTGCCTGAGAAATAATGTCTGGATAACAACACAGAAACCCTCCGTCAAAACGTGCAGCTGTCTCCAAGAAGAAACCAACGGATTACCATAAATTCTCTTCCATAAACAAAATCTAACCGGTTAGATACAATCCATTAGAAGCAGCAGAAGTAGCCACCGACAAGAAAAAAGGGTATTAAATTAGGATTGAGGTGTATGCGAGTATTTGGGCAAGGAGATAAATTCCAGGCCTGACTTTTGTTGGATTGAGCCTTGTCTTGCGGTGACTTTGTTCTACAGATGGGTAGTGCGAAAAATAATTAATATTGATGATGATGCGCCAGTAGAAAAGTCCTGGCATATAAAAATTAATAAATCTGGAGGAAAGTCCCAGTAACCAAATAAAATAAATGTTTTAGTAAGTCGAATGTGCAGTAGAGATAGTCCTGCCATTCGCAATCTTAAAGTCCCTGTTCATGATCCGTTGTGCACAACAGTTGCCCATGCTGTAGTCACGACTTCCGTAAGAAGTTAAAAGTTGGTTTACATCAGCACAAAGTCGATCTGTGTGTTGAATTGCCTTATATTTTGCTGCCTTCTTCTCTTAATATTACATGCACTCTAGGAAAAATAAGAATTTGAAATGGTCAATACTTAGGAAAAGTGATCAACGCACATGTTAATCAAGAAAAATGTTAGTAAATAAATAAGTATGCATGGGTATATACGCGCACATACACTGTAATATTTGGTAAATACGATACCTTATGATGAGTATCTTAAATGTATTTATCCAGATATCCTTTTAGGTTATTTTCTTGGTACTGCTGCACCTTATGGTGAGTGCAAAAAGGGGTTTATTTATTATAGATTCCCTGTAAGCAAGTCCAGTAATAACTCGATATCTAGAATATTAGTAGGTGTAGAATTATGCTGCACATATACACATGTGTAGGAATTATCTAGAATAAAAAAAAAATTAATAAATCTTTACAGTCAACAATTAAAATTGCAAGAGATAAAATGGTCAAAAATGACGCATTTTACTCTAAAACGAAGGGGGGTGTAATGTGCCAATGCCAAATTGGCACATGTATATAAAATAATTTTGTATAAAAATTATTATCAAAATCTTTCGGAAAAAGGAATTTTAAAGTTACAATTAATTACTTTAAAGAGGGGAGAGAAAGTTTTCCTATAAAAAAACAAAAAAAAAACAAACTAAGAGTTTCATAAAAGTTAAAGAATATTATTATTATTATAAATTAAAAGTTTAAAAAATATATAAAAATCTCTTTTCATTCCAGTTTATTGTAATAGATTATATTAGTGCGTGCGAATGTAAACAAAAGTATGCATGTAAGAATAATATAAAAAAAGAAAAATGAATAAAGAAATGAAATGTATTTCAAAAGAAACACAGTGGTGGACTGCTAATTAAAGATATGAAAACAACACATTTTAAAATAGCTACTACTAATAAAATATTCAATCGAAAAACACGTTGTCATAATAATTAATCTAAAGGAATTTCGACAACACGTATTGCCGGAGGATATTAAAACAAAAACACGTCGCAGGTATAAATAGACTTTTTTTCGTTTATCAGACAGTCAGTTGGAGTTTGAAATTCAGTCTAGTTTTACTGTGTCAGTTTACAGAAATGCAGTGCTGAGAAGCTTTTGGAAATATACGCTTGCGCTCCAGCCTTGTTAGTCCAATAAGACCATCAAAACCTGCCTGAGAAATAATGTCTGGATAACAACACAGAAACCCTCCGTCAAAACGTGCAGCTGTCTCCAAGAAGAAACCAACGGATTACCATAAATTCTCTTCCATAAACAAAATCTAACCGGTTAGATACAATCCATTAGAAGCAGCAGAAGTAGCCACCGACAAGAAAAAAGAAATCCTAGGTATCTGTTTTATTATTATTATTTACCAGTAGTAGTCACCACTGTAATCCGTAAATATTGAAGATTAACATTATATGAACTCTATCATACATAAAAGGAACTATTGATGTGTGTGCGAGAGTCTCAAATGTCATTAATGCTTTATTATTATTTTTGCGAATGAGAGTTAATTTAAATGTCTAAGATTATGTTGCTTTGTTCATGAAATATCCTATCATATGTAAATTTAAAATGTGCGTGTGTGAAATTTGGATTTATAAAATGTTTAGAATGCGTTGATGTTGGTTAGTAAATTATATTTAAACTTAATTGATGTTGATTGAAATAAATTATTTTTAAATTTAAACTTGATCTGTCGGTCAATTCTTTTTTATCAATGTCTTATTAGCAATAAATATCATTGATTAAAATTAGACTGGGCTGGTTAAGGGAATTGTTTCGAGCGCTGGATTATGAGCCTACTACCCGAATATGTTAGTCTTCAGACTAGCTGGCGCCCCGGGGTTTACCCCGAAACAAATAAAGTATTTGGATGGTAGGGGTTTGAATCTAGCAGCCGAGATGGGCCATTGTTGATAGTTAAAGCTATTAATAAGATCTCCCATTTTGCTCGAACGTGCCGGTTCGTTCACCTAACCTTTATAATATTATAAATGTATTGTGAAGGAGTTTGAAACCGGCCAAAACTTATATATACGTATAAGTAGGCGGTTTCAGCGGTTCGACCCGGTACAATATATATATATATATCAGGTAAATAAGGGAATCTCTTCAGTATTTTCTACAAAGGAATAATGAAGAGAAAGAACTTATCACAACCACTACCAGGTAATAAGAATTTAAATGATTTCCTACCCTTATTTTACTTTTTCAATTAAGCATATTTAGATATTCATTTTCTGGCAAATATTAGATGGTTGTCTGATGGACTCTGGGCAGCCATCTGAAAAGAAAATATTAAAATTGTTTGGATGCTGAAAAAAAAATTCAATTTTACTTGGCACAGATTTTTAATTTTATTTATAGGCATAGTAAGCAGATGCACTAATTATGTTGACATAAGGTGTTTCATTTTATTTGTAAATTACATGTATAGTCAGTTTTATTTTTAATACTGTATAATATTTCATTTCATTCATTAATGAATGAATATATATATATATAGATATATATATATATATATATATATATATATTCATTATATATATGATATATATATATTAAACAATTTATTACTGTGTTGTGTTTAAATCACATTACATATGTACTATTATATATCAAATGATTTATTGTTTGGAGCACTAGAAGTAATAAAACTGAGGTGTAATTTATGGACTTTGCCATTGCACCAAACCATGTAATTACTCAAAGGTGTTTCACAATATAGATGGTCTCTTTATTGGTTTTGTATGATATTAGATTCAAATGTAATGGAATGCACAGATGTTTTAAATGTATTTAGAATTTTATTAGGTGTTTGGCATGTAATTGATGTCTAAGGATTCTTTTTTAGAGAATAGAATTTTTTTTTGGAAATGTGGATGACAGATATTATCAATGCTATAGCTATAAACAAAACAATCCTGATTCATCATCACTTTTTATATTTATTTTTTCTTATAATTCTTCTTGTATTTTTATATTTTTTATATTTAATCACACATTATATTTTTGTAGCTGGATATGATTTTATGAAACTTTTACATAATATTACATGCATATGTTTGTGAAGTGATACTAAGTGGAAGATAATTAAAAAAATAAATAAAATATTAGAAATAAAATAAAACATCACATGATACCCAGCTTACACAATCCTTCACAACAGTAAACTTTAGGTATTCTACTTTATTACTGCTATATGGTAAACTTGAGTAATTAACAGATATTAATCCTTCCATCATTACCATATCAATAGCCTAGACTAGCTTTTGTCTTGTAGTTTACATGAATGAGAGATTGTATATCAATTGTTATATAAACTGAGAATAACAAAATAGTCTCACAATTATATAACTGTGTATGTAAGTTGATTTGGCTTCAAACATCACAGTATTTTTGAAATTCAGATTGATAACTTAATATTAGGCCCAAAGATCCAAGTGCATTAAATTCAAACCAAAATTTATCACCAACAAAGAGTGTAAGCCACAAATTAGGGAAATATGGATAAAGTATCATTGGATATGAATTTAATAAGCACTATTATTTTACATCTTTTGATTAATCATGCTTATAATTGATGGAGACAATGAAATAGAATAGAATTTACTACTGCAAATAGAATCTTAGCTGTTACAGTCTCATGAGTAATTGTCAATCACCAAGGAATATGATCTATTCCAAGTATAACTCTCAGGATGGGAGTATCCTATTCTTCATAATAGGATTATAAATTAACTCTTTCCATTATGTTTCAATTATTATTTTTTTTGTGGAGAAAAAAAAGAAATGAAATTCTCTCTCAAGTAAATATTCTTCAAAAACATTTAATTATAGTTATGCACATAAGAACAATATCTTATAATGTTATAATTTTGTGAGTAATATTCAAAACTTTTCTGATTTGCGGATAATGATGATAGATTTGGCGTGGATGATGAAGGCCACTTCTTTGTAATAAGTCATTTGAGCAATTTATAATCAAAGTTTATAAATAATATTTACTAAGGCAATAAACCTCAAGAGTGTGTGCTTGAAAGTGCGAAGGTAGGGACCTCTACAGGTCTTAGCCACAAGCTTACCCATTTTCAAGCGCACACTCTTGAAGTTTATTGCCTTAGTAAATATTACTTACGTAATCGTGCGTTAAATAAATTTATAATTACAAAGTTTATAAAACAAAATTTGACTATTATATAGCATCGTATATCTTAGATAAATAATGAGCTAATAAAAAGTGCTTAATGCACTCATACGAAATAAAGTTTAATTAAAACAAAAAGTGAAAAAGGCCAATGACATCACTTTCACATTAATATATTGATTACAATATATTGGATTAATGTGTGTGTATAATGAAAGAGTGCTTGTATGCATGTATATCCAATTGCTCAAGAGGTCGTGGGACGTTTGATCACAGCAGCTCCTATTAATTGACCAAGCTTTTTTTTTTTTACGTTTACCACCGTTGAAACTATTCTGCTATGTAAAAGATAACTTTATAAATGCAAATGAAAAGTAATCTTTTCACAAATATTTAATCTATTTTTAAGTAAATAATGTATTATTATTACTCTCTATTAGTTAATAAGTTAATAGAGGAATATTGATGCATTAATTAATAAAGATATAAAACTGTAGCATATTAATTATATGATTGATTATATAGTAATTTTTAAATAAAATACAATTCTTTTGAAAAACAATTTTCTCATAATAAATCAACAATAGTTTTAACAAGGCTGTAAACCTTAGCAATGAGCGTCTGAAAAAATCGTCACTAGGGACCTCTGTAGGTCTTTAAAACACATTGTGTTTTAAAGACCTACAGAGGTCCCTAGTGACGATTTTTTCAGACGCTCATTGCTAAGGTTTACAGCCTTGTTAAAACTATTACTGAAATAATAGTGAGCGTTTAATAAAATTTATAATTACAACTTTAAATCAACAACTAAATCTTATCTTTTTCAGAAGAAATCTCTGGTATTTTCATCAAGAGCATTGCAGAAGGAAGTGCAGCAGACATTGATGGTCGTCTTCAAATCCACGACCAGATTGTGGAGGTAAAGTACTTCAATTAAATTGAGAATTTTTTTAGTTGATTCATAAGTGTATGTTTAATAAACTCTTCATAAATAGTTTGCACAATGACAGTTTATATTGCTATAAATATTCATGTATTTTCAAATCTCCATCTTTTTTGTCCATACTTCAGACATGAATAAAATCATTTAAATTACCCCCAGTTTATATTTTTCGACGAATCAGGACTTTTTATTCCGCCTACGTCACATCTTCTAGCATATCTTCTCATCTTTATTCAGTATTTATAAATAATAAATTACAACTTCACTGATAAGTGTCAATTTTCTAGTATTCACTCATTTGGCAATAATGTCTTTAGATAAATGCATTAATTAATGATACTCATTATCAAATGAGTAAATGCAAAAAGTTTATATTGAGTAATAGTAATTTAAATGTATATAGGTTAATATTTTTTTTCTCTGATGATAAGTTAAGTAGCTTGCCCATCATTATTGTTAATGACTAAAATATGTTTTAAAGTAATTTCATCAGTGCATTTTCTGCATAGAGAGTTTGGTTGAACATTTATTAATAAAAAGATGATGAAGAAAACTGCAAAAAAAATGCAAATTTTGGTTCTCTGGAGATTATATGATATTTAAATACCAAGATCATGAACTAAGCACAATTATTTGAGCTCACTTAGCTGTTAATTAATAAATCATGTTTTTACTAATTTTCATCTTTCTCATTAAGCATTTATTGAAGTTTGTTAGAATATTATATATTATTTTAAATCAGTGGTAATCAACCTGGTCCCTACTGCCCACTAGTGGGCGTTCCAGCCTTCATGATGGGCGGTAGGGGTTTTGTCCGATACTGAAGCACTTTCTTTTTTTTTAATTTAATTTTTTAAAAAAAATTCATAGAGATTTATATGCTTTAACTTGCTGTAACTCTGCTTTAGAAATTTTATAAAGTAAAGTTACTTTCCTATTTTATAAATCACCATTACTGTGGAAACGGTGGACGACTAGAAAATTTTACTACTAACAGAGATACAAAAGTGGGCGGTAGATTAAAAAAGGTTGACTACCCCTGCTTTAAATGATTAATTTCAATGTTAAAATTTGTCCGTAATGTTGCTTTTTATATATAAAATTTAAAATAATCAGTATAAAACAAAATTGAAACAGACAACTCACTATATATACAAAATTGATTTAATATATCAACCCGGTTTTAACTCTTTATTAGAACTTTATCAAGATGTTTCTTTTTTTTACAAATCCATGTGATGTGATGCACCGTGACTGCTCCTTATACGGAGTCAGGAATCTCTCAGCCATTATGGCCATAAAAACATTAATAGCCACTTTACCTTCCCTTTCCATTCCCTGCCCTAAGTTTTCCCATATTCTTCTCTATCCTGCTCCATCCCATTTCCTCAACATAATCTTTGACAACTACATAGCCTTTATATCAAATTCCTCTAATCTTTCCCCAAACCTAGCATAAAAGCCAATAACCCACTTTCAGTATAATCACATTGTTTATATTTATTCTTCCACAACTTCATTATTTATATCCTTTCTGCATTCATGCATTTACATTCTATTAACAGATGCCTAATATTTTCTATGCCTTCCTTACACAACTTGCAAACTAAATCACCCACATTTTTCCATTTATGTGTACATTCCTTTGTTGCTAAAGATCCTGTTCGAGCCTTAAACAGTGAAGTACTTTTCTTGCTATTGTCATAAATTAACTCGCACCCAATATTCCATTTATTTCTATATATATTTAAACTCTTTTTTACTCTCCATACTAGTTCTCCATCTCTCCAACTCCTATTCTTTATTAATATACCTATTCTTCTATCCCATTTCTTATTACTATAACATTCAACAATTCTCCTAACACAATCACCACACCTTTTGCATTTGTATGCTGACATAAATTCTTAATCCAAATCTTCTCCATATTGTACTATTTTTCTCACCCATCCTGTTGCTTCCCCTTTACTCATAACCCAATTAAATACTATTTTGTGTATTCTCTTATTATCCATAAACTGCAATCTACCGAACATTTTAATTTTGTTTTTTGCATCTCTCCTACAAAAACTTGACCATCCCATTTCTCCTTAAATTGCCTCCTTTGCCATCCACACATCTGCATTTAATGCATGTCTTCCTACTTTTCTTTGTACTTTGTCTAAGTTGTCTAATACATCTTTACTAACACATAATGCATCATTATCATGTGTTAATCCTGCTACTGCCACTCCCTTCCATACAATTCTAACTATATCATACTTATTATATGAAAACACTGTTAATTTCTTTATCAATCTTTTACTCTTCTTTGCTTCATTTATCAATTTTCTCTCCCATTCTTCCAAACAATTTCTCTGATTACTTAAGACGATTCCAAAATAGTTATACCTATTCACCACATTTAACTTTATATCCCTCAATACAATTTTTTTGTCTTCTCTTTCCCCACTATTGTTCATAATTACTTTTGATTTTTCCTCATTAAATTTAATCCACATTTCTTTACCCACCCTTGTACTTGTCCTCAGCATAACTTCCATATCTTCTCTTTTTTCTGTGCACAAGAAGACATCATGTGCAAATAAAAGACCCAATAATGTATATACTCTCTTGCCACATATTAATGGTATCTCTACCCCTATTTCTATTTTTTCTATTGCTCTCTCCATTTCTCTCAAATACAACAAAAACAAAATAGATGACATGATCAACTACTTTATAGCAACTCCACCCAATGGGCATTATTTACATTACATTGCAATGGATATAATTAATAAAATACATACATGTACAAAAAAATGATTAAACTTATTACAATTTTTTTTAAATATATATTTACAAAACAATCTAAAAATATATATTCTAAATTATAACTCTAAACAATATTCTAACAGTGCCCATCCCTTCCCCTCCCCCCTAATTGTGTCAGATCTTCAATCATGTTTACCACATTTGTTTAAATTTTCTTGAATATATAAAGTTTCATAATATTTTTTTTCCTTGCAATTTTTAGTATACTTTATTACCGAATATATTTTTCACAACTCGTTCTATGTCCAGTATCTGAAAAATGTATATATGGCCCTGATCTTATACCTTTCTATTAATTACCCTATTACGTTTCTTACCTTTTTCAATGATAGTCTTTCCATAACATAATTTTTTTTATTTATAGTGAGTTGTCTGTTTCAATTTTGTTTTAAATTGATTATTTTAAATATTATATAGTGTAATATATTGGAAAGAAAAATTGGTTACACGTGGAATTTCATTACATGGTAATTATTTATTTGATGGTGCATATTTATTTCTCCTATTCTAATTCTGCACACATGTACAAACATGAGTAAATTAAAATAATGAATACTAGATAAGAATGATTAATAAATCCCTATCCAGAAATATATTAAGCAATACTATTTGGCATCTCTTGATTACTCAAAATTGTGTTAAGTTTCATAACTGGAATAGAGGAAATACTTTGTTGCTCAAAAATAATTTGTAATCGGGGGGGGGGGGTCAGATAGTGTTTTGTAGTTTTATTTGATGAATAACAGACCAGAAAACGTCTGAAGTAAATGTAAATAAGATATATGACAAACAAGAAAATATCTGAAGTAAATCTCTAAATAATGCACTCTTCCTTGCCCTTTTCATAATGCTTTTTATTAAAATATTCATTAGTTTTCATTATTCCATTGTCTTTTCAGAGCTGTAAATTATAACAGTATTGCATTATTTTTTATTTATTTATATAAATATGCAAAAAAACTAAAAAAAGTAATATACAAAAACCGTATTTTGACGTTTTTATATATATGTGTACTATATTTTTATAATTTTTATTTGCATAATATTTTATTTTTATATATGATTTTTTAATTTGTATTATGCATATATATGTTCACATTAAATGGATTAAAAAAATAATGTATAAAAATTATTTAAAATTATAAAAATATTTTTCCAAATAAATTATTCTCTTTTATGGAAATTAACCAGAAATAGTATTTTCCAGTTATGGGGAAGACTGTTGGATTATCACATGTATCAGATACTTTAGTAAAAACTATTATAAAGTTGTAATTAATAATTTGTAAAGTGCATACTCATTAGTACAAATCTAAACACAAGATTAACAACTTTAAAAGACAAGAGCGGCCACTCTTATCTTAAACCTAATTTTTAAATATATAGGTGAATCTAAAGTATTTTGATTTGAGAGTGAATCAAAATGCTTTAGATTCACCTATATATTTAAAAATTAGATCTAAGATAAGAGTGGCCACTCTTGTCTTTTAAAGTTTTAATCTTATGTTTAGATTTGTAAAGGTCCCTACTGTCGCATTTTAGGCACATAGTCTTAAGATTACAGTCTTAATTATACACATGGGTCTCATTTTATGTGGTAGATAGGTTCCTCAGAAAATGCGTACAAAAAAAATCACACAAAAATACACTTAGCTTACCTTGAAAAATGGGGATAGGTACTGCAATTTTCAAAAATCACGTAAAAGCAAAGCAACAACATAAAATTACTTTAAAATTTGCATAAAAAAAATAAGGAAATAAAATATGACTAATAAAAAATTTCAAATTTGAAAAAAATTGATATAAGACAAACTTTTTTTACTTTTTTTATTAACTACAGTATTTAATTTTATTCAAAACAATATATTTTTATGCATAATTTATAGTATTTTTCATTTTTTCATACATGTACAGTATTTTAATCATTCTCACTATTTGATGATATGTAAATTTGTTTGTAAACTAGTAAGACATCAGATTCATCACAAGAAGGAATACAACTAGCACCAACTTCATTTTTTTAAATTGCTCTTATTGTGCATGGACTCACCCAAATTAAAATGTTTTCTAATCACTGTTGATCCTTCTGATTTTGCTAAGTGATCTAAAATTGAAATTTTTGTTTCCAAAGAAATTCATTTTCTTGGGTGTTTTTTTCCTCTCCGTTAGAGTAAACTAAAAGTTTAAAATAAAAATAAGAACTTAGACTTACGATAATTAAAAGTGTTGGATAAAATTTAATTAAAACTAACAATTAAAAATTAAATTCTTATTTTTGTCTTTAATTTTTTAATTTTCAATTTCATTTAAAAATCAAATTTTATCGTTTCACATCACATTAATTTCAGATCACGTTACATAATTTTTAAATTGTTAATTACATTTAAAAATCAGATTTTAATTGTCAAATTTAATTGTGCCCACCGCTTTTACTCATCTTTTAAAAATAAACTTGCGGACACTAAATAATTAATTGATTACATACACTTTTTTTAAAAAGCAAAAACAGAATGTGACTTCAAATACAAAAACAACAACATGCATAATATAGGCATCTTTAACGTTTGAACAGATTTACATTATAATCTTGTAAAATTTAATGTGTGTATATAATATGGGGAAATCCTGATTTTAAGTGAATTATGAACTTCTTTATTGCATAAAATCTATTACAGAACTATTATAAAGCGCTGAAAATGAAATTATTAGATAGAAGTCAAACTCCGATAATGTGCTATTACTTTAAATATGATGGGTGAGTGTGCGAAATGTATAATATATCAAAGTAATAGTGCATTATCGGAACTCGACTTCTGATCTAATAATTTTTATCGTATAAAAGAAAATCACATACAAAGATATTAAGAAGAAACATGAATCACATAACTTCAAAATCGCATTAAATAAATCCGCATAAAACGAGACCTGGATGTATTACTTAAAAACTATTATGAATCATGAAAAAATGAAGCACATTATTTAGAATTTTATTTAAAATAAACAGTGCAGAGAGAAAAAAAGAATTGAATCTTTGAAGTAAATTTTGGAATAATTTAATTATATTATGACTTAGTAAGTTTAAAATTTGTTGACATATATATATATTTCTAAAATGATTGTAGTATATTTTGGAATATTTTATTAAGAAATTTAAAGTACTGATCATATATATTTGAAGCAAGATTGATGTAAGTTGGCCACATGTGTCACTGAATTTCTGTGTTGAAAATTATGAAGAACTTCATGAAGGTTTGTGGGAAATTTATAATCAGTCAACTTATGTTACCATACTGATTATAAATAAATTAGTCACATTTTGATGACTAAAATAAAATGAATTATTGTAGTTTCAATAATGTGAAGTAGTCGCTTGTAATGTTTTAATTGTATATGTTTACATAATACTTTTTAATCTCATTTTTCAAAGGTAATTTTATTTTGCTCAGAGTTTTCATCTCACATATTATTATTTAATTAAGATGTCACTATTTAAATATTCCAGACATCTTGTAGTGTAGTGGTTGCCTGTTCATATACCATTTTTAGAACTGGGTTTGAATCCAGAATAAACTTGAAACTTTTTTCAGGCTTAGAACTTTTTTTAAAGTTGTCATTCCATAGTGAATTTAGATAATGATCAAATAAAAATCAGACATTCTTTATATAGTTCACTCTGGGGCTGAAGGTTTCTAATAATTTTTCATACAGAAACAATAAAAGAAAAGATAGGGTTTTTTACAGCTTGCCATGTGAAAATTTGGGTATATTTATTTTATCTCCCATGAATAGCTGAATTACCATTTTTCAATCAATATTGAATGGTTAGCCGTGAGAAGTATACCAGAAGAAATCTGATGAAAAATGTTTCAAGAGTATTTGATCTCGGAATCAAACTGAGTTCATGACAAATGGATTTTCTACTCTATTCCACCATAGGCTATTGTAATCATCAAATTTTTTAAAAAAAAGGGAAAATGCTCTAATCCTCATTACCTAGTAAATTTATTGTTCTCTAATTAGACCATTCTGGAGAAGTCTTTGCTTAGAAATAGGATATTCAAAATCTTTTACCTTTACCTTTTTTGTTATTATTATTATTATTATTATTATTATTATTATTATTATTATTATTATTATCATCATCATCATCATCATCATCATCATCATCATCATCATCATTATTATTATTTATTCTTATTATTATTATTATTATTATTATTATTATTATTATTATTATTATTAAATAATTTATTATTATTATTATTATTATTATTATTATTATTATTATTATTATTATTATTATTATTATTATTATTATTATTATTATTATTATTATTATTATTATTATCATCATCATCATCATCATCATCATCATCATCATCATCATCATTATTATTATTTATTAATGCTGATATAGAGTAGATGTTTCGATATACATAATAACTTGATTAGGTCCTAAATAGACTTGAAAAATGCCAGTCCCAGTGGTTCTGCTCATTAAATGGATATCTAACTATTATTAACTGAAAAGTAAGAGTTGTAGATTAATCTAGATTTGTTTGATAAGTTTTAAAATGTCTTAAAACAAAAAGAAATTCAATTGTATATATAATCCAGGCTTTACCACAAGTCAGAAAATGTTATACACTTATAGTTTATGGTTTCTTTCACTTTATTAGAATATGTAATTAAAGTAATTAATGCACTTAGAAATAAATATAAACAAATCTGAAAAGATAAAATATCTTATCATGGTGTGTGAAACAGTCATTATTTGTTTGTCAAACTGAGTAAAAAAAACTGGTCCATTCATTGTAACGTGTATATACTTCCAAAACATCATTCTCTTCAATTGGCCAAAGCATTGCCAATCACCCACACAAACAGCAAAAATTCATCATTTAGTAATCATAGTTAGCCATATTAAAATAGGCTGATTTATAAAAGGATATTTCATTGATTATTCACGTTTTAATACCAAGCTAGCCAATGTACCAATATTATTATGAAAGGTTTGTCCTACTTGCTTGGATGATTGGAAGCATTTGAGACAGCTAAAGAGGAAGATTGTTCTGGAAACACATATTAGAGAATGATTTTCAAGTTGTTTTTTTTTTAAAAAATAGTATGATGACTGAGTTCACTGTGATCGGAACTTCAATTTTTCAAAGTGTATCTATTAGAGTATGTAAGTTTTAAAATCTGTACAAAAAGTAAGTACTCCCATTTAACCACTAAAATAATATAGAATTTGAAAAATACATGAATCAATAGACATTTTTCTTATAATAAATATGTTAGTACACAATTATAATTAGCATTTGAAAAATAATCATCGTCTTTATGTAATACAGCATTTGAACATGATCCATTTTGTAACTAATCTCATTTAAATTCAAAAGTAATTGTATTAAGTCTACTTGTGACCTATAAAGTTGATCTAGTCTGAACTCCCAACAAATAAATAAACATATTTTAAAATATATTTACACAACAACTAATTATTTAGACTGTTCAATTTTTTACCAAAGCTATTAACAAAATAATCAACCAAGTTTTTTCATTTTTTGTTCAATTTCGCCTCTAGTATTTATTTACTTATTAAATAATTATTATCTTGCTAAAATATTCCCAAATCTATTATGATTTTATTTTTCACTTTAAACATGATCATCATCAACCATTATCAATCCACTCCAGAATGAAGGTCTCTCCAAGTTCAAACCATCTCCGATCTTTAGCCTTTCTTCTCCACATCACCCCTGCACACTTTCTTATTTCATCCATCCATCTCACATATGGTCTCTTTCTGGGTCTTTTACAATCTATTAATTCATGGATCATACCTAGCTGTTACTGACAACCCTCAAACTTCTTACAAATCATTGAGCAGCGAAGCCATTTATTTGTTATTATTACTAGTAGTAATTTTTCTTTCTAAATCTTGTGGTTTTTCATCTTTAATCAATATCAAGTTTCTAATATTTTTTTTTATTCTTTGCATTTTGATCATACTTTATGGTCATTATCAAGGACTTTTTTCCCCCAAAAATGGCTGAAATTAATGTATTAAATATATATATATGAAGTGAGTGCATCTTTTACAATATATTATATAAAACACACGTGTCAACATAATGTTTATGAAATTTAACTATATATCTTATAACAATAACATTTGGCTCATAAATATAATTAAAATATAAAGAAAGTATTAACAAAATCAACAATTTTACAAAATTTTATCCATGTCATGACCCTGATTTCACTCAGTTGGACAAATAGATCTCAAATAAGAACTACAATCATCACAATTCTAAGTCAAATGCCCATTACCCTTAATGTTAAAGGAGTCATGATATTGATTGACTCAGAGCCTGAAATAATTAATTGATCTATTTAATCCTTTATATATATATTATATTAGCAAAAGTCAATATTTTATCACTGAATAATATTTTATACCCATTATCGTGTGTTAAATTCAAAGTCTGTGCTAAGATATCTATTTTCATTTTACATTTATAAATTTTAGTATATACAGTATATATTCAGAATCCTTTCATTTCATTTATATACTGTATTAATTTTAGTTATTTTCTTAAATAAAAAGAAAGCACTCGATAATGATCATAAAATATGAAGAATAAAAAACAACATAGGGCGAGAGGGGTGTGTGTCATAAAATGTTAAGTGGAACTAATTGTCTAACTAATTGATAAAAGGTGGTCTTTTTCTTGGTCCTGCAGTTTTAGTAAGGAAAAATTAAACAATGTGCTATTTTTCTGGCATATACCATTCTTTAAGAATACTAATTTAAATATAAAATTTTAAGAATTTCAAATTGCTAAACTTTGACAAGTTAAAATTAACGTCTGAACTTAAGAATGTTGTATAACAGACCGTGATTCATCTTATTATAGTGCTGGAGGAAGTTAAAAGAGAGAAAAAAAATAAGACTTCCCAGTTATAGTATCAAGTCAAGTGGCAACGCTTAAAAAAGAAAACAATCTTATAACAACTGGAAATTAATCCAGTATATTGTACCCCCCCCCCCTATATTAGCTGTAGAAAGTTGAGTTTTATTTTTTACGGAAAGTTTACGTGTTTGTATTGCAAAAATATGACTAATAAATAAATTACTTTTTAAATTAAAGAATTACTGTAAGTTATATACTTTATTTATGTTGCGTTGCTGTTGGCAAGTGCAAAAATATTCCTTTGATTTATTAAAGGGAAAAAATTAACTGCGGCCTTTCTAGTTATAGGAAGTGTTTTTCCAGTTATAGGAATTGTGACACCACTCCTTTCACCACCAGTATGAACATTGTATCATACTAAAATATTTTTTTTTACTGTCAGAATATCGACAGATGTTATACCAATTCAGATAAAATTTATTTTTCTGCTAAAATTAATTAATATACTTTTAGGTGGCTGTAAATTGACAGTCTGAAAATAAAAAATTACAATTTTTAGAAAACATCAGAGACTTGAAATGTTTTTAAAATTACCTGGATTTAAATGTAATTTATGGTCATTAAATATGGGTGTAGAACATGGTACCTCTTACCTCATTTTTAAATAATAATTGGATTTTAAAGCTAATGAAATTTCGTTTTCTCATTAAATCATGTATTCTTTTAAAAGACCCAGGATCATCAGACATTATGTTACCCTTTATTCTTTTAAAATCAAATTTCACACCTCCGGATATTTCTTTAGCAGTGGAGATATCATTTGATGTGAACCAAAAAAGCTAATCTTTATTCTGGAGCAGATCTTTCCTCCCCCCCCCCAATCTTTTACTTTTTTTTCAGTCCCAACACTGCTACTGATATGGTGATCCTTGTGGTGACCTGTCAAGTACAATCAGCTCATTTAAACTTAAGATTATCAAAGTATTTCACATCTTTTCTCTTCTTGTATTATTTTTCTTTTGTATGTTTTGCAATGTAGAAACATTTCTATTTTCAGTTTTCTGTATATATTTTTCTTCATCATTCCCCTTTTTAATATTCAAGTAGAAAAATTCATTTTCTAGTTTAGTCAGTTTTTTATTTTTGATAATTTCCAACCTCTATATTAATATTTAAACCACTGAAGTGTTCTTTCAATTATCCATCAACAATACATTTTAAATCCATTTCCATCTTTTGCTTTTCACCCCCCATTGTCAGGTTGCATTGCTTGACAAGCTCAATATAAACTTTGTTACTTTTTTATTTTAGTATAATACAAACAAGTGCTATGCTCTGCATACTTACTGATGGCTGCACAAGTGGCAGTAGAATAACCAGATATGACAATCAACTATAAATAGGAAATAAACAGTACCCAACCAAGAATACGTTTGACAGCTTTGTATAACAGGATATTGTTTCTCATCTTTTTCTTCATTGGTCATTTAAATTAGAGTAAGATCCAGTTGTCATGAGCCTTTTTTATTGTCGATAATTTTCTCATGGTATCATAGACAATGGGATTGTGTGTTTGTGCATTCACATTTCCTTTTTTAACTACATGCATAGTATTTCTGACTTCAGTTCTCTTTTTCATTCTTTTTTTAGCTCAGCCTTTTGAGAAATTAGGAAATCAATGGGGGAGGAGGCAAGTTTAGTAGGCTGGCAATTTTTAGGTATGACTTTTTGCTCAAGGTGGTAGAATCACTATGGAGTCTAAAAGTGATATGTTTCACACAATCTGACTATGTTGTGTTATTTGGTTAGATTACTCATTAAAAAAACAGAAGTAATAATATCAGTAGTAATGATAAAGCAGGAGATCATGATAGTACTACAGGTAAGTATTGCAAATATTTTTTTTTGTAAATTTAAAGGCATGGAGTGTGTAAAATTTATCTACCTTTGGCAGGATGCCTTAGTTGGTTAGGCGTTACCTTAAAATTCAATACTCAAAAAACTAAGGGTCCAGGTTTGATTCCCATGCTAGTACTGTCACTGGTCAGGTTAGCAACACCTGAAGAAGGAGAATAATACCTCTCAAAACATTATACATTAACTAACCTATTACTAACAGTTGAATGTATTTGGAATATTTAAATAAAGTTAAATTTTTATAAAGACATTCAATGTTCATATTAGACGATGGAAATAGTCCAATTTATAAATACAACTAAAACAACATCATCACAAACTATCAGGAAAACACTAATATAAACATTTCAAAACCAGAGCAGAGGATAGAAGTGGTATCTAAGCAGCTATCAGTATAGTAGATTGATATAACTACTCTTAGTGAAATTCTTTTTCAGAAGAAAAAAGCTTATTGGAACAAATGGATAGCCATACTTTTTTAAAGGGCCAGTACATAGTATTAGATTTATTGTACTGGCTAATTTAGTATTTAGTATTTATAGAATTTCTCATTGTCTCAATGAGGAGTTAATGGTATTAAAACTTGGCTTAGACATTCATACCAGTGTTCATTTTATTGCTACATAAACTCCAGTATGAGTTTTAGAAACTCAAAAAAAAAGCTTTTATTCCTTGCTGAATAGCAATATTGCAGCAATACTGTTAAAAAGATTTTTTTCCCAGAAAGCTTAGGGCAAATTTGTATAAATAGTAGACTTTGGTTTGTTTAGCATAAACATTAATATGTTTCCAGGTCATTTTAAGATGTTCTGTTTCATTCTATGTGTGATGCCTCTATCCTTATAAGGACTGATTCCTTCCCTATTGCTGTGATGAAAGGGATGGGACAACCTACCTCCTAACCCTCCTATCTGAACTGTATTCCTATGTACCTTGCTCTATAAATAAATAAAATATCTTTTGAAATAATAATAATAACATTAATATGTTTAAAAAAATTAGAATGTAAAAAATGTCCCTCTGGTAAGTAGAAGTGTTTAAAAAATCAGTTATAGGTTTAAAAAAAGGTTTTACTTTTACAGAAGGAAATTAAGATTTCAGCCTTTCCTTTTTTTTAATAAATTGTAATTATTCCTCAATTTAAACTGTATTGTTCAAATTAATTACTAAAAAAAGTTATATATACCTTTATCTCAGTTAATGAAAACACATTGCTGCTTCAAAATGTGTCAGATGTTGCATAAAAAATAAGCAATTATAATAAATTCCTGCAAAGAAAAAATAATTCATTATTTAAATTCAAAATATATAAAAATTTGAGAAAAAATTAAACATATTGTTAAAATATAAACCACTAAACATCACATGATCATCATTTCTTATGCTTGCTCATAACTGTTATTAAAACAGACAAAACTCTCCATACAGTAGTGCCACTCAGTGCAAGCCAGAATAATCAATGGATGCCAGAAAGCTTATGCATAAAGTCCCTATCTAATGCCTACCCATCCAATATTGTTCCCTATCTAGTGCCTATTTATCCAATATCCCAATATTCAATATTTAATATTTGATAGGTAGGCACTGGATAGGGATTTTATGCATAAGCCTTCTGGCATCCATTGATTATTCTGGTTTGCACTGAGTGGCACTACTGTATGGAGAGTTTTGCCTGTTTTATTAATATATATATATATATAATTTTTTCACTGGCAATCTACCATTTTGTTTTGGAAGTAATGAGCAAATATATCCTAATTCATGATTTATTAAATTAAAATAAAGCATGGAGAAGAAAAAAATTAATACAATGTAAATTTTGAAATTTATTTTTAATGAACTTTATGTTCTATTATCAAAGTTGTTTAATTTTGTAATTAGCACCGCTATTGTTGTTTTTTAATCAAGGTTTCAAAATTGTGTTTACTTTACTTAAATGCAGTGAAATTAAACAAAATTTGATAAAGAAATGTACTACACGGTTGATTTCTAAAGATTTTATAATCTAAATGATTAATTTTGTTGTTGTTGTTGTTGTTGTTGTTGATACTAAAGATATATAGTTATTTAACAGCTGTCATTATCTTGAATATCAAAAACAAATTACAAGATTATTGATATAAATATGAGCAAATAAATGATATTTGTTGTGATTGGTTAGGCTTGCAGGTTCGTTTTCAAACCAACAGATACAAAAAGAACAACTATTCAGCAATTAATATGTACAATTTATTAGTTCAAAATATATACACATGTTAGTTAAACAAATATAGTTGATAGACTTCACTGCTGAGGTAGTTGTGTGGAGTAAGGAACTCACTTCCAGCTAATGATTAGCCTGCGTTGTGAATTCTGGTAAGACTATTCCAGCTATGTAGTTAGTTTGCCTCGAGTCGGCTCTAGTTCAAATGTAGCAGTTTCCAGTCCCGAGGTGGACTTGCCTCACTGCGTTGATGTCTCAATAATGATTAGATAAATACCTTTGCTGATGGCAGAAGGTTTAATGGAGAGCACATTTTATCGTTCAGGTTAACAGAAGTAATTGCTCTCTGCCTTGCCTCCAAAAGGCTGACTATTTAAAGGCAGATCCCCTACCTTACTGAAAACATGCGGATTCAGTGCACGAACCCCAGTGAAGGTTTTAATCCCTTTGAATAGCAACTGGGTGCTAGCCAATCAGACAAGAAATCTGGAATAGTCCACTTCTGAAGGCAGAGTCAGATATGACAATATTTAAAACTTATGTTTAGAAACCTTTGGTCATATAAAGTTGATTATTTGTAATAATATATTGGACTATTTACCATTTATCATTAAAAGTTGAATGTCTAGAAAATTTTAAACTTTATTTAAACTTCAAATACAAACAGTTTTTGGTAATAACACACAAATAGACAACACTGGTTAATAGATTACACAATATTTCGAATGGTATGGTTCTCCATTTTTCTTCAAGTGTTACTAGTCTGACCTGTGTCAATATTAACATAGGAGTCAAATTTCTGTCTTTAGATTCTTGAATATCACATTTCAAGCCAATGCTTTAACCAACTGAGCCTTTGATATAAGAGCTAAGTTGGTTATAGAATTGCCTTAAAGTTTGTTATTCAAGAATTTAATGGTGTAAATTTGATTCTTATGCTAATATTGTCATCCGTTCAGGCCAACAACACCTGAAAAAGAGCAGAGAATAATACCACTCATAATATTGTGTAGTCTATTAACCTATGCTGTCTATTTGTTTGTATTTGTAAAGTTTAAAAAAATTAAATTATTTAAACATTCAACATTTAATAATAGGTGATGAAAATAGTCCAATATATTGTCACATCTAAAATACTATTATCACAAACTGTCAGACAAATATGAAGTTGATTATTAACTGCATCATTTTTTTGCCCTCAAAATAATTTGCAGTTGTGATGCATAATATTTTTACAATTACAATTAATATTTTTTTAAAGCAAAATAATATCATAATAATTTTAATCCATAATATTGATTGAGTGATTATACATTATTTATATGTTGTTATATATAATCATTGTATGTTTTTAATTACTTACTATAATTTTAAATAAATGTTAAGACCTTTAAACCAAAAAAGGCATACATCAATTTATAATAGGTTTTATTCATGCTGAGCAAGCTTTCAATAGCTTAATTGTCATAGTCAGAGTTTTAGTCTTGTTGCATTGCTTGTCATTTGTATAAATTTACATAAAGTTAATTTCTTATTTTTTATACAAATTTTATAATAACAAAATTAAAAGCGTAAGAAGCGCTTGAAAGAAAAGCTATAAAGAGTAAAAAAAATTTAAAAGCTTAGTGCTTTCGAGGTAAGTTGCCTCATATTCATAACAATACTGAGCCATGCAGAACAGAGTGATAATGGCGATATGCAAAATGCATGCAAATTATTTAGATAGCCAATATTTGGAGATGTCGAAGCAGGCATCACATCTATTGATAGAATTATTGTTACCAGTAATGAAATACGCCTCCCTAATTTTCCGTTTGATATTGTTTTTCTCTATGCAAACTATCTTAGGGTTAGACACGATGCCTGCTTCGACATCTCCAAATGCTGGGCTATCTAAATAATTTGTATGTATTTTGCATATCACCATTATCACTCTGTTCTGCATGGTTCAGTATTGCTATGAATATGAGGCAACCTGCTTCGGAAATGCTAAGCTTTTAATATTTTGCACTCTTTATAGCTTCTCTTTGAAGCACTTCTTAAGCTTTTAATTTTGTTATTATAATATCAAGAGAGAAGTTTGAAATTCTTAATTTACAAATTTTATGTAAATGTTTTCAGAGAGATCACTTTTTAGACAGAAGGTTGCTAGCTTTTTTTTTTTTTATTTATACTGCATTTGTCCTTGGCTATTATTTATGCCTCCTTAATCTTTCTTTTTCTAACATCTCTTTCACTGAACACAATATCTGCTTTGGAGAGGTCAAACTCATAGCCTGACCACTGCTCATGTTCTATAAACAATAGCCAAGGACAAATGTACTATAAATAAAAAGGAAGCTAGCATCCCTCTATCAAAAAGTGGCCTCGCTGATTTATACAAAGAAATTTAACTTTATGTATTTTTTTTTTTTACAAATAACAAGCAAGTCCATATAATAACAAAATGCAACAAGTCTTAAAAAAGGTTATGATTATGATACTTAAGATGTTGAAAGTATGCTTAGCATGAATAAAAGATATTATAAATTGATGTATCAACATGGCCATTTTATTTTCAGATTACATAGCTTTAATGAAGTCATTAGCCTATGGCATCATCAATCTTATAAAAGGGCCACCATTTTGAAAAAATGATGCTTGTTTTTAATCAAAAAGTTTAGACTTTTTTTTAAAGATCATATTAAGGAATCACTATGGTGGTCAAATATCCAATATGATTTATTTGTCCATAATGTTGTCATAAACAGAAATAAATAAATAATCAAACAAGATTGAAATAAACAACTATTAATAATTATATTTAAATATTTATGAAAGCCGGTTTGATAAATATTTAAATATAATTATTAATAGTTGTTTATTTCAATCTTGTTTGATTGATTATTTATTTATATTAGGGAATAACTGATTGTGAATCAAAATTGTGGGTACAAACTTATGATGATTACTATAGCATTTTCTTGCACAAAAGTCCATTACTAATCCAGAATGTGTATGTTATTTTGAAATTATTTATTTTTTCTATATAAGTAGATCTTTAATTTGTGATTAATTTAATTAATTGTAATTTTTTTTTTAATTTAGCAGTTTAACCCTCTTGTGCTGACTAGCACTGTGATAGTTTTAATTGGTTTTCTCCAACTGAAAGTTTTCAATTTTAATATTAAACTATTACTATTTATCAGAATATAATAGATTTGTCTTTGCATGATAGATATTTTTGTTTGCAAACAAATGCAATTATAAAAAGTCAGAATTTTACTTTTGTAGGTATTAAAAAAATTACATCATAAATCCACTGTCAAGAGAAGCAGTTTTATTTCAGAAAATGGTCAAAATCATTATTATTTGACATTTGTATTTAAATGTGAACAAATATCAATATCTGACAAATATATAAAATTATGATATAAAAGTTTAAATGTTTTAAATAATTTTTGCAGCATTGCAATATATTCTAAGAGATGATAACTGATTAAATGCTGATCGTTTGCAGCAATAAGATTATCTATCTTTATAACATTTTCTTTATGGTTGACACGTTGCAGGCTCATCTTTGGTCATTCTCAGGACTCGGCTCTAAGTGTCTTTATTAAGCTTCTTGATCAAGTCAAGCAGCGAGACTCTCTGCTTTCACCTGTGAGTCTACATGATGATACTTGGGTGAAAGTTTTATTTTCCTCTTAATCTTATTAAGATACCCTTTTCTCTACATTGACTTTTTCAAGTTTCATTCTGAATACTATGTAAATTTTTATAAAGTTTAACTGTATATTACTATGTTACTATGTTTAATAAATATATTTTAAAACAACAGCAGTCTTTCCTACAATTTGATTTATTCAAAAATATAATGTTCTATTTTTAACAAAGTTAGAGACTGCCAATGGACTATAGAAATCAATCAAGGCAAGATTTAAAAGTGACCCAAATTTTTAGGTTTTTTGACATTTGTAGATTTTTTTTGGAATTAAAATATTAGAGTAAAATATCAGTAATTGACTCTCCTATGAATTTGCCTTGTCAAAAAGATTAAGGGAGTTAAAAATATCAAGTTTAATAGAAAAAATCTAAAGGGAAATTAAGATTTCATTCTTTCTTTTTTTACCTTTCTATTTCAATTAACTGTAAGTACTCCTAAAATATCTTCCTCAAAGTAAGTAAAAGCATTTGCATAATAAAGATTTGTTGTCTGTTGCACATGCTTCAAACCTTTCTAAACTGATTTGAAATACAGCCCTCTAAACCTGTTTGGCTATACAACCCTAGAATATTGCATTATTATATGGTATTAGCATTGAAACCAAATACATTTATAAATTTTGAAAAAAAAACCATTCTCTAGAAATATGATAAAAATCAGTTATAAGACTTGATCCAAATGAATAGAAGTTTTAACTTACATGAAAGTATTTAAAAACACATCTCTTATTCCACCGATATTTACAAGAAATTGATGGGGGTTTTTTTTTTTTTTAGAAATATCTAAATTAGAATAATTATTTGCTGTTTACTCTGGATTATTTTCAATATGGGAAAGCATCAAAATTAGCATTAAATAACACTAGACAACTTTAAAACTCAACAACAAGTTTATTTGAAATGACAAATAATATACGAAAATAATAGTAGCGGTTTCTTTACTTTGGAAAAGTTACTAACAATCATTTAACGTGTATGAATGAATTATCCCCACACACTGTCCTTGTATAAATATAGTCTTTATATTTTGAGTTTCCATTTAACTCCTATTTCACACACACAATAAAATAACTTCTAGGATGACATCTAAACATAAGTTTTAATCAGTCTTTTTAACTTAGGCTGATCATTTTCACTTATCTGCACATTTTAAATTATACACACAGCTTTTGATTTAGCCCAATGCTGTTTTTCTCTGGAGAGAAATTTCATTTTTACTTGCAGTCTATTGCCTGGTATCAGTTCATTGTCCATAATAAAGCTCATTTATTATTTGTTTTTATTTTATGCTAATTTTCTAATGTGTGTTTAAACTGATGAATAATGTGCTGTCTGAAAACAATTACAATTTTTAAAATAAAATTTATTTACAATAGGATATATATATATACATACGCACAGACAGTCTATACCTCCCCTCACTTTAGAAAATAATCCTTAAATTTCTCTGACCTTCTGTGATTTCTTGCATGCCTTGATAGAGGCACAGATCTCTTTATTCATCATTATTGGCAATTATGTCAGCTTACCCTGACTGTCTTGATGATAAATCATTCTCCTCCAGTTCTGTAACATTGTCTTAGTTAGTATTTACTTCATCAGCTTGATTATTAATGGGCATTTCCATATTTTATTTTTCTGATGAAGCATCAATGTGCTCTTCACTTTCACTCAATCCTGTTTTTATATTGGCTAGTGTATGTTTGAGATTTATTACGTTGATCAAATATAACAGATGTGGATGTGGGTGATTAACATGTCTCCTTATATGTAGTCCTTATCTAACTTAACTACTCTAATTACATTAGACCCTACTTTGACTATGATACCATAATCTATTTCCTTTTCTAAAATGACTCTAGCTTAAACAGTTTCACCAATTTTAAATGTTCTGAAGTTTACTTTGGAATTCACTTCATCTGAAATGTCTTTACTATTTGTATTATCTACTGGCAACAACTTTGATAGATGAGTGTGGTATTTTTGCCACAATAATAATTCTGTCAGTGTTTTAAAAGGAGACGTAACTTGGAGTGAAGTGTTGGTAAAATATAGCTTATACCAAGACTTCCTTAATATCTCTAGTGAGTATTTTTGAAGCATTGACTTTAAGTATTGTTCTGCCTTCTCAGTCATTCCATATGATAAGGTAAGTAAAAATATGATGTATTCCCTCATCAGCCAACAAAGATAGATATAGTTTGGTTGTCTGACATTAGAGTTTCAGGTAGCTTTGGCTAGCAAAAACTTATTGAAGGGCTGTAATTGTGTATACTGTGCTGGTGTTTGTTATGAGCTTATATTTGATCCATTTTGGGTAAGAATCAATGACTGTTAAGAATATGTATCCGTTCATTGGATCAGTGAAATCTGTATGGCTCCTCTGCCATGGGTGTTTTCATTCTCCCCATTATTGAAATGTCTTTTTTATTCAAGTCCACAATGGATTTGCTTTCTAAACCATTCTTCACCATCTGGATTTTGAAAATTCCATTTTTCAACATTATTTACATGATTACGAACCCAGACTCCTCCCTGCAAGTTGCAATATTCTTATCATCTTTTTTTCATTTGCTTAATTAGAATTCTGAGAGGGCTAAAGCAGTTTTGTGCATCATAAAGAACTTATGTTTCTCTTCACTGTAAATAAAGATAGCACTTTAATTCTAGCATTAATTTTTACTCTTACCATCACTTTATCAAATGCTTATTTTGTTGCCATTTATATCCGTCACTAGTATATTTCTATTTTCCAACTTCCACTTGTTTTTATTTTTACTTAGTAATATTCCAATCCTTTAGTGATAATAATGATAATCTCACTCCACTATCAACTTCCATGTTTATTTTCTTCCACAGATGATTATATCTAACATAATATGGCTATTTTCAGTCACTTCCTCTCTCTCTGATTTAAAGTTTGGGTTTGATTGAACTCCTATCTTTTTGGTGGAAGAGACAATCTAAATGTCCTTTTGTATTACATTTATGGTGTGTTTCCATTTTAAATCTGCAAATTTTTTTGATATGGCCTTTTGTACTATAATAATAACAAATCAGGTTATTTTTTGCAGCTTTTGAAGACTTGTATTTTATTCATATGAGTCAAATTATTCTGCACACTCATTCAAGTTTGAAATTCTAAATGCATTGTCTAACATAGTCTCTTGTGCAATACACTTCACAATTGCTATTTTACACATCAGGTTTGGTTCACTTAGTAAATTTTATCTAAAATTATGATCTGACATTCCAAATAATGTTTTCTAGCTCAGAAGCAAATTTGCATTGATAATCAAGCATTTATAGTGCTAAATTTATGATCGTGATATCACTCACGAGATAACTGTTTGCTCATTTCAAAACATAAGTCTGCCACTCATTTACATTCTACTGATTGATACATATTCAAGTTTTCAATTAAATTTTAATATGGAATATCTTTGGAACATTTAGGATAATATATACCTGTTTAAATATTTGTAGAATGTCACTGCTCCCCAAAAAATAAGAAAGTAAACATCTTAATTTTATCATCCTCGACTTTATATATGCATATATAATGCTCGATATGTTCGACTTACATATTCTATGTTGCCATCTAATTTACATCAAATTCATGGATATTATGCTCAGCAATGTCCTTATTGGTTAACACTACTGTCATTTTTCTGAAATTAGGTTCTACTGTCAACTGACATCACTCTATTGGGTACTTGGAAGTATTTTCAATAATACCAACTGGGATCAAAATTAACATTAAATAACAATAGACTATTTAAAATTCAACAACAAGTTTATTTACTTGTACTAAGATAACAAACAGAGGTTTCTTTACTTTGGAAAAGTAATTAATAACCATATAACATATGGGAATAAAGTATCCTCACACACTGTCGAGTGTAAATATAGTCCATATATACTGAGTTTCCATTTAACTTGTGTTTTACACACGTTATAAAATAACTTCTCAAATGATGTCTAAACATCAGTTTTAATCAGTCTTTAACTTAGGCTGACCATTTTCACGTATCTATGCATTTTAAACTACACACATGACTTTTGGCTTAGTCCTGTGCTTTTTGTCCCTCTTGAAAAAAACTTCATTCTTAGTCGATCTGCAATTGATGGCTGTTATTAGTTCATTGTCTGTAATAAATTTTCGTTTATTATTCGTTTTTGACTTTATGATAATTTTCTAAAGTGCACATTTAAACTGATGAATAATATACTGTCTACAAGCAATTACAATTTTTAAAATAAACGTTATTTACAATAATATATATATATGTATGCACAAGTCCATTATTAAATACTAAAATTGCTAATTTGGACTTTCATGATTATCATGTTTCTGAGCATCCACTTTTCTTAAGGAGTTTGTTATGGGAACAGGAAAATATATTTGCAGTTTCACTAGAAAGAAAAAAACACGACTGTTTTGTTGACAATGATCTTATTATTAGTGACTTAATTAAATGTAAACGTAACATTTTCTCTCTGGAATAATATTAAATTAAATATGAAGTTAGATAATAAGTACAAAGATTTAGTCGGGATGGCTTTAAAATCATTGAGGATTAAAACTGCAAAGAAAATATAAACTTTCATCAATCATATTCACTTTAGATCAGTTGTTTCCAATGTGGTGCACATGCCCTACAAGGGACAATTTGAGAATGAGTTATTAACAGTGAACTTTTTTGAATTATTAACAATGGATTTGAAAGCCTGATATTGTTCTTATATCTTATTACTCATAAATTAAGCTGAGAATGTTCTTTTTTTTTTAAATTTCGTCTTTCCATGCCATCTGCTGTCTTTTCTGTTTAAATAATCTTTACTTTTCACCTCTTAATTGTTACTTGGAGCAAACTAAGTGGGTTAAAACTCTGCTGTACTTAAACTGTCCTTTCTCAATGTTCTTTTTCTCTATGTGAATAAGAATTCACTGTGGGGGGGGGGGGTGTCAAGATTTTAAAGGTGCTTAAATGAGGCATGGCCAAAAAAAGGTTGGGAATCACTGCTTTAGATCTTTTACCTTTGATACACTGAATACAACATATGGGTTTGAGAATTTATTTTTGTCTTATTAAATCAAATAACGATATTCTCATATGTGATGGCAATATTTTGAACAAGTGGAAATAGTATAGTGATAATCTTTGAATAGTGATACAAGAATTGTGTTGATAATTTTTAATACTATATCAATTTTATTTACCGGTTTAAATTTGGAAAAATATATCTAGGTTAGTGAAATCAAAGCATTTCTTTATAATATTTAAAATGGAAACGTTGCAGGTCTTGATGAAGTGATTGGAGTAATTTTAAAATATTTTGTTTTTCAAGAAATATATGGACTCACAAAGTTGCGCTTCTATTGTTTCGATTTTTTAAAAATAAAGAGAATAGATAATATTGCAATAATGGAATATCATTATTATCTACTACAGACAAAAAATCAAGCATTGGTGGTCGAGAGGTCAGCGACCGCTGCTATACAAGCAGTTGTCCCGGGTTAGCGTCTTCGCTTCCCGGCTGATGTTATGACACATGAGAAAAAATTTGGATTAATCGCAAATAGAAGTGATGATAATAACCATTTCACAATTAGTTCTTAAGTCAGGCATTATCATCCCGAAAATGTTCATTTGGACAATAGAAGGGAATGAAATTTATTTCTAACTTGAAAAGTAAATGTATATTTTCATCTTAAAAAATAATAGAATGGAAGATTATAAGAAACTCGATCAGCTGAAGTATTACAATTGTGCCATTATCCTTGGATCTTAGAGTCTGCTAATCTTCAATTGCACCAAACTGTTCAGGGCATTTTTATTTGTGTGAATAATTTTATCTTTCAACAAGAAAGCTTATTTTTCAAAATGAGAAAGAAGTATTCCTGCTTTTGCTTTAATCTGGTACGTACGAGGTAGAAATGCCCCTGGGCTGTGTTAAATGTAAATTTCTTAATTATTATTTGCAAATGTAGATTGTTTTTTTTTTTTTACATTATGAATATTAATAAACCTACTGCAGAAAGAAATAATAAAGCAATTGGAAAGTTTGCTGAAATGTTTGTCCCTCCCATATTTTTTTTTTTTTTGTCATTAACTTATATAGTTGTCCGATATACATAGATACTGATTAGTAAACATAAATAGTTTAAAACCTGATTATTTTTTTATCAGTGTTTATGCAGTACTATAATTTTGTAAAGCTTAGTTTTTATTTTTAATAATTGCTTTGCATTTCGTTTTTTAAAAAATCTCAATAAAGTTTTTAATTTGAAAATAGCAATTAGTTAACATTTTTGTTTTTTTTCCTCTTAAACTTCAAATCAAACAGCTACTAAAAAAATTGATTGTACTTGCGTGACATCATATTTAACCTTTGAACTTAACTTGTGTTTGCTACATAAAGTAAAGTTTTATACATTCGGAGTTATAGTCTGTGGAATCATGTGTTATTTGTTAACTTTATAAAACTCAGGTATGTGTTGAACCAGTAATAGAATCTCTCTAATTACTAAATAATAATCTAACAATCAAGATTTGAATTCTTTTCTCTGATTGGGCTAGATTATTCCCTTGGTGGAATTTAAAACACTTAGAAATTAATTGTACGCTAGAGGACGCTTTTATTTGAAATTTACTTTATTGATTTTTCAAGATGCTTGTGTAAATTAATCAGATAAATAATACAGAATTTTTTTTTTAAAAAAAGAAATTAATTTAAAAGATTTACATTTAATTTAGTTTATTTGCGATAATGAAAATCGTTTATATATATTCGTATATGAAAATAATTCCAGTGCTATTCGTATATGTACGTAATATTTCACACATTTTATTAAATAAACCATCTAGACGTAAATGATTTTATTATTCAATCAAAGTATATTTATGGATTTTTATAGAAATAAATCTTTTTGTATATATTTTTATATGCCTTTAAATATATTTCTTCATTTTTATAAAAAGCCTTGGGGGAAAATTGATTTTGATGGAGTTTTTAACCTGTGTGATTTATTTTAATAATTTAATATTTTTAGTAATATTATAATTCGTCTCTCTTACATTACTATTAATTATAGTAAAATTTTAGTCTTACCTAAATTTGATTAGTATAACTTTTTTACTATTAATTTTTATTTGCTATTTATTGTTAAAAAGTTTTTTGATAAATTACCCTAAAATTAAAGTGTTAGTATTAAGAAGATGGCAAAACAATTACCTCGACGATCAGATGTCATTCTCTTGGTGTATTGCTTAATTTCTCTTCTTGCCTCAAGCAGAAAACTTAATTTTCATTAAGAAATCAGATGATGTTTGAGAAAGTCTTTTATTAACTTTTTAAAGATTTCCCGTTTATGTATGATTAGTCTCATGGCTCGGAGATATTACCACACTTACAATATGAGATCCGAGTATGAACTGTATTAATTTAGAAATTATATTTAAGGTGCAAGTAGTCTTAAATATTTTTACCCCCAAATAGATGGCTCATAACTAATCTAGTACTTATCCAATAGTGGTTAGTGAATTAAGACCTAGTTTCTTTCAACTAATGTTATCGATTTAATCATGATTAGTCAAACAAATATAAATATGTGAAGTATTTAAATGAGTAATACCTTAACAACTGGCTATGTGTCATATTCTTGTAGACATTGAGTTTAAAGTCACTTTTATTGAATTGCATATCTATCAGAAGCAATCAATGCAATGTATACAGTATCTTGACTCTTAGACCACTTAACATCACATGATTACCATTTCTTATGCTTGCTTATAGCTGTTTTATCTTGACTCTTAAAATCCTTTTGGTTATCTATCAATGAATTAAGGTATATGTTATAATTATTTGAACCCCCCCCCCCTTTTTTTTTTTAAATTTCCTATAGAGGCTCAAAAATTCAAGTTACATTAATACCTTCATTTATTCTTTTATTGGAAATAGAAAAGAGGCCCAATGCCTTTTCATATATACATAGGGTACTTTGCCCACCCTCATATTTATATATATTACATCCCCTCTAAGATCTATTTGTAAAACAATATGTATGTCTCCTATGAGTTTATTTGTAAATATGGATTTGCTATTTCTTGCTAAATTGGCATACATTTTTAGCAAATATAGGGAAATAATATATAGTGAGCATGTTTAAAGTGATTAAAAATAAACATCTATGAATCAAAAACTGAAAAGATTATTTATTCCTATGTAAATAAATAATTGCGTAGGATAAAATAAATAAATTTTTCAAATTTTTTCATGTATTAATGACAATGACTATGACTTCTTTATTCATCTTTAATTAGTACCATAAAAATAGTATGATGATCAAATTTGAGATCAATATGGGGCAAATTCCTGTAAGAATAATGCTAATAATATTTTTTTTTATTTTAACATAATAAAAGCTTGGTATTTATATATATGAGCTATGTTTAATTTAAAGTTTAAATATTAAATCTTATTTAATTATTATAATCAAGGTATTAAAAGAGAGATTCTGTCTCGAGCCTTGTATAGTTGATTATGAGTAATAACTCCTAAAGGCCAGATTCCATCTGGCTACTAAATTAATTTTATTCTGAATTACCAACAATGTTGACAAAGGTATGCTAGTAAATACCAGAGCTCCCAATAATAGATGGATTCATTTTTTTCTTGATCCTTTGAACAACATTTATAGTACTTTAATTCATAACTTGGAGAGTGGGCAATTTACTCCCTTTATTTACATATATGTTTATATATTATAATGGTCGGCGTGTATTGGTATTGGAGTCTTACCGTATTTGCTGTACAAGGGCACCACTAGGCCATTTATACATGGAAAATTTATATAGTAGGCAGACACTTAAGTAAGATCCAAAAATTTAAATAAATATGACTGAAATGCCCCAGTCACTAGCTCGTGGAGCAGCAGAGATAATATATATTTTAATTTTAAAGAAATAAAGATAATAAAAAATAAGAATAAGCCACTGCCAGATTAACAATACACAGAAACATTTATTTTACACATATATAATATTCAGCATTATTTATTTTTGTATAACTTTTACTTTAGAACTTAATTTGATTTACATTTTTACTTTTTATTTTATAAGTTCGCACAGATGAATTCATTAATATTTTATTAGAGTGTCGAGTATGGATAGACTACATAGATTGCACTTGAAAAAGAAAATATTCTATATCCCTTATTTAACCCTAGGCCAAAAGTTCACAGTCAAACTAATGCCAATCTGTCTGATATATCGATGTATTCAATGCAACATGAATACGACAGCACAATACCATACTGTCAGAAATGTACATCTGAACAGCGTGGTTATAGAAAAAATTGTCCCTCATCCAGTGCAGGAATGCTACGTCTGTCTTGCGAGAAGAACAATACAAAAAACAAACTCCATAGGAAGGGATGACGGCCTTTTTGCTGACTTACGATCCCATTCCATAAGCTAAAGGGATGATCCAAGGAGCAGAGAATACTGTCTGACTCCAATGGTCAATAAGAAATAGGCTTATTTTGCCCAAGTGTGGTATATAATGTGATCCTGTACTTAGCGGATCTTCATGCTACATTTACTAATTACACCGATACATCCAACCCATTAACCCAATTTAACTGTGAAACAAATAACCTAAGATCAACCCTCCCTTTAATTAAACTAACATAACTTTATGATCTATGCAGCCATCCACACCCAACTTAAATTTAACATTTATTAAAAGTTTAGCTTAACAGAAAAAAAAAATCATAATAAACACTTAAAAGAACAAAAAAAATAAATTAATGGAAATGATTTTAAAACTACATATGATAAAAGTAATTATTAATAAATGATTTAGTTGGTCAGATAGGAATTTATATTTCTATTTAAATACTGGAAAAGTTTTATAGTTAAAGTTCATTAGTTATATAAAGTTCTTACGGTTTTAAAAAAGAAAGTCCATACTTTTTAGTTGCTTGTAATTTGGATCCCTTTGTTTCTAATTCCCATGATGTCCTGGGGAGACCGGTATACTGTTTGCCATTCTATCAGTATTCATCCAGAGGTCCTTTGCTCTAGCTGGTATAGCTCTTTGCAGGATCTTATTGCAGGACCCTGATGTCTTAGGGTCCGCAATATAGGAAAACGATATTTCATTTCTTTTTTTAGAAAAACTGAAGGGATTGAAAGTGCATCTTTTCAATCCCTTCTCCTTCAACTCTCCCAGACCTAACACATATAGCACACCTAATAATTTATTTCCAATCTTTTCCTTTTTATATTAAAATTGTGGATTGACTGAACATGATGTCATGATGATGATGATTCTTTCACTGTGGTCCATTTCCTGAGGGATTTTTTTTTATTGGCTATTCTGTTTTTATTGTTTTTCTCTCCTATCTGACCTTTAATTATAAATTTTGAGATGCCCAAGGGCTAGTTTACTTAAGACTAATTAAAAATAATCATTTCCATTTTTAGCCTTTTACACAATAGTAATTAAATTTTGTACATTCTTAAAGATATATTTTTATCTTTAAATCTTTAAGCTTTTGTTGAAAATTTAGTTTTAAAATACTTTTTTTTTAATAAAGTTTTCTTTTAATATTTTTCCATCTGTGTGATTTTATATATGTACGAGTTTAGATTACTTTTAATTTTTAATTTTAAAAAACAAATTTTTATTTGCGAACTTTTTAATTTTAATTTCTAATTTTATTTATTATAATAATGTAACAGCATGTGTGTCCATTACAATTTATTTATATATTGACAATGATATACATAGATAGTATAAGAATATTAATTTTTTACTATCCTCCTTTATTTTTAGTCATTATCAATCTTCTGCAAGATGAAAGTCTCCAAATTTAATCCAATTTCTCCTATCAATAGCTTCTCTCTCCCCATTCCAACAAACATTTGTATGTCATCCATACATATCATTTGTGGTCTCTTTTAAGTCTTTAATAGTTTTTTTAAAAAAACCAGTTTAAGACTTAAACTATCTATCTATGGTTATCTTTTCATCAACACATCTCAGCAGCATGTTTATTTTGTAAATGATATCAGTAATACCTGTTTGTTGTCTGACTCCTGTATTTCATTTTTGATTTCCTTTGATATTCTTAACATACATTACTTTTCTATTAATCATTTAGTCATACATAAAGTTATGCATTGAATAATCAGTAAAGCTAAATGTATATAAAGGAATAAAAAGAAAGTAAATTACAATATGCATAATTAATATTTATATATTTATCAGAAATAATAAAGCAATTAAATTTAACATTACTTTTTTCATCTCATTATTTTATTGTTAACAGTTTAAGTGAATAAAAATAAAAGGATATCATTTTTATTAATTTTCAAAGAAAAGTTGATATTTGTTTTTTAGGATCACGTTTATAAATTAATATTTTCTCTTTTTTCTTTCTTTTTTTTTAGTGTTGCATGTATGTTGTGATATCTTACACTATCTATAATATTTCCCTAACCTGAAGTTCACATTATAAAATTGAATATTCCTATGTATGTGGCTTTGCATTTGAATAGAATTTATGATCAAGTAGAAGTATTTTTTCATATAATTGTTTTTAAATTAATTTTAGGTGTTTAATTTAAAAATATTAAAAGCTACAAAAGTATTTTAAAATGTGTACTTTTTATTTTAACTAGAATGACATTCCCTACCACAACATATAAAATTACTTTACAAATAACCTTTCTGCTTTACAAAATACTGTAAGTGCCACCATTTTGTAAAATTTGACTTTTGCAAGTTGACTTACATTACAGAATTTTATGAATTTCCTGATATTTAGGAATGAAAACAAAAATTAAAGTAGATTCATTTGTTTTCTACGAGAATAGTTCTTTGTGAGGTTAGAACACAAACATAAGTTTATAAAACATTCAAATGATTTCTATGTAAAACTTATGATTTATAAAATATGATAGGTATTACCACTGAGAATTTTCTTAAAAAGTGTTAATTTTTTTCTTAGCTTTGGTCAAAGAAATTTCTGTAGTCATGTTCCTTTAAATCATATTTTTACTGGCATATATTTGAGATATTTTGGGGTTTTTTTACAGCAAAATCACACAACTTCTGAATTTTGATTTTTTTAATTAAAAAACTATTCTAAAGAGATCAGTATAATTGAATAGGTGACAAAGTCAAAGTATTTTTATCTTGTCTTTGTATTTTATAGATTTAATCCTTTATACTCCATTTTGAGACCATTTGCAAGATTATTTCAAGAAAATTTTTGGTATAATTAAAAACTTGATTTTTTTTGTGAAATTTATTAAGATTCATGATTATTTTTACTTGGTAATCATGTGTTAATTCCTAAAATCAGAAATATACATGATTATCTTTTTATTTTATATGTATATGTTTTATTTTTAAAAATAGAGGTTAATAAATTGTAGCTTAATGAAAATAAAGAAAACTACAATGCTATAAACTGCATGTTTTATGAAACTGATTGCTAAACATTATTAGCTACACTGTGTTAGAATCTTTAAAGATATTCTAAAAAATAAATAGCAGGTTTACTATTTTAAACAGAACATTTATTTGTTAGCATTTTAAAAACAAATTCCAATTAAAACGATTTTGATAATTTTCTGAAATCATTCTGTTCCTGCCAACAGTTCGATGATGGAAACATCCTTTCTTGTCTTTATACTCATTACAAACTGGGTTTTTTAATAGTGAATGGGTGATTTTTACTGCTTTATTATCTAGAAATCATTCATTATTCAATCTGGCTATAGGTGGTGCTAACTAAATAGAGAGCTTTTATTTATAAATATTATTTATATCATAACATTTATTTATTTATAAAAGATAGTGGATTGCATATTTTCAAGATTGCCCATTAAGACAGTCTTGTCATTGTAATTGGGTAATAATGCAAGGTAGAATAATATATTTAAGAGCTCCATAGATCATGGTTGTCTGCCATTCCAGTGCTCAAACATTTTTGAACTCTTCAGTATTTAATGCCCCTTACAGTTTAGTTGCACCAACTCCAGCTATGTCCCTTCCAAGTTCTTATTAATTTCTTATTTTACCTATTCATATACATTTACTACTACTATTACTGCTGCTTCTAGTACTGCTACTATTGTAATGATGATGATGATGATATATATATATCCAGTCAATTTGAATTTTGGTGATCAATAATATTTTCCCAGAATCATCTGAGATTTTATTATTATTTTTAGTTTTGTTCACAGGCACATTTAATATTGTGCTGGTGAAATCTTTTTTTTTTTGCTGTCCATCTTTGTTTTTTTTCTTCTCATGAATGAGGTATTCTCATAATACGACCAAAGTAGGACAATTTCATTCTGAACATTTGTGTTTTAAATGAGTATTTCAATTTAATGTGATTAAGTATGTATTTGTTTATTGTCCTTGATGTCATAAAATAAATGTATCAGTAATATATTTTTTACTTTAATCACATTTTAATTTATCTGACTACACACACCCATACATATATAAGATGCAAACTTTTATTTTTTAAAAATGTAATTTTATGTGAAGGATTTTTTTTTTACATGTCAAATGCGTTGACTGGGAATCGAACCCGGGCAAGCTGCTAACTGCTACGCTACCAACGCTTGACAATTTTATGTGAAGGATTTCTTGTTGAAATTTAGAAATATTTAATAATTAATTTTTATTACATTATGGTTGTTTTGTTTTTTTTTTTAAAAAAAAGATTTATTGTTAAAAAAAAAAATTCAGATGAATAATTGAATTCGATAAAAATTATCTGTGATTAAATTCAAATATGTTTACTAAATTGAAGAAGCAGATAATTAGTTACTAACTAATTTTTGAGCTTCCTGTTATTTTCACAGATCAGTACCATCGATCTTTTTGGAATCTTAAGATTTCAATAGACAGTATTTTATTTTGCTTCATTAGCAGTTAAATTAATTTTATTCTACATATAATCATTCTATATTAAATGCTTTTATATTTTTATTGTAGTTATTGTCAATAAATAACAACTCTTATTAAGGTAAAAAATGCCATGCTGCTTTGAAAAAAAGAAATTTTGTGAAGTTTCTTTCAGTATTCATTTAATCTACATTTTTTATTTTTTGCTACAATTTATTATAAAAATATAAATACTTTTTGTTTACATTTATGTATTTATTATTTGTTATTTAACTACAGAAATGCTATTTATATTTACATATTTTAATTGTTGAAAAATATAATAGTTTACACAGAGGAATCAGGATATGTTTTTACATTTATCAAATAAAATATATAAATTATATTTTTTTATATTTCTAAAAATGTACATAATAAAAATATGCTAAAGCTACATTTTAAAACAAATTACATCATTGAATAAGCCACAAAATAGATATTAATTAGAGGAAAGTTTATTAAAATCAGCACATTGAAAACATTTGTGTGTTCTGCCTAGAGATTTTGATTTTTTTGATTGTTTTTTGAGTGATTAAATAAAATACAAATTTGTTTGGAATCAATTCTATTATCAGTTGATAATTTTGATGTTGTTTATAAACAATTATTCTTGTCTATTGTTTTAATAAAAATCTGTGCATATGTACAGTATCTATTAATTTGGATGTATTCCTTGGATAAATGGTTTTTGTGTTCTTTAGATTATTTAAAGTAGCCCTATGTTAGAGGATTAAAAAATTTCAGTTAGAGAGTCAAGTATTTAAAGTTATTTTGGTTGAAATTATCTAGGTCTGCACAACTTATAAAAAAGTATATTTCTTTTTTAGATTTATGACTGAGAAAACATAGTAAATCTCAGCTGAGTAGTTTTACAGAGAAGCTTCATCAAAGAAAGAGTAACGGTTTAAAAATAAGAACATTAGAACATCTTGCAGGTGATCTTGCTTTCTATCTCATTTCAACAAAAATTTTATTAACAATAAATAGTGATTATATACTAATAAAGGATAGATAAATGAATAAATTGTACAATAATATGATTGTATAATGTTCTATTTGTTATCTGGCTAGATTTTGTTATGAGAGTACAATTGTTATACTCTTATGTGGTTAGGTATAGTGATGAGATTCTAAGAACTTGATTAATGGAATAAGCATTTTTTATATAAACATGAATATTTTCTTTTAGAATTTTCTATTCTATAATGCTGGGTAGGTGGGAGTTGATAATCAGGAAAAGGAAAGAGCAGTTAAAGACCAGGTGTCATCAAAGACTTTACTGGAGGCCAGGAGCTGGTCACGTTTCTTGATTTTTTTGAGCGTTTGATAAAACAATGGTATGATTTGTGGCGGGGGTAATTCCATGAGAGTTTTGCATCTCACTATCAATATGGAATAAAGGACAAAGGTAGAAAGCCTTATTATTGAAAAAAAAACCCATTATGAATGGCATTTTCAAGTGAGAAAATCATATCAGGTCTTATGTTGGAATTGATTATAATTATATCTTTCAGTGTTTTAAGTCTTGGGCACTGGTGTATAATATGGTCTATGGTTTCATTTTCATGAGCACACAGACCACATATAGGGTCAATGCTGGTAAAACCTCTTCGGTGATAAAGGAACCAATTCATGGGAAGCGCATTAAGATTTATTTTAATGATGAAGTCAAGGAATTTGGGTTCCAGACTCCATCTTTTAAAGTGTGAAATGAGTCTTTGGTTGGTTACTTTTAGGCTGGTTTTTATGGGTTGTTGATTATAGTTGATTATATTGTATGCTTCCCATAAGGTGATTTTTTTGTTAAGGTTAAAGGGCATTATTGGGTTATAAAGTTGTAGGTGGTCTATTAGGGAGGCTATCCATGAACTGGCAGAGGGCGGAGGATGATCTGTCGGTGTATTTTTTTTAATAATGTTGGAGTATCCACAGGAGAGGATCAGATTATGTAGAGTGTTGTGGGTTTTCTGTAAAATTATTGCTTGTATTGAGTGGAATGACAGTCCATTGAACCTGCGTGGTCGTTGGATGCCTCGCAAGCTAATAGCAACTGTCCTTCCTCTCCAAAGAAGTTTGGTACATAATCGGTTGATTTTATTTTGAAACTGTTTAGACATTTTTACAAATGGAAAGTAATATGAGATTTTTGGCATTATGATCATGTTGAGGAGGCCAACCTTTCCATATAATGAAAGTATACTCTAGAGAGTGACATGGTGATGGCTTCAGTTGAATGGAGGATTGCATCTTGAATCTCTCTTTCCATTGCAGTTAGTGTTTTGAAGATTGGGAAACCTAGGTATCTTTGGGTTTTGCAGAAAAGGGAGAGTTAATTTGTTTACCAGACATAATCTTCCAGATGGAAGATTTTTTAAAGTTTATTTGTAGGCCAAGTTTCGCTGTATTTCTGTTTAAGATGTTCATGAGATGGGGAAGGTATTTAATGGTGGGAAGAACAACCATGATGTCATCTATATATGCAAATACATTGAAGTTTTTATTGAGAGAGGGATTTCTATCTCATCTGAAAGATATGAAGCAATAACAGCAGTTTATATACTTTTACAACACCGCGATATTTTAACCAAATTTTTATTGCCATCAAGTCAGATACACATGTAGAAGCTTTTAATAATGAATGAGATTAATTATTCTAATTTCTTCAGAAAGCCTGATATTATAAATAAATACTTTATATTTTACATTTTGTTAGTAAAAACAGTCTACATTTTTATTTTTTTAAAAATAAATATTCAAAATTTAAACACGTTTTAAGACTTTTTTTTTACTCTCCCAAAATTATATGACCATGAAGAGCAAATATTAATTAAGAAGTAAATGAATTTGTAATGAGTGTTAAAATATGAAATAATAATTGCAGAGAATGGATTAAGAGAATTCAATTGGCATATTTTGTAAATAAATCACGTGGAAATTAATATTTTTAATAATAATTTACAAGATTAAGGACATTAGAATTTTACAGATTTTAATCAATAAATATCAAATGTATTATTTTTAGGGAAATGATCATTTTTTCTTTCTAATTTAAATTTAATTATGGAGATTTAAGATTTTGTTTATCCTAATTTAAGAGAGTGTATATTATTAGCAGTAACCTGCACAGTTTTGTACCCACTGAAGTATGAAGTTCCTCAGATTGATTCTAGTTTTGGCATTTTCAGTGTTCGAATTTCATACTAATTCCCGAGCATTAAAACCATTCATTATTGTTACTATTATTTGTTATTAGGGTTAATTAAAAAGACTTTTTTATCTTTTGAATTACTAATTGGCTGGATTTTTTTATACGAATTATGCAAATAAGATGGTAGCCTATTCTATATCATTTCTAGAATGCAATTGATTGAAATATTTTGGGGGTAATAATAGTAATTATTGGAACTGAACTGATTTCTCTGCATTTTAAAGTCTCATTCTTTTTTGTTATGGTTAAGTGATTTTCTTGCAGTTTTAGATGCAAATACATGATGTATGATCATAATAGAATGTTCTCTGGTGATAAATATTGAAGCTTAATTGGTTTTCTAGATTATCATCTTAGGATTCTGTCTAATTCTAAAAAAATAATAATGGACAAAAAAGTTAAATTTATCCATTATATAATATATATAAAGAGCCTGCTAATAGCTCTAAACAAGCTTATTTATTTTATTTTTTATGATAAATGCTACAAGAGGAAATACCTGAAGCCTTTATCTATGATGGCCCTCATCCCCAGACTGGTTTCGAGCTATGGCTCTCATCAGTGAGGAGCTAGGACATTAGATTCAATATATATATATATGTAAATATATATATATATATATATATATATATATATATATATATATATATATATATATATATATATAATGCGCAGCTATTAATATATTACACTTGTAGGAACTCTAACCATTAAAAAAAATCAATGAAGTCTTCTGACCATAATTGCAAAAACAATACCAATTGTTAATGTACGTGGGTTAGTCACAAATGTATCTGCACCAGTTTCTTTTGATTGCACTGCCTTATCAGTGAGGAACTATGGTGCCTTCACTTGTGATTTTCAGAATAGAAGAGCAGCATGCAATAGATCATTTTTTGTAATCTGTGAGTGGGTCTCGTGCCAATATTTATCTAAGATTTTGTGCATAATAGGGAGAATGTGTTTTGTTGTGAAGTGTGTATGAATGAATAGAGATGTTCAAGGAAGTTCATACAAATGTCAGCCATAAAGGAATTGGGTGGCAATTTTGAAGTATAGTCCTGATCTTGCCTTATCTACCTATTACTTGTTTAGTCTTTTGAAAACTGGTGCATTTATGGCTTGCAAGGTCAACCTAAAATATTTTTCAAAGAGGGAATACAGAAGCTTGTTGATAGATGAACAGAGTGTGTTGAAAAGCAAGGCGGTTATGTTAAAAAATGATGTATTTGTCTTTTCTGAAAGTTGATTAAAATAAATTATACGGCCAATGTGTGGATAATTTTTAACTCACACTCTTATAATTAAAATGAACAACGAGGTAATATCTATCATGTAAGCAATGTTTATTGAATAATTTTTCAAAATAATTCCAGTCTAATAACTGTAAAAAACAACAAACAAAAAAATATTATTGCTGGTATTAATCCAGGCTCATACATCATTTTAATCCCACATAAAATTTTATATGATCTATAATATTTTAATTTCTTGTTAAAACGAGAATAATTATTGTTGCCACTAATAAATTAGGCTCTATATCAACTTGTATCTATTCCAATTACAAATATATTCCAATTCTCATGCAATAATTCAATAGGTGATTCTTTTTTTTTTTTTTTTTCATATGTCAAAGCGTTGACCGGGAAGCGAATCCGGACCAGCTGCTTGGAAGCTGCTGAGCTAACCGCTAGGCCACCAACGCTTGACTAGGTGTTTCCCCCCCCCTCTCTATGATGATTAAAATACGCATTTAAGGACGTTCAAAAAATCAAAATAAACACTGATATAAATTCAGTACAGGATCAAAAATTGAAAATACTTAAATTTCGATCTGTTAGTAATATTGTAATCACACTTGTTAATATTGGCAAAGTTAATAATAATAAAATCGCAGTATTTTTTCCCAATTAAAGAAAAAAAAAGAACTCACTCAAAAATGATTCCAAACGTTTGTATTTTAATTACAATTAATTGTATTGAGCTTTCAGTAATATTGTATAATTTTCTGCTTTCTTTTGTGCTGCTCTGTTTGGCTGAGTTGTTTGATACGCGAGCAGGTTGATTGAATCAAGATATTGTCAAGTATTTTATTTGGCTATAATTGAAACCAGTGAATGAACTCTATTTGTTAAATATCTATGAAATAATATTATCAAATGTAAAATTAATTTTAAAACAGAAGTGTAATCGAATTATGTTATAATGTATTGGTTTTAATATATAATATATTAAATAATGTGTGTATTTTTAGAACTTTGACAAACTGAAGATAATGTTGATGATTGGGGACGTTTTATATATATATGATATGAATTTAATATACATTGTTATTTGATTATAAATTCTTCTCATTTGTGGTGATAGTTTTTATATACAAATGCTTGAAATGTACGCTTTATATGGACTAAATATTTGAAAACCAGACACTCTTCACAAACCTGGGAGCATAATTGTATAGGGGATTTGAACTCAGATTTTCAAGCATCCTTCAACTATCCACACTATCTCATACAACTGATACACATGACCACACACATGTAGAAAAGATAAATAATCACCAATATACATATTTCGTGCTAAATCAGCACTCATTGGTTGATCCAGATTATCATCTCTCACATATATATATAATCAGTGCTCATTTTATATTAAGATAGCAAATCTTCATACTTTAATGGACAGGTTTCAATCCGCTCCAACCTCCAACTTTTCAGCCATCCATATCATTGAAAATCTGATGATGAAAACTCAAATTCCATGCTGATGCTAATATTATTGCCTATATCTTTATACGGACTGGAAATTTTTAAGTTATTAAAGTTGTACTGTGTTCACAGATTGCCCCATTTTTTATCATAATGTTTTAAAAAGTAAAATTAATATTTTGTTGAGGTGATGAAGTGAAGTTTAGGGTTTGATGCTTATTGATGTATAATCGGAGTGAAAGAAACTGTTTTCTTTTTTTTTCTAGTCAAATTGGTTCTTTGGATAAATTATATTTATTGAATTACTTATGGTGAAGGAGTGACAAACGTTCAATAGTGAGTAGTTATACCAAGATTTTCCATCTGAATTTTAGACACATATCATTAGCAAATCACATCTATAATTCAATCTTTTAGCTTTACTTTTTAACTTTTCTAAAAATAATATTGGGATCTTATCTATTTATTTTTGACTATGAAAAATAAATCATTATTTTATCTGCCATTAATAGTAATAGCAAAGCACATAATTTTTCATTTTATATAACATGATAAAATGAGAAACTTTCCATACTAGCACTATCTTTTTTTGTTTTTGTAAAATTTTAATGGAAATTTTATATTAATATTAAGACAAGTCAGACTATAATGCACATTTTCTAAGATATATGGATTCTAGTTAATGTATTTTTTTTATTATAATTTGAATGATGTCCACTAGGTAGAGTTGCTATAAAAGTTTGTCATGTGATTTTTTAAAAGGAGACATCTTGATAAGTCATATAAGGAATGAAACCCTTATTTGTATTTTGAATAAATTTTATTCATTTTAACATTGTTTATTATCCGTTTTGTTTACGATTTATTAATATTTTAAATTTTATAATGAAGACAATATTATGGACAATTTTTAAACTTGAAATTTGACCATCTGAAATGAAATATGAATCCAGTTGTATAGAATAATTTTAATTTTTTATAAAAATGAAATAAGTATTTTACCCATAACAAAAAAAAAGTTTTCTCTTCAATTTTTAATATAAAATACAAAAAATTATTAATAATTAATTTATTTTTAAAGAATTTTATCGATAAATTTATATCTTTCACAATAGGAAAAAATTAGAAAATGTATTTTATTTTTATTCAACAAACAATGAATGAATAGTACAATAGTATAAGAAAAATATTGAATTAAGAGTTTAAAATATAAAATGATATATATAAAAGAAATTAATGAATAGTACAATAGTATAAGAAAAATAATTACTGTTTCAGAAGTTCAATATAACCCATGTTAGTCAAATTCAAAGAACATTCTTACATAATTATATTAATCAGTTTGGGACCATTATAATTAAGCTGCTTCCGATTGGAAGTTTTCATAAAGAATAATATAGTTCTTTGATATTTAGTAGGTAATCATGTATTTGCAATAGAAAATCTGGGATCTAAGTGAAATCTTCTACAATATAAATTAAGAATTATTCTTTACCAATATAAATGAACAATATCTAGTGTACCATGAGTCCCATAAATGTCTCTAACAGATGTGGCTTGAGGTATAATTCAGTAAATCAGATAAAGTAGACAGTGTAAAAGCAGAACTGTTACCCTAAATAGAGTTAACATAATAAACTTTGACAGTAAGAAATAGAAATGGAAATTAAGGCTGAATAAAATAAAAATTTAGATTAATGGAAAAACAATTTAGTTTACGTAAAGAAGAACAAAGAAAGGTAAGATGTTTTGATCATGATATATTAACAAACTAAATATTAGCACAAATACAAGCATTATTGCAAAGCAAAAAATAGTTATAAAAACAGTAATATCAAAAGAATATGGAATACATTTATAAGAAATATATATGGCTTTTATTTTATTTAGATCAACTGATAAACAATTAAAAGCTAACCATTTATGCATTAAAAAGCTTGGGTAATCAGTGATTACCTGACACCTTATTGTATTTTAATTTGTAACTTCATTGTTTGCTGGTGATTGCCTTTATAAATGATTTTTATGAATCAAAGTTGAAGGAAATGCAGCTGAATATTCACCAACTAACAATCTTAACTCCTTTTGCTATTTAAGATAAAATCTGATATTGAGATCAGGCTGAGATTTTGAATCCAAATTAATATGCTAGGAAAGTCATATATATTTATCTACAGTTTAGTACACTCAGTTTTTTTTATTAACTATAAGCAAGTCAAGTTATTAAAATAGACTTACTTGGGTTCAAAGCAGTTTGAATGTTTGATTTTTAATTTGGAATAGTAAAATGGAATTATAAATATTTTCTAGATACTCGATTGCATTATTTCCAACTTTGAATCCCAAAGTCTCATTGCTAAAGGCAAAATCCAGAAATTGGTTTGAGGATATATGCAATAATAAGTCTGTTAATAAAGATTACTCAAGCTTACAGTAGATAGGAGTAGAATGGAGAGCTGTTCTTCTTTTATCATATTGGGTAAGTTAGGAAATCTTTTCTGTTATTATTAACATTCCTAGTCAGGGAATAAGATGCCTATGGTTAATAAATAACTGAAAATACTAAAATATGTAGACTGTGAATTGAAATCAGATTTATAGTGAAAGAAGATGTGGAATAATAATCTTTAGGTTGCTTTGAATGTCTAGTTTTTAATTTGGAATAATAAAGTTATAGGTAGTTGCTAGGTGCTTGAGTATAATACTAATCCCAAGCCTCATTAGTAATGGCAAAAGCCATTAATAATTAATTTATTTAATCATAACATTGTGTAATTGTTTGTCAATATTGTATGTGCATACTGAAAACATTTATGCATATCTTTAAATAACAATTTATATGCTATTAGCTACTATCTATAAATTTTTGCATTCTCACTGATACTTGGAACCAAATGTTATAACTATAGGTGAACTATTGGGTATGATTATGGTGCTTGGTACTGCAAATGCATTAAATTAAATAAAACTAGGAGATTTTTTAATTTTATCTCTTATAAAGCATGTCCCCAAGTTGATTACATTTACATTAATGAAGGTTTTCATAATTATATATATATGAAAAACAAAAAGAAGTTTTAATCATGTTAAAACCTGCTGACGCTTGTATTTATGATCATAAATACAAGCGTCAGCAGGTTTTAACATGATTAAAACTTCTTTTTGTTTTTCATAAATCTACCTTTAAAGGTTTCCGCAATGATATAGATTGCAGAGGCTTTGACTATGTGGAGAAGCTGAACTGAGATCAGACCCATATAGCTATCTAGCTTGTTTGGCTGAATTTGAAGACTTTATCGGTCTGAAAAATTTCATGCTTGCAAACTGATAGAAACTCTGTGCATAAACACTTGGAGTCAGTTTTTAGATCTAGTTTCTTGACTCTGTCTTTCACTGATGATAGCAAATAGCTTGAAATCAGCTGATCTGAAAGTGGGCTAAAATGAAAGAGATAGTTAATTCTGACTCTTTGATCGTTTATGTAAACAAATGCTTGATCGTGTTTTTGGTAAAAACGCCATCTATTGATCATATATATATATATATATATATATATATATATATATATATAAAGAGAGAGAGAGAAATAAAAACTTTGGATATAGTTATTGTGCAAATTAAGAACAGATTGAAAACATGCTATTACATTTAAACGAAGAAAACAAAAGATTATAAAGCAACTGACTTTAAAATTGATAATAAAAAATCAATTACAATCTTGCCATCATCAAAAGATGTAGCAAAAGTTTTGTCATAGACTAATTCTGAACAAGGTTGCAATGTAAGATCTTGAAAAGGATGTTCGAATACAGGGATATTAAAGTTCAGTATTAATCAGTACCTGGATTTATTTTAATGATCTAAGTGAAAATGGGTTTTGATATTTTTGAGTTGTATTGTTGTTAAAGACTTTAGGGAATATTGTTGGTTTTGGAAACAATGAGCTATTAGATCTAATCTTTCCTTAAAGCCAGTTGAAATAATTTTATTGAAAATTATAGTACTAAATAATCTAGTATTTCATCAGAAAAGTGTATATGTTTATGCAAGTCATGATTGTATAAAGATAAGTAGCAAAAAGGATGAACAGCTCTAAGATGCATTTATTCTATCACAATATAAAATTTGCCTTTGAGCAGTCAGATAAGCCAGAGAGTGGAAAGACAGAATTGGATCCATCATATTTCCAAATTTTTTCCAAGAAATTATTATCAGAAGATTAGTGGGTAATCACTAAAAACTTAATATAAAATAATAATGTAATAAGCAGAAGTCAGTATTAATGTAATTATATTTTATTTTTATATTAAGAATTCCATATTTAGCTTTCTTATTACATTCTTGCATCATTGTAAACTTGCCTGTTCACTGCCCACGTCTAGAACAGCCATTTGAAACAATAGTTATTCCACAGAATTGCACTGTTTTCACATTATTATAATCAAATAATACTCTCTATATATTTATTGCAATTTGCATAGAAATCATTATTTGTTGTTTTCTGGGTCTAATACAGGTCACTTCCGCCTTTCTTTTTATACAAATTATTTTAGAATTTTTTATTCATTGCAATAAAGAACTAACCATCAGAGAATCCATCGCTTAATATTTTTTTTTTTCATGGATCAAAGCATCAGCTGGAAAGCGAACCCGGGACAACTGCTTGTAAGGCAGCTGTGCTAACCACTCGGCCACCAACACTTGACAAAAAGTGTTTTATGGTCTTAAAACAAGCTTTGAAACGTTTTAAATGCAAGATACCAATTAGTGCTGGACTCATTGTGATTAAATCCAATCTAATAAATTTCCATGTTTTTAATTAATATAGTAATTTTATATTTATATCTCATATATATAATAATGTATATCTAAAGAAGAGACTATGCATCTAAAAAGAAGTTGAATTATTTCATGGTTTATGTTTAATTAAAGAAAACAGATATATTAATTACATCTAACTTAAGTATATACACTACTCTTGTATTTAAATATTAAATAAACAATGTATTTTTGGAGGATTGGTGCAGAAATGTTAATACTTGTAAAACAAAGTAAAATATAATAAATATAAAAGTTTAGAAGTTATAAAATATTTTAAATGTTATGGACCTATATTTTAATTTTTTCTGAACTAATTTTCAACTCAGTCCAAGACCCTGAAGATAGATTTTTTTTTTTTTTTTTGCAAAAATGTTCATTTGATTAGTTTATCAGTTTGCATATTAAAACGGAGGCAAAACTCTCCATACAGTAGCGCCTTCCAATGCAAGCCTAAGTAATCAATGGATGCGAGATTTGTGCGTAAAATCCCTATCATTCAATATCCCCAGACTAGTTTCTAGTTTGTGGCTTTCATCAGTGAGGAGTCTTGATCTGAGAGCACTGCATCTGATTATATATTGTTTAGTAGTTTACATGTCTTGACACAATACACATGACCTACCGAGCAACTAACGATTCAGTTAATTTTATGCTAATATAGAGAAAAACTGGATGGCATAGTATTTTTAATGTGTAAAGAAAGTTTTATGTTTGCTTCACTTAACGCTTCCGCAGAATTTTTTTATAGTGCAATTAAAAAATCTTTATTTTATTTTGAATATCAGTAACCGTATAGTTTTAAAAAATACATTTATTGACATAATAAAATTGTACAGATGAATAATAAATGCACTTTGTTAATGTTGGCTCATCCATTGCTGACATTGGTCTGGTAGATGTATGCCAGAGCCATTCTCTGCACTAGCAGGTTGATAAATGATTACATACATTCCATTTTTTTGGTATAGACCACCCCTTTTAAGATTGGCCCAATAATGCTAACCTATCAGCTGGGATACATGTAGTAAAATGCGTTTTTTTTTTTACTTTAAATATTAACATTTTATGCAATTATATCATTAATACTTTGTGAATATCTTTGTTACTGATTCATGATTTTTAATTGTCGTTTTTTTTTTTTTTTTTTAGCACTTGCTAAGCACAATATTTTTGAATGCGTCATTAATTTTATACCTCCCTTTTATAAAATATGTCAGATTAGCATGATTTATATTCGACATTAAACTGATATAAACTTCCAATGTATAACAATAATTACCCTAAATAGAAAAATAATTATTTACCTATATTTAAAGGGAAATCATACATTCTTTCCCACTATATGAGTACTAAATAAATTTTATACTGATTCAGTTTTATAAAACATTTTATTTTTTCAACTGATATTTTGCTGATTCCGTTTAGATGTCATGTTAAAGCAGAAGGAAGTTTAAGTATTCCGAAACTTAACCAAGGAAAAAAAAATGTTAAATTTAAATGAGTTTCTACTTTTATCAGGAGTACAGAATAATATCTCATAATTTTAAAAGTGTCAAAGGGCAAATCATGTGATCATTTATAAATACATGTTCTAAATTTCTTGCTTCCTGGTTTTTTAAAATTTTTAATGACAGGTATGTGTATCCATATTTGTAGAATACACACGTTTATCTATATAATCTAAATTGATTATTGGGGGGAGGGGTTCTCTTTGGGTCACAAAAAAATAGAATTGATTAATAAATTATTAATGTGCTTAATAATTGTCTGAGAGATTATAATGGGAGCATTTTATTTGTAATTATATGTTGTTTTTCTAGAAAAATTTATACTTTCTAAATATATTCAATTGTTAGTAATAGTATCCTGTACTCTATATTATATATGATATAACATAGTAAGTAATGTAATCCTCCTCTGTTCTTCAGGTGTTGCTGGCCTGACTGGTGACAGTATTAACATAGAAATCAATCACATACCCTTTATTTGGATTTATGAATCCTGAATTTAAAATGATACTCTAAACTAGTAGACTTTTCTGTCAAATGAATTAATCAGTAGAAATTTTATAATCTTTCTAATTTCTCCATTTTTTCTTAAGGGCAAGGTTAAAGAATGATTTTCAAATATTATGAATTGCAATAGTAAGATGACTTACTGAATTATTTTCCATTATCATATGAGCAGCTTCTTTAAATCTTCTTTTTGCCCCCCCCCCTTTTGTCTAACATTCATGTCTTTACTCAATCTAACATATTTGATCTGCAATTTTAGACACATCTATTTTTTTCTAATCCTTATTTTATATTCTTTCAATCATTTTTCAGCGAACTGAATAATTCGTTGATAAATGCCCTTCCCTCATTTATATAACATTTTATGATTAGTTGCTCTTGAGGTTATGAGATGACCAATCATTCAATGGACCAAACATGAGTTGTTTTTTTTACCTTATATGAAAATCGATACAAGATCTATTAATTCCTGGGTCTACTGTTCTATTGCTGCAATAAACTGCTCAAACAATTACTGGATATTAATTATTCTTGAATATTTGCATATATTGTTTAGACAAAATATTAGGAATTCTTAGCATATTAAAATGCATTACATTTTTGACAACTATAAAATGAAAATATATAAGTGAACCCACAAACTATGCTATACTTTGTTCCAAACAATTCTCATGTATATCACATATTGTGTATAATAGTTAGCATTCTGTTGACAAGCTTTGATGACAATATAGTATTATTTATTGTACTGTAAGTGGAATATTCAATGTACATATGTAGGTTGTATATATTACAAAAAAATCAAATTGGATGTATTTTTAATCTAATGCTTGAATATCCTAGCATCTCACTGATGATACCAGTAGCAGAAACTGGTCTGGGGTTGGGGATATTCTCAAAGCTTATTTTGCGAGCTCTATATATAACAGGTTGTATATATATATAATATATGCTTTTAGGGTGTATAATATGCATTTATAAATTAAAGTTATAATTTAAAATTAAAAAAAAAAGTATTTTCAATACTATGTGCCAGTTCAATCAAAAAAATAATAAAATTTACTTTCTGATGCAATACAAAATCTTCAACCATAACATTCTTATGGTTTATATCATTTATCTGTAGATATAAGGCTTTTTCTGTTTTAACCAAAAATTTTTCCTTACTTTAGTTACAACTTTAATTCTTTCTGGGGCCCATGAAACATTGGATGAATCTGTCTTTATAATTTCTCGATTGAAGATTCATTCTTTTGAAACTTATGACCCACTTCAGAATATGGTATCTTCCCTTACTAAATCAATGATTGTTCTAGAAAACATTTTATTAAAGGTATGATATGTGCAGTATATAAATAAAACTGTTTAAAAAAATGCCATGAAAATAATTATGATACTAAAATATATTTAAATCATGAAGAAACAAATAAGTTCACATTTGAGTATTTGAGAATATTATATTTACAAAAAAAAACAAAAACAAATGGCTGCCACCATTATAAAAACATGATTTAAAAAGTTCACATTTGAGATGAAATGTGATATTTCAAAGGCAAAAAAAATTACTGTCTTTATGCTGAAATTTGTAAAACGTTAATAAGTTCATAAATTTTTTGTTTATTTACATTGGGGTAACAGAGGGGGTTGTGTACTTTGATACAGCTAAGATTTTGACTTCATTGTACAGATGAAACATTTTTATTGTTTTTATTTTTACATATAGAATTCTAGAAATGGTAATGAACTTTGATTATCTGGCACAATCTCTGAGCCTTTCTGGATACATGATTATTCCAAATTGAAAGTTTACATGCAAGAAATCTCTTACTCCTTATCATACATTCCTTTGTCTTATGATATCTAAATGCTGCAGAAAATATAGCAGTTGTTAAATATTTATAACAGTTATTAATTTTAATATTATTGGATATACATTTATAATATGTTCTGTTTATTATATTAAACATTCAATTTTACATTAAAAAAACACTTTTTAAATAAAAACAGTTAAAAATTATTTATTTGTTTATTATTATTATTTTTTTTTTGTAATGTTGCACTTTCCAGGAAGTAATGCTTAGTAATGGGAAATGATTTGGGTTTTTTCTGAAGTTATATATATATATTACTAGCTTTTTAATAAAGATGAATTCTTGTCTCAGCATCCCTAAGATTATGACACCTCCCCTAGCAATTAGAGCTGCATCATGATGAAGTGATTTACTCATATTTTACAATTTGACATAAAATATCTTACCATTTTAAATTAATCTAGGATCTTAAGCTAACAATAGTTAAATGTCTACTTACTAAAGAATATTGGGTGGCTAGCTTGGTTGCCCTGGGACTAATGATGTAACAAAAATTCTAATGTCTGTTTGGGATAAGAAAAAAATTACAATATTCACCATTTTAGACTCATACACATTTTACTGGCATGGTAAATTGGTACACTAATTATTGTACCATGCTTTTTAAGAGATCACATGATATTTAAACATTAAGTGATAGGTTGGGCACAATAGTTTGTTGATTTCATCTAACTAATTTTTTTTTTTTTACTTTGATCAGTTGAGAATGAATTCTGGAATTAAAACTACACAGAAATTGGAAATATATTTTAAAAAGTGTCAAACATTAGCATAGCTGCCTTCCAAGCAGCCGGCCTGGGTTCATTACCTGGTCAACACATTTGACATATGAAAAAAAAAGTTAGTAATCAGTCATTAATATTTTCATTCTAATTTTTAGACAAAAGGAAAATCATGAATTAAGTAGGATATTCAGACATGCCAAGAAAATGCAAACTTATTGCCTAGATCTGTTAACTTTATTAAATTACAGGCATTTAAGTAGTCCTTCACTAAAAAAAAGGGTTGTTTTTTTATCTCTGGTGTTCGCCATGGGATGGTATTGATGCTAATCAAAAACATATACATATAACGATTCCGGGGCCGGACCTAAATGATCGATTTGATCTAAAAAGATCTGATTTCTTAGATTTGTAATAAAATATTCTACTAACTAATACAATTATATGATGTTAGTTTTTTCATTTTTGTAAATGTTTATTAATCTTATCTTGTTTTTGAGTTTGTGTGTGTGTGTCTTTAAAGTTACAGTGTTTTTCTAACTTTTTTTTTTTTGGACTTTATGTGTGTATTTTTAAAGTTAAGGTCTTTTTTTTTTGCAAGAGTAAATCAATACTTTTATTCAAAAGCAAGATGTAATAAGTAAATGTTTATTAATCTTATCTTGTTTTTGAGTTTGTGTGTGTGTGTCTTTAAAGTTACAGGGCTTTTTCTAATTTTTTTTTGGGACTTTATGCATGTCTTTTTAAAGTTACAGTATTTTTTTTGCAAGAGTAAATCAATCATTTGATTCAAAAGCAAACCTAATAAGTCAATATTTATTAATCTTAGATTGTTTTTGAGTTTGTGTGTGTGTTTTTAAAGTTACGGGGCTTTTTCTCATTTTTTTTGGACTTTGTGGGTGTCTTTTTTTAAAGTTATGGTATTTTTGGTCAAGAGTAAATCAGTCATTTTATTAAAAAAGCAAGACATAATTCTAAATCTATCAAAAGTAACGTCATTTATATACTACAATTTAGAATTGATACCCGACTACTATTAGTAAGGACCGTCATTGAAAGACTCAATTGAAAAATGATACCCGACTAATTTCCGTTTTCTTTTTTTTGTGGGACAGTAATGAATCAGAAAGTGGGTCGTTTTTGTTAACTCTGTCTACATAAAAAGGGTACCGTTATTGAAATACTAAATTTAAAAATGATAGCCAACTAATTTGCGTTTCTTTTGATAGTAATTAATCAGAAAGTGGGTTTCTTTTTTTTTTTTTTTTGGTAAATCTTGTGTATATATATAAAACCCTGTAATTCAAATACTCCATTGAAAAAAATCAAACCCTGTTGAATTTGCTTTCTTTCTTTTTTTTTTTTTAAGAGTAATTAATCAGGAACTGGGTTGGTTTTGTTAGTGTGTAGATATAAAAAGTAATCTTATTTTAAAATAATAAATGTAACAAAAAAAAAATAATAATAATACCCGACTAATTTTCTTTTTTGGACAAGTAATTCCTAATAATTAGACACTGGGTTGTTTTTGTTTGTGCGTATATATATATAGCAAAAGTAACTGGTCATGGACGAATTCTCGCGAAAACTACTTTTCGCGTGATCCTTGAAATTTTTCCATTCCGCACCCTTAACTCTTAGCCCGCCTCTTACGAGAGGTCTCATTGATGATTGACGTCACTCTAATTCCATTATTTTTAATGCTAGGATAACCGTTCTAGAGTCAATAGTTAGATTTTTAAAAGTTCTGTAAGATACTGCCCTCTTCTGAATTATTTTACAAGTAAAAAATCAATAAAACAACTTGTGAAGCTAAACAAAGAAGGAAGCTTGTCGCTGATTGGGTCTCAGCTGTCAAAGACATTCTGATTGGCTGGAAAGAACAAAGAAACCACCTGATCAAAGAAAATAAAGACGAACGCTAAGATTTTCATTTCGAATATGATAAACAAGTGTTTTAAACTATTATAAAAGAATTATTTGAGAAATTACAAATCATTTTCATAAAATATGCTAAAAAATAAAATTATTTTAGAAAAATATTGAAGATTTTAGTAAAAATATTTCAGATTTTAGCAAAAAAAATATTTTCTTTTCCGTAACATAAAACTGAAAAAAAAAAAATTCACGTCAGCAACTCTTTCTTATTCGTTACTATGTTCACTTTTAAATTTGCTGAAATTGAATATTTTATAATAAATAAATAGAAATTTATTTTTGAAAGAACTTTCATTCACTTTTATAACCTGACAAATTATTAATATACTTTTATAAACTAATCTAAAGTGAATATGATATTAAAGGTGAAAATGTTTTGATAATTGACTTTGTCTTCAGTTTGTGAGTTGGCCAATTAAAAGCTTTGATTTTTAGCTGACATGACCAATAATATAATTAGCAGTTTAAGAGTTAAAAGCAATTTTTGAGGGTTACCCATTCATAATGGAATCTTCAGGAGATGATTACTAAACTTACAACAGTAAAGTAAGTTACAACACATTAAAAAAAATAGACGTCTTATCAAATTTTAAAAAACTACGACTTTTTCAAATACACACACTCTCACACGAAACTACAGAGAAAATAGATATTCTACTATTATGAGAAAATGATGAACAAAATCAACTACTATGGCAGCCAATCAAGGCATTTCGTTTTCTTTGCTTTTAGCATAGAAAAAAAAAGCCATAATCGGTCAGCTGTCGGGAACTTTGTGTTTTATCATAGAAAGAAGTCTCATTTGTGTTGGCTTCTGTCGCCGCCACCACCTCCGTCCAACATAATGTGAGAACTCTTTTCTGCATTTATAATGTAGAAAATTTCCTCTTTTGTTGGGTGAATGCTGGTGAAACGGTATATTTCTAGGAATTGACCTAGAAATAGTGACATCTCGAGGCGAACACCAGGGATGAGAAAACAACCAAAAAAAGTCTCCTGATTTTTTGTCAGGTAATGTATTGGTAATAAATGTTTGTATGATAAGTAATTTTTAGTATGGTATTGACTCATTTTATGCCCTATACAAATATTTAGATCCTAAAGCTTATATTATAAAAGACTTACTAACATTTTGAGGTCATTTTTCAGATGTCTTTGTTCATATATTAAAAGTAGATGTGGTAGAGGATTAATTATATTTAAAAGTATATTCTCAAGAGTTTATCACTTTTCTTGTACTATTTGAAGTGTATAAATAAATATTTTGAATGTTTAGACCAGAATATCTTTTTTTTAACAGTTTTACTAGCTGAACATGCTTTTGACCACCCTTTTCAGATTCATAGCACTCATAATATGTGGAAGAAAGTGAAGCATTTAAGTAAGATCAAAGATATATAAATAACTAATTTATATGTTCCATTTTTTAGACAATGCAATATTGGTATCTTTTTATTGATAGCATGAGGGATTATTGGAAATAAATTGTGTTTTTAATTTTGTGTTTGGGTTCATAATGCAGGTTCACATTTACATGATCAAAAATGTGGTCTTATTCCAATTCATGCTCTAACATGGTTATATAGTCATCTATGTTGTGTTGTTCTGGTAGCAATATTTGCCCAGCATGCTACAAACGGACTTCTAAATAATACTAAGGATATGATACCTATTGCCACGAATCATGTACAAAATCAGATGCAACAATGCTGCTTATAGTGTTTTGTATTATGCAGAATCCCAGACAAATATTATTACCAGAATTGCACAACATAGATATAACCATACTAATAGTAATAGATGTGATATGTTGGACTATTTCCATCAGCCGTGAGTGAATGTTGAATGTATAGAAAATTTCAAACTTTATTTAAACTTTCTAAATACAAACAACTTATTAGTAATAGCACACAAATAGACAACATGGATCAGTAATTGCACTATTTGTGTGTTATTACTAACAAGTTGTTTGTATCTGGAAAGTTTAAATAAAGTTTAAAATTTTCTATACATTCAACATTCACTCATAGATGATGGAAATAGTCCAACATATCACATCTAATAATATACCATCATCACAAACCTTCAGACAAATACTAATAGTAACTCTGACTACAGGTCTGTCTTTCTGGAGCATGGACTGGAGTATGGTCCTATAAACATGTACTTTGTATGTCCCAAGAATGATGATCACAAATGTAAAATTAAGGAGATGTGGTTTATATCCAATAACCCTCATGCTATTAATAAAAAAAATACCAGTTTTACATTGATTAAAAAGTGGTAAATTAGCTATTTTCATATCTTTGCCCTTATTTAAATGCTACACCTCCTTTCTACAAATTATGAGCACTATGGGTCTCTCCTGGGCCTTTGAAAGCATACTCAGCTCGTAAAACTGTTGAAAAGAATTTTAGATTTTCTGGTCTTAACAATAAAAACATTTATTTATACATTAAAAATATATTACACATAAGAAAAAAGATGGATGCCATTTGGATTTATAATGTATATCTGGATTAAAAGTGACATGATAATCTGTAACCTAATTTACATTTTGTTTAAAAAAAATTTTTTTTTATTGATTAAAATATCTTTTATTTTAATAAAGTAAATCATATTCCAATTTAATAATTTATTATTCATTAATAAATTATTTATAATTTAGTATTAATGATTAATTATACATTAAAAATTAGTTTTGAAATAACCTTCAAATATTGATTAATTAAAACAACAGTAGTTTAAAAAAAAAACAATCTGTCTGTTTATACGTGATTCATTTTTAATATATTTCAGAATTAAAATCTGTGATTGCTAAGATGGAAATAATTAGCTTGCAGTTAGTAATATTTAATTTTAAATTTTATACCAATTTTTTTTTTTTTTTAAAAAAAAATATTGTATATTTATATACATAAAATAGGGAATCTGGATTCAATAGTAGAACATTTATGCAAATGACTGAGTTAGAATCCAGGCCAAATAAACTGGAAGGTTTTTAAAATACATTTGGGATGTTTCTTCCATGTATACTGCCCATAGCTAGCTCAAATAAGCATCCAACCTTGTTGGTAAATGGGTATCTAGCATTTTTTTTTTAGCTAGAAGGTAAAATGGATAGTTAACATGCTAAAGCCATCAATAGGCATTTCTGATATTTCATTTTATTTTAAATATCTATAAATGGCTTTTGGATAGCCTCGTTTAAAACATAATTGTTTTCTCTTTTTTTTTTGACGATGATTTAAAGTATTAATCTCTTTTTCATTTGGATAACAATGAAACTATATATATTACCATGATTGCTAATGCCTGAAAAATAAATAAGGAAAGAAAGTCAAAGACTGAAAGCCTTTAGATTAAAAAAAAAAAACATCTGTGTCGGTCAGCTTATGTCATTATTTTTACTTAGTTTTCTGGAACAAGTGCAATCTGTTTATATAATGTCAATAAACTTACCTAAAAGATGAAGGATATTGACATTGTTCTATAAAGTGCATAGTTTTTATAACAAATACTCCCAGAGATATATATACCTATAATGTGAGAATAACAGCTTTTTTTTTTATTTGTTAACTTTTTATATAAAATAGTGGACATGTGGCTTATATAAATAAATTCATGTTTTCTGAATTATAGATAATGATATTGATGGAAAATGCCAGCCAAAATTGAGGTTTCTTTGAAACCAAAGGCTTTAGTTTTGGATCATTATGTTATGTTATTAAAAATTAACATTCAACATCTAAAAAAGAAAAATCTACTGTTCATTGCTGGTTAAATAAAAAGACATTAATGCTAATGAATTGTATATACTTTATATTAAAGCAACCATAATTGTGCCATTTAATTTCAAGATTACCATGGTTAGCTTAAAATCAAGGTAGAGATACTATATAATAAACATTTAAAATATATGCTCACATTTTTGTGATAAAACATTTCAATATAGCTAATGTGTAAAAGTATATTTTAACTTAAAAATCAACTGTACATATTAAGTCAAGAATAAAAATAATTAATGAAGTAAAAGAATACTATAGAATACTGTATTATATATCAAAATATTAATATATAACAAACTAACCAAAGGAAATACATATAAAAACAAAAAAAAAAAAAGACTTATAAATCCAATAAATAATATTATATTTCAACCCCAGGACTGGTTTTCATCAGAAAGAAAAAAAATACACAGTAAAATGGCGATAATCAAAAATTACAGATTTGGTAAAAGATTAAAAATTTAACAAAAC